>NC_051165.1:298731709-299256709 GCF_013339725.1 Rhipicephalus microplus
TCGATGATTTGCCGTTCAGCCGAAGAGAGACGGTATGGGCGGCGGCGTACAATGGAGCTGCCTTCGGTTTCGATGCTGTGCTCTGCAACGGAGGTGCGGCCCAGAACTTTGCAATGTACATCAAACGAAAGGCTGTGCTTTTGGAGAAGGTCTAAGAGGTCTCTCTTTTGCTCGGCAGTGAGGTGAGGACTTATGGTGTCATTTAAGGTAACAGTGGTAGCCTTGATATCAGTAGTAGCAGACAAAGGCGGTGATTCTGCGTGAAGGGGAATCAGTGAAAAGGACTCACTGTCAGCAAAGCAGCTCACAGCAGTGCCCTGGGGCAGCATCACTGGCGAAGAAGTTGGATTCAAGGCGGTGACCAATGCTTTACCGTCGTTAAACCGCACAAGGCCGGGTGCTATGGTAAGCCCCGCAGGTTTCGAGCGAACTGATGGAGCTATGAACACGTCACCATTAACTATAGTATCCGAAGCGATCGTTAGAAGTTGTTCATCTCCTGGCGAAATGAAACAATCAGTAGCAGCAATGAAACGGAAGCTGTATGGATCGACATCCGATGAACTCTCAGTGGCTGACATTCGAATGACTCGCTGACGACACGATATGAAAGCTGATGCCGAAGAAAGGAAGTCCCATCCTAAAATTACTGTGTGAGTGCACAAAGGAAGTACAAGAAACTGAATGTGGTGAATGATGCCATCTATGAAAACACGGACTGTGCAAACACTTGAAGGCTGAATAGGGACTCCATCTGCGCAACGAAGGGGAGGACCATCGTAGGGCGTCCTAACTTTTTTCAATCGGGCACAAAAGTCTGCACGAATTACGGAATGTGATGCGCCTGTGTCCACCAGTGCCTCTGTCTGTATACCTTCAACATACACCAATAAAACATTCGATGGGCGGTCCGGAGGAGTTTGACGCAGTTCGAAAGATGCAGCTTTCCCTCCCGAAGCTGCACTGTTCAGTTTTCCAGTTGGCGGTCGGGAATTGAAGTAGAAGGTCGGAGAGGAGAAGAAGAACGCCGCATCGGTGAAGGTGAGCGACGACGTGAGAACCGGGAACTGCCAACTGGGTGAAAGTTCTGCGGAGACGGCGACCGACGTGTGCTGTTCGGATACAGCCGACGATAGGGGGGTCCAGTCGCGTAGAAGTCGTCCCGTTCAAGGTTATCGTAGCCTCGTCGTTCGTCTTGCTGACGGCGTCGGCAAAACCTTGAAATATGACCACGGATGCCGCAATAGAAGCAAGTCGGCCGCGAACTGCGCCAGGCGTTGTAAGGCTGGGAAGATGGTCGCGGTGCGAGTGAGTTGAGCGAACCATGTACTTCGGGCGCTGGTAGCTGCATTGGGCTTTGCTGGGGTGCAGGCGTCCTAGCAGCAACCTGAGCATACGTTGGCATGGCCACAGGATATGAGCTCGGGACAGGTGTGACAGTCATCGAGGCCAGGCTCTGGTGGGGCGTAGGTGTCGTTGCAGCAACGTGAGCATAACTGGGCATGGAATGTGAACTCGGAGCTGATGTACTAGTCATCAAGGCCAGTTCCTCCCTCACGACATCGCGCAAACTAGTGGCGGGTGGCGTCGTTCGGATATCGAGGTGGCGAGGTGAAGCCTGTGCGTGAAGTTCCTCGCGGATGATAGAGCGGATCAGTGCACGCAGCTCTGTTGTATTTTGACTGGAGCTCAGATCAGACATATCAGGTTGTACCCGAGTGGTCTGAAGCTCCTCAAGGCGCTGACAGGTAGCGACAACATCGGCTACGGTTTGCGGATTTTGCACCACAAGCGCATTAAAAGCGACAGTCGCAATTCCTTTTAGTAGGTGGCGCACACGGTCGTTTTCCGCCATATTGTTGTCGATGCGGCGGCAAAGGGCGAGAACATCTTCGATGTAAGAAGTGTAAGACTCGCCAGGGCGTTGAACACGTGCGCCAAGCCTCTTTTTGGCGATATCCGAGCGCACTGACGGGTTGGCGAAAATCTGGCGGAGCTGACGTGTAAAGGCGGGCCATGTCGGAAAATCTGTGGCGTGGTTGAAAAACCACGTTTTTGCGACGCCGCTCAGGTAGAATGCAACGTGGGTGAGTTTTGCAGGCTCATCCCAGTTGTTGATAACACTCACGCGGTCATACTCCTCCAGCCAGTCTTCAACGTCTTCACCCGGAAGCCCTGCGAACAGCGGAGAATCCTTTTGAGGGCTGGTGACCAGGTGAGAAGGGTTTCTTGCCGGTGGGAGTGGTGGCGAAGCTGGCACGCTGGACTGGGCGGCTTGCGACATTACCGGACCCAGGTCGTTTAAGCGGCGGCCTGAACGGAGCTCCAGGGATGTGTTCTAGAAGACGCTGGGGTGTCCGAAAACGCGAGAGGACGCAGGAACCGGGCAGCACTCTCCACCACTTGTAAGATGGCGTCGAGAACACTCGAGACTCTCCTTTTATTGACTCGAGTATGTGCCCCACAACCTAAACTTGACTGGTGATGATGAGTATTTACAGATGAAAAGATGGGACGCATAAATAATGCTCACAATATATATATATATATATCGACCGAAGGAAACACGGAAACGTTCCCCAGAAGTCGAAAGCAACTACATTAAAACTCGAAAAAAGTATAATCTGTACGCTATAGTCTGCCAGCAGTCTTTCCTGCGCCTTTTCTTATAATAATCACAAAATATGCTTCAAAAATTTCACGCTACATCTTCTCCTTGACTTTGTGGAGACAAGTAAAGCTTTTAAATCTCAGTGAGCAACCAAACTGCTTTCAGCTATAAGCAAAGTATACATTTTCCTAGCGGGCAAGGGCCTTTCTTTTTTTTTATTGGTTACGTGTCTAAAGGGTCTTATCTTTCTTTGTACTAACATTACTCAGGTGTGTGAATCATTGTGAGTCACCCATGGGGTGAGCTGTTCGGACACTCAGACCACGATAGTAAAACGGTGGTGTTCGTTTAGGCTCATTGTAAACGTAACAGTTTTTCTACTACAGTGCTGGTGTGTAAAGAAGAGAGCTTAGCTGTAATACTGCACAGGGAGCATTGTTATATGACTCGAGTGGTGCTGCGCACAGGCTCCGGGAAATGAAGCGTCTGTTTAGTATTCAGAGTACACAATGGACACCATGCTGTATTCAGTGAGGCCCATGCTTCGTGGAATTGTTATAGGTCGTGCGCCCGTATTGCAGTGTGAGATACTGGTACTGCATAAATATAATACAGTGTCGCAATGTTAAAACAGACAGTGCGAAAGAAGCGTAGATGATGACGTCCTGTACATTATGTACAGACGAGTCCACTGCTAGAGAGAACACTTGCGCGAAGGGCGTGTGAATTTCGTTCTCTTGCAAAAGCATATTAGCTTAGTTTTCTGAAATGTGGCTGGTGGTTGACTGCGTTGACCTGTTTTAACAAAGCAGTACCACGCACGAACAACGTCTCCGCATCCACTTGAAGTTAGGGGCCAAAATATCAAAAAGTGCTCATTCGAGTGTTGCCTTTAACAGTGGATTGGGCTGTACACATGTGCAGTAGCCCGATAAAGCGTGGACCTCCTCGACTCTACCTAAAATGATCTGCATTACATCTCCAATTACGCAGTGGTAGGCCGATGCGAAATTTTTTCGACTCCGAACTCAGTTACGACTGCTGTTGCAGTCGTGAATCTGTAACAGCATCAGTTGTAAACGTGTTCAGAGATAAAGAGTTGCTATTCATAAACCTTGGTGATGTTTTTTTTTGTCCCTATCTCTTACACCAAATAGAGAAAGAAAGTGCGGTACTGGTTTTACTATAGCGCAATATATTTTCTCCCTCCGATTGAATGCGCATAATTTTTACACAAGCATCTATATTTGCAAAATAACTATATTCACCCTGGTGCTCGATGAGAGGCAGGTACTAAGTATTTGGCCTTATGGCAGTGCCATAACCTGGCTCAGCCAATACTGTTATGAAGGTGGGGCTGACGTTGGCGGATCCGATACGGGAGGGGGGCTAACATACTTTTCAGAATTTTTTATTCAAAACTTCGCATGCGTATTGCGCTACACAGGCACGGACATACGTAACGTGTGGTTGAACACTCCAGCCCATGCCTCTCATCCCTCGTCATGAAAATAATTTCTAGCTACACCACATGCTTGTGGGGTTGTCTACCTTTAGACAACAGCATTTGACTACACCACATGGGGTTGTCTACCTTTGCAATAGAACGGGCAAGTTTTTTTTTAACATGTGTGATGGATTGTAGTTACACTTGATGTGCTCGCCTAGGGACGTCCTGAAGGCGTGGTCATTGCCCTGAATTTTGCACTCTAAATATTCAGAAAAAAAAGCTTTCCGAGGACGTCAATTTGACAAATGAATTAAAGGACCCATATGCTAACCCATCGTGGAAGGCTAGTTTTATTAGTTGCACAAGGGGAAGCGTGCAAAAACTTTGTGATGACATCGTCGGCCAATGAGAGACAGGAAATGTATGAAACGAGTGGAAGGAAATCACTTGTTTCGGACAAGTCGAGATGCAACGGTTCATTGTATTGTAATATGGTTCTGTAGAAGTGACGAAATTGTAAAATGCTGTTGTATTTAAAAGTTTCCATTTTTTTTTTTGCAGGTGCCTCGAAGCAAGCCCTGATAACCTTCGCGGTCACATCTGTTTGACGGGCGGAAATAATTTCCAGAGTTCTGAGGTCCTGTCAACAGGCGTGCATTAATAAGCCAGTGGCTTAATGGATTCATTCCATCTGTTTTCTAGTTTTTTTAATTGATATTAGAACCTATATACCAATATCCTGCAAGTTTTATTCTTCCCTTGAACCATGTGTTTTCTTACAACCATAATGTTCAGGGCACATCGCACGGACTGTATGCTTGGATTTAGGCCTGAAGTGCGAAAATAGTTTTGATCAACGGCGCCCAAAAACACAGGCCTATTATGAAACATTTTATTTTGTTAAAATAGAATTCTTTTTGTGAACATTTGCTAATAAAATAGCGCCAGGGATGCGTTTGCATTTTATGGTATAGAGTGGTTACCCTATCACGACAGAATAAACATGCATTTTTCGTTATTTTATTCTCATGAGACGAGGGTACTTTTGAACTTGTATAGTACTTGAGTGTAGCCTGCGTTCTACTCGGACGTGCTACTGTCATGGCACTGTAGGTTTTGTACACACGAATAACTTTTTTTTTGTTTCAGCCCCCTCCTTTTTTTCCTGCATTGCCTGGGTCTCACCAAAGCGACATTTGCCAGACAGATGTCACTAGTCATTAGGGCGTCTTTGCGTCAATACAATATTGTAAATAAAAGGGTATAGTGATACTGATGTGTACGTGGGTACGAAGTCCAACAAGACATGCAGGTTGGTCATTTGAGAACGAGAGGAAGTGGTGACGATTGACGTTGCAAGGTGCATTGCGGCTGAAGCTAACACAATATAAAGATAAAAAGTATGAAAGAGTTAGCAGTTCAATCAAAGTTGTATAGTGCAAGTAGCGAAGAAGGCTAAATACGTCAAGTGTCTGGATAACTAGAAGGAAAAAATTATGAGTGCAATATCTTTTCTCGAGAAAAAGAAACGTATTTTTGATGGGGATATCATGAGAAAAGGCTTTCAGACCGCGATCTCAGCTGTAAGGAAGAGACCTTGATTGTTGATGACTGTATACTTCAGTTCCCCTTTTTGTGAGCACGCTCAGAACATAAAGTTGAGGTGCTTTTACTTTGCTTCTCCTTCCTTAAAACTCATCCTTTATAAAACATTAGTTACGTCAAAATGCAGCACGCTTCCTCAATGTCATGGACCTCTCTTTTATACGAATGAATAAGCCCTGGAAGCATTTGAAACCATTTCGATCAGTTTAGTGTTGCTAACTTTACTTGCGCCGCCAGCGTTACTGCAATAAATAACTTTTATAACCTTCGAAACTTCCACAGCCGACGGAAACATGTCTTTGATGAGATCTTTTCAAGTCCTGATTTGAAATTCGCCTTGTTCTTCGATCGCCTTGCTCAGCAAGCTTTTATCTCGGGCAGATTATACATTCAAACTTGAATTTTAATTCTTTCGGACCAGCGCATATACTTACATTTGATTGTGTCGAAGGCGTAATCCGAATGAAATCATAGCACCGTCACAGTCGATGGGAACCTGATTATATCTCCTTCAAAATATTTCAGTCTGAACATGTAGTTCCATTGGTCTCTCAAACTCCGTTATGACAGAATGAATGAATGAATGAATAAATAAATGAATGAATGAATGAATGAATGAATGAATCAATGAATGAATGAATGTATGAATGAATGAATTAGAGACATTTAGAGGAATTCGCAACAAACAAGGAATAAAAAAAACTTTATGTAAAATTTCACACTGAAAGGGTCTGAAGACTGAACCCTAAGCCTCTAGGTGGCCTTTGTTGATTATGAGGCTCATTTGTCCTAAGAGCAAGTCTCTGAACTCTGTGACTGAATAACTGCCTAGCACCTGTAAATTAATATTCTGCAATTCTAATAGCAGCTAGGAGCGTCTGGACATTGCGAAGTTTGTTCGCCTTGATTCAGGATAATGACTTTTAGCAATGGTGGGAGTTTGAATAAAAAATTATGCTTTTCAAATCGTTCGAGTCAACAAGTTATCAGGGTCATGAATGATGCCTAATGCTTCCTTATTAGCAACGATAAATTTTTTGTATCATTTTATTTTATTGTCGTCAGTACGATAACTCTCCATGAATAAAAATTTCATCACACCATCTGGTAAATGTGGTTGCCCTTCTAATGGATGCCATAACTTACAGTAGGACTTGAAAAAAAAAAGCTCAAGATCTTACAATCCATCCAACTCATGATCGATCTTCCTTAGTATGGATGGATGGATGGATGAATAATTTTATTATGGTACTTCGGTGCGTTTGTTTATCTTCCTTGAGTATGATGATTTTAATGATGAGGATGATAGGATATTTCGCACCTATCTTCCTTAGTAGGTAGGCGCGAAATATCCCATGATCGTCATCGCCAGCATCATCATCAATGTAATCATCATCACCATGTCCTCCCCTAGTTCTGGACTATCACTATCACCTACATCGTTTTAACACCTCGAAGAGGCTACTTCACCCCCGACGACAGATCTCGCGTCCGCGTCGCTTCAGCTTGGATTAGCCGGCCTTACTTTAGCTTCCAATTCGCTGCCGCCACGTCCGTAGTCCACACGCAAAGATGCATCGCGACTCGGGCGCAGGAACCTCGAGCGGCTACGTGAACAGGCCTATTAACGTCACTCGGCGCACAACGAGCCTAGCCGAAGTCCTGGAGGCAGCGAGAGAGTCCAAGCTCATCCTCCCCCTTCCCGAGATGGAACGAGAAGCGCTCCGAGCACCCGCTGCCCCTCTCCTCGAGCGTCCGTGGCCGTCGCGTAGCTCCCCGGCAAAGTGCAAGAGTGGCCCGGCTCCTGTGGCCGCGGCTTCTGCTCCAGCGCCGCCGAGGTCCAGCGCGGGCAACCTCGCATCCGTTCTCGTGCTCTTCACGGTCAGCATCGTCACGGCGGGATTCGTGGCTTGCGCAGTGGCCACGGGTCGCTACATCGCCGCCGGTGGTGTCTACGCCGGCATGCGTGGAAGGTTCGGCGACGGTGAACGCAACATCGGCCCTTCCATGGATCTTCAGGTAACCACATAAAAATTAATTAAGAAGATTCACATATGAGTTATCGACAGAGACGACAAAAGTTTAAGCGACCGCTTTAATAGACCTCACGGACGCTGGAACCTGGACTCGCGACCTGAAAAACACGTTACGCTTAAATGTTCTTCACAGAAAATTCCAGCCAATCCTGATGCTGATCAGAATTTTAATGTATGCTCATAATGTTTAAATTACAACTGTAGTTGTGGCGTCACAGTGCTCACATCTTCTATTCTTCTGTCTTCAGGGGCCCCCTGCTGCTTCTCCAGGTGCAGTTCCGCCGGCTAACTCTGAAGATGCAGAGGCCGAGAAACTGGCGCGACGCTTCATGATTCAGCCTGTGGAAGAGGCATCGCCTGACGGTGTTTCAGAAGCAGGGCCAGCCACGGAACCTTTCAAGGACATCGCCGCCGCCGCTGAAGGCAGGACAGCCATGCCGGTAGCCGGGCGCAAGAGGGTGGTGAGAACCAGCCACCAGCCGGCGCGCGAAGCCAAGATGCAGGGTTGGACTGCCTCTCCAGCGGTCGGCAACAATACGGACACTTCTGATTCACCCGCTGGGAAGAATGCGAGCGTCACCAGTGACGACCAGATATGGAATCTTACGTTGCACTAATACAAGATTCACAGCCACGAGAAAGCACGCCATGATTTAGTTTTAGATGAGGTGTTTTGTACATAGCTTCGGGCTTTTGGCATTAGCAAGCGTCGACTATACATCACGTTAAATTCCCATAAATGTTTTGTGAAGACTTCCGGCTGCGTGAAAATTATTAAGGGGTAATACTTGTATGTTGATGATCAAAAATGAACGAGGGTCACGCAGGTTTTTACCAAGAAAGAAAGTTGCTTTGATTTTGTGTGTATGTAGCAACTGTCAGTGAATGCAAAAAACAAAAACAAAACTGGTGTAGCGAGTGGTGTGTTGCTGAAACCTTGCCGAAATTTTCAATTTCGTATGTTTTTACGTGCACGCACACGTACAACCGATCACACGAAGATACATGAAGCAAGATTGACCCCCCTCCCCTCCATGAAAGACGAAATTTTCTGGCTATGCTACGTTAAAGTACAGGGTCTAGACTCGTTAAGTTGGCCATTTCGAAAGTGTCCCGGTATTGTGAAATAGATTTCACCATACCAGTTTTTGTAAGAAACAAATTTGACTGTATCGACTCCAGACATATCATCATCAGTAAAGGCGGCCAACAAAATACCACCGTCGGAATAAGCTTTTGAGAATGAGAAGCCTGAAAATGTTATTATTTTGCACTAACATAACGCGACAATATTTTGTAGGTATAGAATTGGTTGTATTAACACAACAGGGATAGGATACTAAAGGAATTATTCGTAGAACAATTGAAATCCGGTACTCTAGTCACCATCGCATAAGAGAACAATACATTATGGGTCGTCAACAGTGGCGCTGATGAAGCTAATCATTTGTTCATGAAGATCGAGCAGAAGTTATGAGCCAGCCCACATGCACTCTCTTCGTCCTTTTCATCGCCGCGTACCACCTCTTCAGCTTTCCCTCCCATAATACGTGTGCAGAATTCTTCATCGTGGAATGCAATAACTCTAATCAGCACCCCTTATAATAATTATTAGGCTTTGTTTCAATGGGAGAGAGAACAAATACATAGAGAAGAAAGGAAAAAAAAGTATTACTCAGCAGAGGGCTCTGATAATTCCGATCATCTTGAGTTTATTTACTTGTGCCCACGTAAAAAGTGCATAGACATTTAGCCTACATGTAAATAAGACCACCGTAGCTGGGATTCAATCCAACGACTTTCGTGTCAGCAGTCGAGTTCCATTACCAGTAGGCCAATCCGGCTTGTCCTTGAAACATTATGAAATAAATGTTAAAGGGTGTCTAAAAACTTCGTCTTGTTTTAAAAACTTCGTTATTTAATTGTGTGAAATTCTGACAATATTATGTGAAGACAGCCCTGCGTGTTTCAGGGTCTGAATCCAAAAATTGACTTGCGATTGAATTCTTCGTGAGATGAAATTTTAACCACTCCATACCTTACCCATATTAGTGAAGCGGCCAGCCACAGGCAAACATAACTTACAAGAAACATGTTTATAAACATAGCCCCACCTTTCTTACATTGTAGTACAATATGGACGTATGCAGCGTTGTGTCATAGCTCTATATATTTGTATACTATCAGCTTACCCTCGACATGCTTCATGGTGTAGTGACTTCTTCTATATTGTGATGCTTGAAAATTCTACCTTAAGTGCGCTGCTGCGTTTTCTGCCTAAGTGATCGTGCTAAAAGGCATTGCTTAATTCTAGTTTTCACAGACAAAATTGCGCAAGAAACAAAGAGGGGCCACAAGGGCGAACAGAGAGCTAACGCAAATTGCCTGAAGTCAATCGCTTGGTGTCCTTCTCTCCAGGCTCTACTTGAAGCGAGGACACACACCAGTGATCATATACACTATGTTTTGTAGGTCTCACTTGAATGAGCTTTAAAAAAAGGAACACCCTATCGATGCCTTTGCAAATTGTAGACCGGGCTTCACAAGGGATGTGTTTATTGTTCCTTTTAAAACTTAGATCTTGTGACTCCCTGACGGGGATTTATGCTCCACCTTCTCGACCTCTCTTACAAAACCAAGTGTCCTGCTTGTCCGAACTGTCCATAGTGTTCTTTAAACAACGTTCCCGCATTTATGCTCTTACAGTTGATGCTCTCGTTAAGGTGAAATTTTGTTGGTCACGTATGGCTTACGTTTCATTAGTCCTGGAAGTTTCACTGTTTTTATCATATCTTATATTTCACCCTTAGCTGATGTTCCATCTGTCCCAGAAGTTTTATTTTTCTCATCTTATATTGTAATTCACCGATATCTGGGTCAAAAATGTGCATTTGGCATAATTTTTAACTTTTTTATTCTAATTGGATCGTATTCCATATTATAATTCTATACTTATATAATCTTTAAAAAACCAAATAATGCACTTTCTTTCATGTACTTTTTAATTTTTCTCAATATATTGCCCGCTGGTTCATATGGCCCATCTCCCGTAGAGGGTACGAGCCATTTGTAAAAGGTTGAGCAAGCAAGCAAGCTTCGGAGTCTAACTTCGAGGCCTCAGGCTTGGGATACTGCCACAGGGATGCCTTTGATGGCGTGTGTAATTTAATTATAACTACTCAACTAACACCATTTTAATCTGGTATTTAAAATTCTTCGTCATTTCAATAAGGTAAAACCGAAATCGGTTTTCAAAATTATTTCCGTGAAGTTAATACGGCAGTCTCAAATTCAAGCTTAAAAGCATAATACTTTTTTAAATTAAATATATTATGTAACATTGCCGTTTTATTTCCATATTTTTGGTTTTTAATACCCTACCTAACATAAAATAACATTTAAAAATCTTGACGTCACATTCTTGGCCAATCCCCTAAAGTGGGTACGTGCCATTCATTGAAACAAACACACAAACAAACAAACAAACAAACAAACAAACAGACAGACAGACAGACAGACAAACAAACAAACAAACAAACAAACAAACAAACAAACAAACAAACAAACTACGACGATGTTTATTCAAACAGAGGAGTCGCAGCGAGGTCGCGACGGAAAATGGGCGTACGGCAAGTCTGGCAAAGACGGCACAGGTTCTCGCGCAATTAGAGCACGGGGTTTTTCGTTAATTCTCTTTGGAAGGCGCATACGCGTTAGTGCGTATGCTCCACTACAAAAAACAAACAAACAAACAAACAAACAAGAACAGTAAGGACCAGATAACAGTGGAGGAGACAAAGAAGAAGAAGAAGAAGAAGAAGAAGAGGAAACCGGTTCTGCATATATGAGGCCAGCTGGTTCCTGTAAGGCACTTTATAAGAGTGAAAGGAAGCTGAGCACTGTGATCAAGCATCGGCACGAACCGCGGAGAAGCTCCTGGGCTCGAAGACAGAATAAGGTTGGTGTTACGTTGTAGAATAAGTACAACTCGCTCCTTCAAGGGCTATACCCGGTGTATTTGACACTTGAGATGCAAGTTCACTATATTTCTTTTCTAAATACCAAAAGCGTAAGCTTACGTGGTCGGCAAACGATAATACACCAAGAAACTAGTGAGCCATCTGGTAAATCACATATGGTTGCTATCAAAATCTAATTTTGTGTGTTTCTCTCGTCTTTGTAATATGCACAATTTACGAACGCTGTCAAAGCAAACCAAGAAGCCCAAATGAACGCATTGTTAAAAAAAGGCCTCTCAAAAAGTCGTTCAGAAAAGAAGGCGTCACCAGCGGTTGCTAGTGACAAACGATAACATTAAAGCATGGTAGAATTTGCAAAAAAGTCGACATAGCGTAAGAGTACGCACCGGATTTCCGCTTGAGAGTAGCACGTATGTGACTGAGCAAATGAGACGCATGCTTCAGAAATACACCTACTATAGTATTGCAGCAAAAAGAAAGTACGGGGTTCTTATGCTAACGCTGAAGGCAACTAGAAGGTGAAAGCTATCTTCTATTCGTCCTCAGTTGATGTACTTATTCTCGCACTACTCTAGCTGGAGAGCTCTCTGTAGTAACGTCGTCTTGCACTATACCTCTAGAATGGGAGGCAATGCAAGCTTTCTACACTTGACCTGATTTTACATGGCCTCCATGATCGACTCGCCGATCGGAGAGGCAGTACAAAGTGAGGGTGGGATGCGATCCCTTCATCTTGTGATGCCAAGTCATGTGAGCTCAAAATTACGCCATATGCTATGATTACGTTATATGCTGACGTCTTCACGTGATGACTTCTTCCATTATTGACACCGCCAACGGGGATGGTTGACTTTCCTATTTGTTGAGGCGTCCAATGTTTCCGCTTTAATCTTTGATGTCTACTTAGGGATCAAGTTTCGTGGTGGTTTGTGCTATTGTCATGTTGTTAAGTCGTTGACTTCTGCCATGTTTTTTTCCTGTATTGAAAAAGCATGAACAAACATCTTGTAACAATAGTAAAAGTAAACATTTTTATAGCAAATTGGAAAAGAGGGTCAAAGAGATATGGGTTGTTCCTTTGGTCAAGTGTTCTACTTGCCTTGGCTGTCCGCTGTGTCCTATGCACCGCTATAGGTTAGTGTTGGAAAACCGGGAATTCCAATGCATAGTTGACTGTTCAGCGAAACATTAACCTAAAACAACCTGTATTTAAGTATTTTGCATAAATTTTATATCTGTGTTTAAGCTACCAAATTGAAGAAGTATTGATTAAATTATCATTGCGTTTTTACTGACCCCTTCAAAGACAAATATTTTTTGTTACTGGTTTAAAAACAAGAAACACTGTTGGGGCGTTCGTATTTGCCCAACTAAACTCGGATGACAACTGGTGTGGTAGTTTTGGCATCTCATGTTAAACACTGCTAAGCACAGGCATAATACGGGAAACTAGCAAGACGCAAGCCTGAATTTTCACACAATTTTTCAACCACAAGCAGGGAATTAATGCCGTGGGTTCCACAGTAGTCCTCAGAAATACACATATACGCTTCGATGCGTCATCAAATCGAATGCTATGTATGCCATTCTTTTAAGCGAAGAATGTCATTGCATCATTTTGTTTTATTGCAACATATTTAGGAAGTAGACGTCTATGTATATTATATGCCCCATTTTTGTCATATATAGTATGTGCGTTTACAGTTCCATTTACTCTGTACAAGATATTTTGGGAGAGTTTCCGCGTGATATGGCTAGCTTTTCTCTCGAACCTACTCTCATCTAGAGACTACAAACAAGTTGAAGCTGAAGTTTATTTCCCGCTTGCCCAACGTGACATTTGATTCACTAAGTACCCTTTGCGTGAAAGGTGGAATTGATCAAAGACTCGCGTATTTTGTTACTTGCAGCCTTATGAACCAATGGATGTAGCTCAAATGATGAATTCCAGCAGACATTTGTAGCTAAATTCGTACAGCATCAAACGTGTTACCCGAAGGTCGTAGGTTTGGTTGCTACCAACAGTGAGCTCTTTTTTGATCACTGTAACATTTATGCCATTATAACTACACTACAGTTAAAGACTACCATTAATTTCTGCGACATTTTTTTGGTTTCATTGTATATTAGTTTCATTAAATTGTATATTAGGAGAATACACTTCGTTTGCTAACTTCTAATACGTATTGACCTTGTAAGACCAAGAGAATGGCGTCCTTTTACAATAAAGGTGGACGAGCTGCCGATTGAGCCCACTGCCTGGAATCCAGACAACGATGACGTCCGGCTACCCGTGAGGGTCGGGCGCATCGTCTCCATATCGCTGATTCCGAGAGACCTCGAACATGGTGGCCGGCCCATGCAGCGCCCTGCTCCCGAAAGCGCCATCGATACTCACGGCCCGTTCCGCGACCGCCTGCCTGCGATGCTGTGCGCCACCCTCGCTCTCGCGTCCGCGGTCGCCCTGGTCCTGTTGTACTTGGACTCGCCCTTCAGGACGCACCACGGCTTCGGGGCCGCGGAGGGGGATCATCAAAACTCATCGTCTGAGCAGAGCCCTCGCCATTTGCGGTTCCCCACAAGAGAGCATCACGTCACTGCAAGCGACCAAGACGCGACGAAACTCGCGACCCGGACGCTGCTGGAGGACGCTAGTGGCGACCACGTCTCTGCTGAAGAAGAACGTGCCACGGCAACAGAACTGAGAGCCCGAGTAGTGCCACGCTAGAAGGAACCAGTGTTTGTGCACCAGACTTGCTGTAGTATTAAATAACGTTAAATATACGCCGATATCACTCAGTGACACCGGCTCAATCTCATTTGTGTTCTCACTAAATACTCACATGATACATTACTTTTCAAATACACAAAAGTTGAATTGTTACTTTCATTTTGTTTGAGGACAGGTAACTTTAGAGCTTCAAAAATATTTGTCGAGGTTTTTCATGGTGTTATGGAGCGGACAAGACAACAGCTGCATTATAGACACTTTGTTTACAGTGCAGAAAGTGGCTGATTCTTACAGCTTCGGAGCGCTGGTTAACATATGCACCAGCCTTAAATTAATTTGAAGCCTGTAGTACTAAATATAATGTTTTCGCTATGTGAAAAGTTCTTGAAAAAATTTATCAGTCATGCCACTTGTGGACGAGGATGACCGGCGAAGCAAGTGAGAAGACACAGAAATGGCACAGAATTTCGAACCATAGACAACCATGCATCCTGCAGCTAAATTTGATATGGCTGTCCAGAAAGTCCCTTCTAAATTAAACGTATCTTTTTTTTAGAGTTTTCTCGTTGAGCATCATGAATCTCATTGCAACATTCCCCGCTTCGCGACATGCGTCATCTTGTCTGGCTTGTCGAATTAGTGTATGCCGCCAGTGTATTAGCTCCTTTATTACTGCCCCGCCGCGGTGGTCTAGTGGCTAAGGAACTCGGCTTCTGACCTGCAGGTCGCGGGTTCAAATCCCGGCTGCGGCGGCTGCATTTCCGGTGGAGGCGGAAATGTTGTAGGCCCGTGAGCTCAGATTTGGGTGCACGTTAAAAAACCCCAGGTGGTCGAAATTTCCGGAGCCCTTCACTATGGCGTCTCTCATAATCATATGGTGGTTTTGGGACGTAAAACCCCACATTTCAATCAATCAAGCTCCTTTATCACTAGTCGACTACTGGTGAGTCATGGAATTCAACCAATTAGTATCGCAAGCATGATGGCGTTTGCCGGCGCTGTTCCTTTATTCGTTCTTTATTGGGGTTGGCCTTATTCAGGTAGCCCAGGCGTACGTTTTGTCCGCAGACGACGAACATTTCGGACATTGCCTAGTCATATAAGGCTACGCTGTAAAACTCGATTTCCTGAAGGCAATGGGGGCCCTTGTTCGAACCATTCGCTAGAATTGTTCTTATATAGTAAAATAGTTCACTAAATATTGATCCAAGACGTATCGTTGGTGTAGCCAGGTGGCCAATAAAGAAGGTCATTTGCGCAAGTACAATGTGCAGTGCTGCTGTGCTTGTATTAGTGTGCCGATCATATTCTTAAAAACAATTAAATGTAAAATAACAATTTCATGCACTCTGCATTGTAAAAAAATGAAAGTAAGTTGTCATTCCTTATGCTAACGCTAAGAATCTCTGCCCTTATGATCGTGAAATAATTTTAATGAGGTCCTGTGGTGCAGTGGACCTTCATGAGACACTCATTAAATTAGTGATTTTCAGTACCGTTCGCGATCACTCTTTCGATACCAGACAATATTATTTTATCTATGGTCCGTATAATGCTTTCGATTCAATAACTCAGTATATTTCGTTGCAGCATACATTCTCAGCAGCCAGACGCGTAAGCATTTATTTCATGCAACAAAATTCAATAATTTCAGTTTCTTTGGAGTCGGTATCGTTCGGCAATCGTAATGATGGACAGTGGTGCCAGTGCAGTCAAAGCGAACGCTTGTGAAACCCACGTATTGCCTTCTTGTGTGTTTCAGTGTTCAGAAGAAAATTTACATCACTATGTCCTTCACAATTTATTTACTAGTCTGCAACAACTACTGCTACTATTGAGTCTATTTAAAGGGAGCGTGCTAAACCATTTCTAGGCATCACTTTCTTTATATTCTATTGCGTTTTCAGCAAACTTGCTACTGTCTAAGAGAACCTGGGAACCCAAGATAGTCTGACAGTATGTGAATTTGCGGTGACTGTGCGAAAATTTGTGTCTTATTTGTTTCGCGACTGCCCCTTTCCATAACCTATCTTGAGATATTGACTGCTCTTTTTCATTTACTTTGAAATGTAATTTTACTTTGTGCTTATACACTGATCTTTATTTGTCTGTATAATTGATTGTTTAATACTCATATTCATCTGAATTTTCCTTGCCCTCGGTGCTTCTTTTTCTAGTCGTCCGAAGTGTGTCCATGCCAAGGACAGGAAGCAAGGATCGTGGCCTCTCTCTTACACTCCGCTCTTCCTGTAACTACAGATCTAAGCAGGGGCCTGCTCGGTCGAAAGAACTGCAAGTGGTGACCGAATCCGAGCTGCCCACCTCCACTGCCGAGCGGTCTGACTTGCCGAGGGCGCTGCGTGCTTTCGGAACTCGCAACGACGCCAGTGGTCCCGCCCAGAGTGCTCCCGGCCTACCATCGCCTGCAGAAGCCCGCTACCTTCAGATATCTTTCACTGACGGAACACACGAACCGTTCAAGCGACACAACGAGACCGACGAACTGTACAAGTTCGAATTTTTCCCGTACTTTTCTAGGACTCGCCGTTGGCCTCATCTGCAGTGTGTTCTGGTTGCGGTCCTCTTTGTGGTGGCAGGCGGATCAACCCATTCTCCGCTGGAGGGAAGCGAATGGGATTTGTTAGCGAATGGCAGTCTCATACTGACCAGGACGAATAATAATGCCAGCCGTGAGTTGGGCAACGAATATGGAAGAATAACATTGAAGCCGGAGGTTAAGTTAGGCGAGCAGAATACTACTTACAATAACTCTGGTCATGGTTGGTATTCACGCTTCCACGCTTCCGATGACCAGATAGTTGCCTGACCAATTGCTCGTTCTCAAGAACGAATACATCAAGGGGCATGCCTGTTAACTAGACAATGGCAGTTCTGACTGGGCTACACCTGATAACTCCTAGCAGAGTTGCGATAGTAATCGTGTGCATATATTCAATTAAGAAAGTGTCTTGTGGGACTGTGTTATGCTCAGCTCCACCCTCTTATGATTGTGCTACAGCGCAATCGCGTGGTTAATAAACTGAATTTGAGTCAACCGTTTCTAATATTTAATTAATGAAATTCAGCAGGGGTTAGGACCACTGGAGCGATTACCTCTGTTCACTAGTTGGCGAGGTGAGTGCCTTCGCTCCCCATAGCAAAAAGCATCGTTTACTCTATCTGTTGGAAGAAGTGTGTTATGTGGACTGATCAACTAGTCAATGCACCTCCCCCTTCTCCTGGAATTTGATATCGCCGCTCAGAGCTGGTTATGCAAATATTCGCGTGCCAAGATTGACAGATTTTACTACAAATTATGCAATAAACGATATTACTTGTATTATCATATACGAAGTTTGGGAACAATTTTCAGGTCAGCGCGTATCATGTGTGCCGTCATACGCTTCAAGTTAAGCATGCAATCATTGTTTCTTCTTGATTTCCAAGACATTTGTCTAAAGTCATTATTGACACATTTATAGTAGCCTGTAAAGGCATTAAGGTTTTTTTAGAGGTGTTATGCTCTGTTCATGTACAACATTGATGAGGAGTACGAATGATTTGCAATGTTTGCAGTTATTCTATTTTTCAGTGAGTGCAGGATGGCTTTTGGAGACAGTGCGAGATTCAGATTTAAAACAAAGACATAATATTAAAAAAATAACAGATGAAGTCATAGCCCTTTTTTTCTTAAGCAGTTGTAGATAAACACGTAACGATGGAATTGACAGAAAAACACACCAGCCCACTGTGTTTAGAATCAATTGGGAATGCTTTAGAGCACTATCGGCAGCCTACTACGGGAAAGCCATATGTGGTCCCGGCTAAATGGAGGAAATAAATAAAGTGTGTGTTAATAAAAAGTGTTCAATGATTAAGAGAACTTAGTACTATATTATAGGAGAGCTAAATTCCGTCCCAGAGATGGACGGAGAAGACGTAACTCATGCGCCAGGGACGATATAGATATCGTTGTATCGTGCATCGGACGCGACGCACGGAGAATGAAGGGGCCCGGCGTCTGATGCGCCGACCGAAAAAAAGGAGAAAGCGAAACAGCCGAGACCCGGGCAGAAACTCACGGAACTCTTTCTTTAACAAGGGTGCCACAATAAATACAGCAGGGCAGCGCCCCCTAACACATGTACTAAAACCAGAACCAAAACTACTATACAGCATCATAGCCCACCTCTTGTTAGAAAGAGAATTATTGTACAGAAGTAAAGGAAATCATTATACAAAAGTAAATGTATGCAGGCAGTTACAAATCTGCAACGAAACGTATCAAGTATTTAGTGCTTACAGAAATAATAAATGATATCTTTACACACTGCTATGAACTTGCACCATACAACATGACAGTATGTCTTCTGCCCCTTCGGGAGGAATGTTGCCTCGCCGGTATCGAGAAAATGCAGTGGAACAATGGCTACAGGACAGCAGAACAAGATAACATAAGAACAACATAAGATAACATAAGTACAACGTATACGTATAGAACAGTCACAATATGCAGAATTCAAAATGTAATCACCTTCGAATGGTCTGATGCTTATGGCATCCCGGGGAATGGCACGGTGGTATGCATGATAGAATGGCCTCCACCGACTCACGTAAACATCCTCCAGTCTCCTTCATGGAGCCCTGTATTATGTACATTGGCAATGCAAGGTAATGTGGCTGGTTTCTGGCACGGTTCCACCGACGGTCCTTGTACTGATGCTGGGTCAGACGCACGAAATGCAGTAACGCGTTCTACAGTAGGCTCGGGCTAAGCACTGACGCTAGTCACAACCGCATGAGTTGACAGCCTCCATCACTTACATGAACTATATGCGCTTTAAGCCCATTAGAAACATTGTGCATGCACCCATGGCTATACACCAGAACAGAGCAAGCTCAGTGCTTGCCGTCATATTGAAAAGCGCGTGGCGCCATCTGTTGCGAGCAGGGCGAAGCAACACTCTCAACTGCTATGCGAACAGACGCTCTGCAAATCATACGCGAAACTTCACGACCCGAGTCCGGCTGTCAGCATGTTTTGAGCTGTTCTTGTGTTGAAATTTTATGCCGATTTCATGTGAAACATCAAGGAGACCTTCTTCGACAGTCCGGAATGTCTGCAGCACGTGCAGGACTATGGAAGCAGCTTCCTCAGGTATGTATTATTGTGATTGAAAGAAACACGAACAGCGGAAAGCGTTGCTTTCGACTTAGTCGACCTGCGGCGTGCCTTAGCTGTGACAAGGCAGAATTCGTGTTGTAAGCCACCGTCAACGTATCGCTAGAATCTGGCTTGAACTTAAGCTCATGCGGCGCATGTGTATCAATTGCCAGTCCTGCCGGGCACTCTGAACACACACGTGTTGCAAAAGTGCCAGCCAGGAACAATATTTTAAAATGCTACGATGACGCCGGCCGAAAGCACGTGCAGATTCACCTAGTGACTGTCAAGGCATGTCGCAGTTCGACCAAGCAGAAAGTGATGCTTTCTGCGCCGTTCACGCATAACGATAGTAGTCCGTTACAGTTGTATTAAACAAGCGTGGTGCGTGCATCCATACGTGAGTCGTAATACGTATACTCTATATTGACTTGCGGCCTGCGAAAGGAGTACGGCAACTAGTTTTGTGTCTCATACTACAGGCATACTTCACGCAACTCGCTGCTGTAAAGTGAAATAGCTGGAGTCGCGCTTGAATAAACACATATATTTACTGGAACACTTCACTGGGCTAGTAGATTTTCCTGCTGATTGCGATTATATCTTAAGGCGGTGGAGCTCAGTGTTTTTCGTTGTGGACTGAAATCTGTGCGATCGCAATACACCGCACCGGCACGATTCCCGCGAAGCGCAATAAACTTCACAGCCATTGCTCAGCAATTTCTTACCTCTTGCGCTGGTTGTTGTTGCCTCAAATGACAGCGCAGTGGTACCCTTATGACATTTTATAAGCGGGCGCAGCGTGAACAGGCGCTTTTTCGCATTTTAAACTCTCTCAGCTACTGCATGCCATGCTAGCGAGGCGTGCCTGGGCAGTTCCAAACAAATTATGGCGGCTCTGGGAGCGAAAGTGTACCGCCAAAGGCGCCTGGGTGCGAGATAGGCGTGCTCTCGTCTATAGAGCACTTGCGTAGGTATTACATAAGAACTACGCCACATGGTATGAAATTGCAACTGATGCGACTTAACATCGCCACTAGGAAAGACAGTGTCATCCTTATGTGTTTCACTCCCTCTAGTACTGCAGTCTGATGACCTCACCCTCTTTAGCAGTCCAGCTTCCTCGGGCCGCGCAAGGTCATGGGTCACCTCCTTAGGCAGCCGGAATGGGCGTTGATGGAACTTTGTACAATCCTCGAGGTCCGGCCAGTAATCCCGTCGGTTTGCCGGCTCTTGAACTAGATGAGGGTCTCGTTGAGCCACAGTACAGGTCAAAGTCTCACCGAAAATCACCAATCACCAACTGAAGCGCCTGAATTGGGTCAAGTCTCAGAAGTGACATGCCCTTTTCAGTCACAAAAACTATGGATGATCTTCCCGAAGGGAACCATGATGGGATGCAAAGCAGATGCGATGCGCACGCCGTCGCCCCGACTGAAACAGGTGTCGACGCGGATGCTGGAAGAACGGTTTGAAGCGAAACTTGGTGTAGCGTTTACTAGAGTAAACGTTTCTTTGAAACGCAAAGACACGGTAAGCTGGTTCAGTTTCGTGTAAATTTCATCGCAGATAAACGAGCAGAGACAGAACTTCTTTCATGAGATAGAATTTATGCGCTAAACGAACCAATGCTAGACAGCACCCAACTTGCGGTCGAGCATTGCGGGCGGTGGAGAGGATGAAGCTAGAGAGAGGTTTGTTGTGAGCGGGTGGAGGAGCAACGCCACCTAGGTGCGTTGGGAGGAGCCGGCAGCGGCTGCCGGTGAGAGAGAGAGAGTGACGTCAACGCGCAGATGCGACTTGACCTACTTGGCATGGTTCCAACAAATGCGGCGCAGCGGACGCGGTGCGGCGCGTTGGCACGGAGACACGGATGGACAGCGTTACACAGGCTAGTCAAAGAGCTGCTTCGCATCTAAAAACTTTACCGACGCACACTTCCCTTGATATTGTACAGACGTTCGGAAGAAGCCCAAGTCCAGTTACCTGCTAAGCATGATAATGTAGAGTGAGGTGCGATTTGAGCAACTAGACCAGCGGGAAGTGCTTTTGATAATCCTGGAGGCTGAGCAGTGACACGACGGCTCCAGTGTCGACGAGCATAGTGATCTGGGCGCCATTGATAAGTACGGGAACGCGCATTACCTGAATGCCGTTGACGGATTCTTTTACGCTGAGGACGGTGAATGTATTCGTCGCAGTACGATCTTGGCCTTCCTCACTATCCGGTGCAGACGCCGAATCGCCCGATGAACGGCACATAATGCTTAAGTGCTCTTGCTTGCCGCAGCTTTTGCAAATCCAGCGTCGCGCAGGACAGCCAGGGAAATTTGCCCAGCGACGAAACGAGCAGCAGCGAAAGCAGACACTCACCTGAGATGATGACTAAGTACAGGGGAAGAAGCATTCCCCCGTTGAGTCTGATCCTGCATGAGAGACAGTTGATGAGGACCAATGTCATGGCGTCCATGTTTGCGTTGCTTAACTCCATTTATTTGCGTAGTCGGTTGCTGCACTATACATGCGACGCGTTTTTCTTGCTTGGCGTGATCCAACGCTTACTGTAAACGCGCCTCCCATTCTGACGAGAGAGAGATAAAGATGCAAGGAAAGGCAGGGAGGTTAACCAGACGCACATCCGGTTTGCTATCTTGCACTGGGGAAGGGATGGAGAGGAGGAAAGACTGTACCAAGTTGGGGTCTCGCAGCCCTTGAATAATTGATCTTGGATCATCGACGTAGCTGCTGTGCCGAAACTGCAGGTGTAGGCCAAACGATGCAGCTGCTGTACGAACTGGACAGCAGTTTCATTCTGTTCTTGCACCCTGCGTCGGAACTGTACACGGACGCAGACAGCATCTTCAAGTGGCGCGAAGCATGCTTCGCGGACGGCCAGAGCCTGTTGATACACGTCGCGAGCCGCACGATCTCCGATAGCCTGTACACCGTCAAGATGCGTCTGCTAGTCAGCCATCTTGTAATATCTTCGAGCCCAAGCGCACTGACCAGCAGTGTCTTCTTCCTCTCCGGCATTGCGTCCGGGGCTGCCGCGTCGATGTAAACTTTTAAGACGCGAGACCATTCCATCCAAGGCATTGGAGGACGCCGGGACACTGAAGGAAAATACGGGGGGAGGGGGGGAGGAATGACGACGTTTATGTTGCCGGCGAGACAGAGTGCTGGAAGACGTAGGTAGCGTCCGAAAAAGCACGTTGACTTGTAGCCAACTTGTTGACTAGCCGAGATACTCAAATGCAGAGTTGAAATATGGGTGAGTGGTACAGAAGTAATAGGCAGGCAGGACGCTCACACTGTTCCTTGATGTACGTGGATCCGCAGACCTCTTCGCCAAATTCCCATCTTCGTCGCCAGTTGTTGCATAGTGCGTTGGACGTGACGCATGGAAAACCAAGTTGCCCGGCACCCGAAGCACCGGCCGGAAGGGAGGAGAAGTGACACAGCCGAACTCCACGCGGAAACTCACGGAACTCTTTTAATAACAAGGACGCCACAATATATACTACGGGATTTTATATACACAGCAGTGCAGCGTCCCCTTACACATGTACTAAAACCGTTTAAAAAAGTTTCTTTAAACTATGTACAGAAAACAAATGTCAGATAACATTCCATTAATAAGAGCACATACACTTCGGCACATCAGCGCTACATTGCAATGAAGACATCATGCTCTAATACACATGACAATGTTGGCTTAAATGTGCACAAAAACTAATTGCAATATCATGATACAAAGTTGCAACAATAGAATAAATGTAAAAAATCAGTAGTAAAGTCATTATACAACAGATGTCTTGGTTGATGAGCTGGTTGCTTTCTCAGTGAGCAGACGCAACCCACCCTGGCAGATTGGCCGTGTTTTAAAGGCGCCCTGAAACGACTTGACATCGTTGGTGTCACTGACACTACTGCTCATCAAAGGGGGTAAAACCCGTCAAGCTGCTGTGGCTGTGCCTTTTATTTAAAAATTTTGAACTATTTTGTTATGTAAATAGAAGTTGTTTATATTAATTTGCAAATAAAACAAGCTATTGCTTTGACAGACTACGGACACATACACTGGTTTTCTATCCGGTGTAGCTTCTTTAACAGTCGTCCTATAATAATGTCAGAATATGTGGAACCCGTTTCTTGCGAACTGAACATTAGCTTGCATGAGCATTTAAACAAGCATTTTGTGGTTAGTATGTGTTTTGAAATGTACGAAAGGTCTCAAGTGGCATATATGGTATAGTTACTACAAATGTCGCTTCGCTAGAAGGGATAGAGGGAGATGCTACATTCACAAAGAAAAGTTTATTGAACCAGCATACACAGGCGCTAGAGGCACTTTGCGTATTCCCAAAGAGAAGGTTATTGCGTGGTAGTAAAAACTGTTCAGGTTAGTACAACTGCGCTTGGTTACAAAATTGACTTTTATGACACGTACACACAGGAACGATGTAACATTGTGACACTGAGACTCTCTATCACATATCACTGACGAAAACAAGAAAAAAAAGAACGAAAACTCACCAAGCTTTCGAATAATCGCATAACAAACACTACATTTGCCATCAAAACGTTCCAGTGGCTTTTAAAACGGCAGTAGACAGAATTAACGATTTCCCTTCCTCAGCCCAAAAAATCGTGTATGCCACGTCCTGAGGCAGACGCATTCGCCTTCCGTCTCTACCTGATCTGTAAGGTACCGGCATGTGTCGGCAAAAAATTTAGAGCTCACTCACACTCACTTATGAAACATAGCTCACCCTTAGTGCTCACTCGGATTGAAACTCACGAATGTTTTCGTCAACCGAACTCACCCGAGCTAGGACTCACTAAAGTTTTCCTCACTCGGAGTCGCTCGTACTCAGACTCGCCAAAATATTGCTCCCTCGTATTCACTCGGACTTGGACTCACCGTTCTATCTGAACTTAATGAGTCCGAATCAGTCGACTCGGGAGTTCGTTAAGGGACTATTAGCTGTTTCGTAAAAGGTGTTAATTCATTTTAGCACTGGTATACTTCGCATAATTGATGCTCTTCTTGGCGCTTTTAATCTCAACTTTAGGATTTATCAGTAGTAGAAATCCACTGGACATTTATATAGAAAGCAAGCACTCACATGAGATGTTCTTTTACAAGGGCTTGTGTTTTAAAAAAAATGTTCGATGATTCAGAGTACGATGTATACTATGAGAGAGCATTAGGCTATCCTGGTTTGATACCACAAAGTGTCAAAAGAAAAAAATAGCGCTGAATTATCAGCATGTTTAAAACGAATAGGGTGGAGGGAAGGGTTAAGAAACTTCCCTCCTCCGTAACTCACGCATCTGTTCAATTAGAACACCGGTGTCTGCACTACTATTGCCATCTCTCCCTCTCTGACCTTTTTTTTTTGCTTTTTGATTATACGTGTATGTTATAGAACCCCTTTTAGAAGCCTTGTATTTTTATATTTTGTGTAAGGTTTCTCCTAGTTCTTCGCAACGCCATTGTGCTCTTGTGTTTCTTTTGTCTTCAATGCAGTGATGTGTGACGAATCCACAGTGTGCTAGAATCCTAGCCGGGCGACTCATAATGTCGCCTTTCGTCTCCTGCACCACAACGATCATTAATTGTTAAACAAGCAAATAAATAAAAATATATTTAGCTGGCATAACGCTACTGCATATGTGAGCAAACATAATATAAATGTGAGCCGACATAAGGGTTACAGTAATGCTGAAGTCCAGTAGATAGGGCGAGAGGTTGGCCGAACAATGTGGAGCTCACTCAGACTCACCCATGGTATATATACCTCGCCCATGGGGCTCATTGAGACTCTCACTCATCAAAGTTTTCCTCAGCTGGAGTCAACCGTGCTCAGACTCACTAAAATATTACACGCCCACTCACAGCTCGGTGTGAGACTAAGTTACCCTGAGTGAGTCGACTCATGAGTCACCGTACCGAGCCGTACCATACCGTGAGTGAGAATTTATTAGAAGGCAGAGAGGTCGGCCTGAGCTAGTTCGCTCTAGCCTGCTACTCTACACAGGGGTAAGGGAAAGGGTAAGGAAAGAGGGATGAAGGGTGATGATGGGGACAAGAAGAGGTGGTGCGTATATATGTACGGTAGCCACTTGGCATAGTACCCTACAGTCTAGTTTCTAGTCCAGTGCTTTTTATAAAGTCTAGAACAGCCTTTGTAGCAGTTTTTGACACTGTTTGGTCGTTCATTGCTGACAATATGTGGCTTTCACTTAATGGTATTTGTCCAATGCTTGCCAACGTTGCAGTTAGCATTTTTCTTTGCGCCACGTATAATGCACAGTCACAAAATATGTGAGCTATCGTTTCGCGCACTTGACAGCGTTCACAATTCGGGCTGTCCGCACGGCCGATTGTGTAGTGGCGAGTGAAGGCGACGCCCAGAAGGAGTCGGTGCAGTATATTAGCATGTCTTCGGCTGATTTTATCTGGAAGACGAAAAGTCATACCGGGGTCTGTTACCCGCAGGCGCTTGTTCCGGTGGTCTGGTAGCGACCAGTAAGTGGCAGCGCATTCACGCATGAGTGATCTCAACGATGTGTTGACGTCACCTCGCGAGTGCGGTACTTTGACGTACATTGGAGCGTTGTATATTGCCGCTCTTGCTTAGCTATCGGCTGTTTCGTTGCCAACTAGGCCGCAGTGTCCAGGAATCCATTGGAGTTTAATCAAGTGACCGCTCCTGTTGTGTTAGGTCGAATGCTTGGACAATTCCTAAAGTTAACTCGCAAAATTGGCCTCTTCTTGAGCAAGAATGGATAGCTTGAAGCGCCGATTTTGAATCATACAGAATCGTCCATTTACGCGGTGCCTGGTCTTCACAAATTTTATGGCTTCTTGTATAGCAACAAGTTCTGCAGCTGTCGAAGATGACCTATGATCTAATTTGTACTGTCGGGAAATACTGAGTTGAGGGATCATGAAGGCTGCAGCTGAGGCGGATGAAGTTACGGATCCATCGGTGTAAATGTGCACGGAGTCACTGTATCGGTCATCTAAATGTGCCAAGGTGAGTTGCTTGATGGCAATATAAGAAACACGCGACTTATGCGAAATTCCACGTATGTGAAGGCACACCAGCGGTTTAGTCAATGTCCATGGAGGCACTGCAGGGATTACGGCAGGTGCAAAGCCTGACGGGATAATGTGCCTATGCGTATCAAGGCATCGCGAATAGGTACAGCCTGGTCGGTCCACTTGTAGCGAAGACAAAGGGTGCTGTGCATGTCGGGTCAGCAGACGAAGGTGCACTCGAAGAGGTTCGCAGGATGTGTAAATCTGTATAGGGTAGGTGCGTGACTCCTCTATAGTGCCAGAGGTGGACGTGCACCGTGGCAGGCCAAGGCACATTCTCAGTACTCTTGCCTGAAGGCTCTCTAAAGTACGAAGGCACGTTGCCCGCATGCTGGAAAGCACAGGTGAGCTGTACCTTATATAGCCCACAAACAATGCCTTGTATAACTGCAGAAGACTTTTCTCCGAAGGGCGCCATCTCAGTCCTGTTATAACACGAAGAACATACACAAAACTGATTAGTTTGTTTCGCAGCACAGTCACATGTTCTGACCAGGACAGGTTGCGATCAATGACGACCCCTAAATAGCGGTCGTGCTTGACCACGGGAATCACTGCTTCGTGGGTGAAGATTGGGTACCGCGACATTGATTTCTTCGTAAATTCCAATGCAGCACATTTTGCTAATGAATGTTCTAGGCCCTGACGACGTAAGTACTTAGATGTTATTGATGTGCCTTGTTGTAGCCTTGCTCGCAGTTCTGGTCGCGTTGCTCCAAATGCCCATATGCATATGTCGTCCGCATACGCACTGATTCTGACAACGTCGGGAAGCTCAGCTTCAAGGCCAATGAGTGCTATGTTAAAAAGCATGGGGCTCAGGACGGCGCCTTGTGGAACTCCACGGCTTACGAGGTGCCTCGCCGTGTCACCGTCGGATGTCGACATAAAAATGGTACGTCCTCTGAGATAGCTCCCTATCCATTCGTGTAGTCGGCCACCTACGCCGATGTTTTCAAGTGCGTCAAGAATGGCCTCATGGTAGACGCTATCGTACGCGCCCTTTATATCGAAGAAAATGGCCCCTACCAATCTCCGACGTTGTCTTTTTTTTCAACAGAAGAAACTAGATCTACAACACCGTCTATAGATGATCGACCTCTACGGAAGCCATTTATAAAATCTGGTAAGCCGACATTATTCTCCAGCAGCCATTCCAATCTTGCCAGCACCATGCGTTCCATCACCTTACCGATGCAACTGGATAGGGCAATGGGTCTATAAGAAGACAACTCTTGTGCACACTTGCCTGGTTTCAGTAAGGCCACTATGCGGCTGCACTTCCAACTCTCTGGGACTGTCGCTGTTTCCCACGTAGAGTTGTAGAACGACAAGAGAGCCTGCCTTGCTTGCTGGCTGAGGTGATATAGAGCCGAATAAGTAATTCCGTCAGGCCTTGGTGCGGACGACCGTCGGGACGAGGAAATCGTAGCGTCGAGTTCGTGCATTGTGAATGGTAAGTCGAGGCGATCGTCGCTGGATGACGGTGAGGCTGAATACGAAGGTGATATCGATGAGGAGGACACCTACGAGTAAGTGGCAGTAATCTTCTGCAACCTCGACTTCAGGCCGACCTTGCTTTAGAGCCAAAGATCGGAAAGGGAACAACTGTTGAGTGGGCGTCTGAAGGCTTCGAACAGTTTGCCATATTCGAGACAGGGGTTTTCTGGGATCAAGAGAGCTACAAAATACCCTCCACCGTTGCCTATCGAGCTTATCGAGGTGTCGCAATACATGTCGTTGTGCTTGGCATGCTGTAGATAGGTCAGATGGTGATTTTGTCCTCCTGTATTTTCTTTCTGCCCGGCGACGGATTGCACGAAGGTATTCATATTGTGCGTCAAGCTGTGATCTTGGTAGCGACACGTTCACAAGTTTCGTATGCGTTGTTAAGGCTGATGCAATTAGGCTTTCTATTTCAGATATAGATTGAATGTTTCCGCACTGAGCATTTACAGAAGCTTGGAATCCTGGCCAGTCTACGCTTGTCACAGGCCGGGGAGTCGCACGATGGAATCCTTTTAGCTGTGTATATGTAGGGAGATGGTCACTTCCATGTGTTTCAACGTCTACGAACCAACAGGTGGTAGGCAAGAGACTTCTGCTCACAAAACATACGTCCAGACAGCTGCTGTACGATGCACCACGGAGGTAAGCAGGTGAACCATCGTTAATGGACATCAGGTCCTGATTGAGCACAAAATAGGCAATGTCACTACCGCGGGTGTTCATTGAGGCAGAACCCCACATGGGATGATGTGCATTAAAATCGCCAACTAATACATGTCGTTCAGGGCAAGCTTGGAGCACAGACAAGAGATGGGAACAGTCCACGTGGCTTCTAGAAGGAATGTATCCACCAATGATTGATATTAAACGTCGCTTGTGCTTTATAGATAGGCAAATATAGTCGTTAGAAGCATGAGGAGCCACGGTATGTCTCACGTACATTAAATCTTGACGTACGCATATAATTACTTTGCTCGCATTTCGATCATCACGTGACCACAAAGTGACGTATCCAGAAATACGAAACGACGACATCATATTCGGCTCTTATATTACAACCAACGGAAATTTGTATTTAAACATCCGTTGTCAAAAGTCAGACAATCGGCTTCGCAAACCTCGTGCGTTCCACTGCATTATAGCAGAGGTGCGCACACGTTCATCGAAGAAAGTCGCCATATTGTTTATGGAAGGGTCAGCAGTAGCGATTCCAGCACGTTGAGGATCTACACCGATGTTTTCACCTCTGGTGTGTGTAGCTCGCTGAGAATCGCACGAATAGATTTTAGTAGATGCTTCAGCATAGTTTGGCTCTTCTCAGTGTCTTGCCTATGATATTCCACCCTCTTTGAAGTTGCCGCCCATGATGTGGTCTTTTTTATTGCTCCAGTCGGTAGCGAAGGCCACTCAGTATCTGAAGCATTGGCGTGCAACGCGGGCGTTGGTTCACTTTCGGTATCCCTGGGACGTGGTGCGTACAACATGGGTGTAGCGGCCTGATAATGCGCACGTGTATGTTCATCTGTTGCTGATGGTGATGCATCACTCCTATGTGCACTATGCTTTCGCTGGTGTCTACGCTTTGGACGACGTCTGTGTCGGTGGATGAACGTTACTGCCTCTCTGTGTGTCGAGTTGACTCTGACCATCTTCCGCAGGACGCGAATTTCTTCTTTGATCTTCGGGCACTCTTTCGACGTTGCTTCATGTGCACCAGAGCAGTTTGGGCATTTCAATGGAACAGCAGTATCGCAGTTTTGCACCTTATGAGACCCGCTGCACCGCTGGCAAGTTGTCTCACTTTTGCACACTGCGCTGACGTGTCCCAACTTGCAGCACTTGTGACACTGCAAAAGCCGTGGCACGTAAGGGAGCACGGGATGTCTCACGTATCTAACCTTCACGCTAGGGGGCAGAGTCTCAGAATCAAATACTAGTTTGATGCAGCGAGACTGTCTGAAGCAGCGTATGGTCACGATTCTGACTGTCGACGTCACAAGATTCTGCAGGTCAGCGTCTGTGATGTCAGCATCGACATCATTTATCACGCCAGTCGTTGTTCCTTTCCCGTTAGCGAGAAACGCGCGAACTGAAATACTTCCGAGCTGCGTGACGGCCTTCAGTCTGTCAAGAATGGTTTTGTTTGTCACATCAACTGACAATATGTTTTTCCTGCTATTTATGCGAACTTCATTCACTTGAGCAGGTGCTACTCACTCGAAATAATTAGTCAATGACTGCCTATTCAGTGAGTTCAGGTTGTCTGATGTAGACATAGGTACATACGAGATGGTGAAACATCGCTTGCCTTTGTCTAGCGCCGGTTGTGGCTCCGCCGTTGATGACTTCCTGCGAAGCTTCCTTTTCAACCGGCGGGTATTGAATGTCCTGAAGTCGGCTTCCGAATCCATCTCTTCAACTAATGAGCTCTCGGTAGAATCATCACAAGGAGCAGATACGCCAACGCAGTCACCCACATTCGGTCCATCCTTGTGCAAACTGCTAGGGCCCGCTGTCTCGTTGGATGGTCCCCCATCCCGGGGGGTGACGTCTTCCATGCCGCTTGTTCAGAGAAAGTCAAGAATTCTGACAGTTTAAAAAAAAAAACGATAGTTGTTCAAGGCAGAATTATGCCCGAGCGCATTTCTTCTTCCTCGTCTTCCGCGGGTATGTCAACCGAATCGTAATTATGGTCAACGTATCGAACCTATCCTAATCTTCTGTAAAGCTGGGGTATACGAACATCGTGACAGAAATACGGGTTGTACGAATGAATCCCTTTTGCGCTGAACCCTAATCGTTGCCATTGAAAGATGATTAACACAAATGGCAAGGCTGAAAGCTCTCGGGACAGATAGCGCTGGAAACGTGCCTCTGTGTTACAAGTTCGCTTAGAAGGGTCTATATCTCGGCCAGTTGTATAGCAGGCTGACTCATCAATATTCTTCTGGACAGGTTTCTTTGACCAGTATACAATAGGTTTGAACAGAAAAAAATAAGAGAAAAGTGCCGACCCGTAACCGTCTCTCCTTACGAGGACACCTCAAAAGGTCGGCACAGGAATAGGGTACACAATCTGTAACCTTATATTCAGCGTAGCGTTTACGAAGTCCACTTCATCTCTATTAGGCATGACCTAAAAACGGCATTTCTCCAATCCACCATAGGCGAACCATGGCTTCACCTGTTCTGGTGGCGTATTGCGATATTTGCCAATCTAGAATTTTTTTTAAAATCATCCTTGAATTGGTAAGTTACCCATTGGCCTCGATAAGATACCATGGCACCACTTACGTGATGACATCCCTCATAGGATGTCAGATTGACTTTGTCTGCTAGAATACCGCACTTCCTGCGCGTTTGCTGTGGACACCGTGCGTGCTTCTCTTTGTTTTAAAGCTCAGCGCTTAAAGAAGCGGTAAGACATGACAATACGGGCAAGCACACTATGAATTGGTGCTCCCGGTGGCACTTTGGTATCTGATTTGCGTCGTAAAATTGCGACTAAAAACCAGTGCAGCCATGGGGGACGATGCAAGTGGTGTCCCGAAAGCAAAGCTGCCGTATCCAACAACTACTGCGCAGCGATGCGAGCGCACACATCCTATCTGTGACGTCGAAACGATCGCTGCGCTGGCCTCTCTAGTGGAGGCCCTCGCGGCCAATAGGTGATTGTTGCCTTGTATTTTCCTTTGACTTGCTTGAGACGAAAGGCACAGCACCATCATGCAACCTATACCACTCCCTTGACCATTGAAATAAAAGTAGTAAAATGTTTGCAGATGAGGCCTAGGCTAAAAAGATATTTATAATTTGTACCTCCCTTTGAACACGTGACGAAAACCCATCACTGTATTTGTGCTGAGATTGTTTGTTCGTACATCATATCTAAGCAACGCTAATTACTTTTAGATGCATGACATTGTATTCAGCAAGGCGTCTTTTTTTCTTACCTTTATTGGCATAGTCATTTTATGTGTTAATTATCGACATTATTACATTACCTACAAGGAGAGTATTTGCCCACAATGCAAGATGCTCACGAAACCACAGGCTATGGCCAGTACAATGCACCAGGCAAACGTTTATGCTAACCTGGCTTTCTTGTGTGGAGTATCTTCATGTGACCTTAGCTCATCATGCCCTCACTCTGCGTGGGAGAAGGGGGAGGGGTAGGGTGCAATATAGAACACATGCTCTTGGCGTCTCACTGGTTACGTGGAAACAACAACCTTCTTCCCAGCACAAAAAAAAAGTCGAAGCTTGTATGAAGTCACGCAATGCTTGAAACAGCGAAAATAGATGCTTCAGGACGCTAATCTTGTAACTATTCCTAGGCCTTAGCTAAGTAACGAAGGTTATTTCCAGATCGTTTCTTGGTCGTTGCGAGGCTTTAACTAGGTGATGCTAGGTTGTTTTTGTCTTGACTCTTAGCAAAAGGTCTCAGCTAAGTCACGCGCAGACACGACACGGATGTCCAAACTCCACACACACCTGCCATGGTGGTCTAGTGTCTCAGGCACTCGGATGCTGACCCGCCGGTCGCGGGATCGTATCTTGGTCGTGGTGGCCGCATTTACGGTGGAGGCAAAAATCACAGCATATCCACGCAGTGAATGATGATGAGTGGGGCGAAGCGTCCATCAGCCCGTCCGTGCTTTCGTCCGTCCGTACGTTCGTTCTTGCTTCCGTCTGTCCACGTGACCATCCGTGCGTTCATCCATGCGTCTGGCCATCTGTCCGTGCATCCATACGTCCGTGCGTCCACACGTCCGTCCATATGTCCATCCGTCTTCTAGTCTGCCTGTCCGTCCGTCCGTGCGGCCATCAACACTCCAAGTACCGCCACCTCGCATCTCGCATCTCTTGTGACACATACCCACTCCGCACGTCCATCCATCCGTCCATCGGTCTGCTAGTCTGTCTGTCCATCCATCCATGCGTCCGTCTGAGCATCCATCTAGTGAACACTCCAAGTACCGCCATCTCCCATCTCGCATCCTGGTGGCTACGTGTGTTTAGAAAAAGTGTTTAACGATTTAGAGTACATAGTACTCTACTATGGGAGAACATTATGCCGTCCCGACTGATTGTCCACCGCAACAATACCCCAAACGTACAACAACGACGGAGGATAGACAGACCCCCGCTTTAAGCAGCTTCGCCCCTAAAATGCTTGAGGCCCATGTGTTTAGATGTAGGTGCACGTTAAGCAACCCCAGGTGGCTGAAATTTCCGGAGACGTCCACTAAGGAGTCTCACATACTCATATGGTCGTTTTGGGACTTTGAACCTTGACAATTCCTATTATCATCATTAACCTCCTCAGGCATAAACTTGCGTTGAAACCAAGCTTTCCTGTCATTCGTAGATTTACAAACAGGTCGTCGTTGACGTGGGCCTTCTATCACTATGGCGTCTTCTCGCAGAAGTAATTCCCGTTGCCCAGGGTGAGGCTAACTTGTGCATTCTTCCTTTCTAGTGAACCTGGGGTGAGTTGTGGGATTCACTCAATTTCTGTAGCACACACCCGTTTATGAGGAGAAATAAGATTTGCCCATTATATATGGTAGATACCCGTTTTAAGATAGTTTTCTTATAGGCCACACAAATCTAGTTTCTGTGGCACATGTTCGTTTGTTTGACTATTGTTGTCTGCATACCCGTTTGTAGCTGCTGTCTTCTTGCTTTTTAGTGAACCAGTGGGGAGTAGTGAGACTCACACAATATCTGCGGCAGATATCTTCTAGGCCACCCGTGATAAGCCTAAATAATTATGGCTCCCCTAAACCGCTTCGCTGTTATAATAGAGCTAGGCGCTAAATATCTCGGAGTATTATGAGTTTTAGATTTTTAAGAGAGCCTGCGGTGCAGTGGTTAGGCTAGGTACCAACTGTCCCCTCGAAGGAGACCCACGGTGTCGCCCTAAGGGGTGGCACTTTCAGGACGATTTGAATAAGTTTTTTTCTGCACGACATTATCAACATTTTACTTTTTCATTGCCTTCCGGTTCGCGGCCCCGTGGTCGGTGCGTGACAGCAGTACTACAACACCATCATCATCACTTCATCTCTTTATGCCGTATGTCACCATCACTTTGCTTCAATGCCCCTGCAGCGTCAAAAAAGCAGGACCCGTGTTCCCGGCGTTCGCTCTGTCGCCCTCGAGCTCGCGCGTAGCTGGGAGCCAGAGTCGTTCATCACCCAGACTGACTGGGTGCCGGGACGTTCGGACATACAGCTGCCGGACCTTGCACCAAGGTACCGTCACCTTCTCTCCGTTCACCACAGACATAGACGGAGACGATGGAATGCTCGCCGAACTGGTCGACGGGCCCAACCCACATTCGAGCACACACCTGCTCGTAATTCTGCTCCTCGCGGTCAGCGCCGTAGCTGCGATCGCAGTCGTCCTGGCCATGCTGGACGTGCCATTCGCATCTGAACGAGCTGTGAGGACGCCGCAGCCTAATTACCCCCGTGCAGCAGTCTTGGGTACCGACTTGGCTCCGCCGAATCGTCAGGACAGTGACTCGAGGCTAACTATGGACATGGGACCACGTTCACCAATGTCAGTTGGTTCATCTAGGGTTTTTCTCGCCCACAACGAAACGACGCCCTCCGAAGAAGATAGCGAAGGTTCTTCGCCGTCCCCTATAACAATAACGAGATCCTCGTCTCCAAGCCCATCCGTAAAACACAGGCGCCGCACATCTACTGTGACGACTGTTAACGTGACTAACAACTAAATTCGCACGATGGAAAGTTGGGACAGTTGATGATGATGTCGCGAAGAATTCCGTTATCTGTCATACGTCACTTTCGCATTCTTTTTTGCATTATGACTGTAATGTCTTCTAATGTTGATTTATTTTGATCAAGCTATTTGAAGCGTACTAAACGCCACGTCAGCGAAATTTGTAGTACCTTCAATACTTCACGTGTTCTGGAGGTTGTCACAGTTGATCAGCTGCCACTTAGCATTTCAATGCGTTACGTCGAAACCTGATGGCTGAAATAAAAATAAAACAATATACATAAATCAACTCAATATTATCATATAAGTGCACATACATTTAAACAAGCCTGATATTGCATGCCGTTTCATTATGCAATAAAAATCGCAGTTTGAACTTTCCACAGTAGAACGTTTGTTGACTTGGGAGTACACCAACGGAACTCGTATTGCTTCTGGTAATATTTCTCAGCTAATGTTCCCTTAGCCTCTTTCTCTTGCTGCAAAATCTTGCACAAATGTATTTCGTTAAACGAAGACTGTCCAACTAGTCGGCACCAATTCGCTGTACCATTTTATTTATTTTTCTGTGAGAGTATTCGAAGTGCTTAAATCCGTAGTACACTACTTGCCTAACGCAGGCTTATTTCGCACAAGTCTTCTATTTCTAGAAATCCAACGAATTAATGCCCCTTGACGTGAGGATTACACAGAGGGCCTTTCGCGTGCATTTAACCTCTACACTTAACAGTGTTTTTTCGAGACTAACCATAATTACGCAGTGTTAACATGATGGATTAACAACTACACAACGCTGATCATTTACATATGCACACTTGTCGTTTTCCCTGAAGATAACAAGATAACGGACGGATATGTCAAATAATGCGCAAAGGCGCAATAAACGTTCAAGCTTACGAAGAAAAGTAAGAATTTATAATTGCCCAATCCACTTCCTTTGTTTGCTAATGAACTGGAGATGAAAGCGTTGAGTAAATTCGAAACATTGCGTAGAAAAGCTGTGAGGAACGGTTATTTGCTCGCATCAATCAAGTAAATCACGCGGGCTGCCAAGCAGGCATGTGAGTTGCGTCGTAAATTGCAGCCAGCGCTCCAGCTGGGTTTCCCGCGATGAATCTGTGGAAGCAGAAGAAAAAAGAAAGCAGGACTCGTTAAAGACACCACAGATCATAGAATTAAGTGGAGTGTGGGAACTAGAGTTTCGTGTTCCAGTGGTCACAGTGTACTTACTGCGATGCCGGGCAAAGCACAGTACAGTTAGAAACACGTTTGAACAGGTATGACTGATATACGAGCTATTTCAAAGCGAGCGCGCATAGTTCACATGTTTCACTAAATGTACTCATAAATCTACAAATGAATTAAATGCGAGATCATTGGTTGGGTTTTTGTGTGCAAGTGATGATGGAAGAAGTATAGCGCTAATGGTAAAAATTTTTATCTATAGTGTTTACGAAAAAAAATATTCTGGATATATGTGTATCTGAACGCACAAGGTAGTTAGCACTCTTCAAATACATTATGAGGTCTTATTTATTGACTCACAGATCGACCAATCAAGGTTATGTCCGAACAAAAATAAAGTTCTTTAGTCGCGTCACTATGAATGTCTTCAGATCGAATCAATATCACGCTATAACTGCTTTTAAGACACATCGAAATTTTACGACCCAAGTGCTTCGTGGTTCAGTTCAATTTCCGTATGTTCACGCTTACTTTATAGAACAATACTGATAAATTACCATGGCACTGTATAGTGGAGTGAATCAGTTGGTTTTGGATTAATTGACTTATATTGACCTTGTATGTTGCTTTGTGAGCAACTGATACGGTTCCTGTAGGGATGGAGGATGACATAGCACGAAAGCTTTAAGCACAGTGGTGAAGCCAGAAATATTTTTTGAGGGATTTTTCACGCCAGCAGTAGAAAAAAAAGGAGAACAAAGTAATGTTAGCGCTAAGAAAAATTGCAGTAATTAATATGTTGATGCAGTTAGTAAATAGCAAAGGCGAAAAAAAGAGGGAGGGGGATAAAAAGGATGGGGATTTTTAGCATTCAGAAAATTTTGGGAAGAGTTCTGCCACCTAGACCCCCCCCCCCCCTTACTTTTTTTCCACTTCACCCCTGTTTCAGGACAAGCGATATACATCTATTTGGGATACATTTACTTCCAGCGTAAATAGTATAGTGTGTGTGTACCAAAAGGCACTATTGTTGAAAAGGCCAAACGAAGACCTTGGAATCAATAGCGGAACACAGTTTAACACCATAAATTGTGACGGGGGGGGGGGGGGGGGGGGTGGGGTGGCAGCTATAGTTAAAATGTTTATACTGTCAAGTGTGTACCCTAATAAAGAAATATTTGACTAGATAGAATATTAAAATATTTGCGCTCTTTTGTGCAGTGAGAGACTTTGAGCAGCAAGATGGCGGCTACGTGTTTCAAGTGCGCAGGATGAGAAAAATCTGCAGAAACTCGAATATTCGTGGCAATAGTGTCTACGGCAGCGTTACTACTTTTCCCCGTGAAACGTAACAAGCACGCTATGAATCACCAATAAAAAATGAATGCCTTTGCAGTTGGTCTTTGGTGTCGTTAGGCGCAGTATGCTGACCCTTTCATAGTCAATTGGTCCGAGACACACTGTGCATAACAGGAGAAAATATAACTGGAAGATACATGATTGAAGTTCATTGCGAAAGTACCAAGAATTTATTCTACCATTATTCCTAATCTTGACCATAGCATAGCACAGCGTAGTGATGCTGCGTGTCTTGCCACGTCAATTAGCGTGTCATTTTCTTTGAACTCTGAGTGAATATAGCATGGCTAAACTGAATGGCTATCACAAAATGTGTTCAAAAGCATCTGCAGGAAACTTAGAACCATCAGCATTAAATTCTCGAATTTGAGTAATCGCCCCACTTACAGAAAACGTCTTTGTTGTACTGGTCGACTATAGAGCACAAAGGACACTTTTACGCGAAAGACGTGCCGAACTTGACCACTTACGTGACGCCTCGGGTACAGATTGCGCCGCTTCTTGTTCGTGGGTTTGCCCGAGCCTCTTTTGTGCGGTCGGACTCGCCTGGCCCGTTTTAAGCTTCGTCCGGTAGTCGTCAACGTTGAAACACCTACGAATGGCTCGTCTTGGCCTACAACGCGAGCTTCGCGAGTCGTGCTGACGTCGGTGCTTTTCGTGGCAGTCGCAGCCCAACGTTTCCTGGACCTCTGGTGTCCCCGTGGCCTCCGTGACTCGCGCACGTTTGGCTGTCGACGTATGTGCGGCCTCGAAGATCCTAGGTTCATCACCTAGTCTGATGAACGGAAGGGGCGCAGAGCTGTCCTCCAGGCGGAGCACGGCCGCCGGCTCCTCTTCACCTTCTTCTGCTTCCACTCCCAGTGCTGTGGCTTGGCTACTCAGGGTGGCCGCCGTGACGAGCCAGATAAAGGCACACAGACCCAGAGTGACAACCGTGATGTACAAGCCACCGATGCCTTTGCTACGGAGGTTGTGTCCCTTGACAATTTCTTCGCTCGAAGTGGATGCCTGTGATTGCTGGGAACCACTGCTGGCGTAGAGCACTGCAAGACATACGGCAAAAAACTTAGTGATGGTTTCGCTTTCAACCAGTAGGCCTACGAATGCCTAGCACAATTTTTGCTAGAAAAAAATGTGGTATGTTGAAAAAAAAATTGCCAAAGAAGCAGAAATGAGCAAGCTAACAGTTTTACATTGCGGTACTAGAAAAAGCTAAAAAATCACTTAATGCAAGTCACAATGTCGTGTATGCCCCGTGATAAGCTTGAAAAAATTGGGCGCGTAGTCGATTCATCACGATCCTTACCCGCATTCAGAAACGCTCCTCGAATCGGTTTCGCCACTGCCTTCAATGCAGTAAAAAACGCCTTTCAAACGTGCTGGCTTGAGCTGCTTGCAAGTCAAGTAGTGTTTCTGAATATAACAGTTATAAGTTAGCAATGCTAACTTATTTGAATATCTAACTATCCTTAAGAACCGAAGTTACAACATTTATTTATTTATTTATTCATGATACCTTACAGGGCCCGATAGGGCACTGAGTAAGGGGAGCAATTACGAAACGAAAAATATCAGAGATAAATGCATTAATAAATACAGGGAAACAAAATTGAAAAAAAGAAAGAAGAAAAAAAATATATACATATATATGTATATATATACACACACATACATATGTACAGTGCAAAGCATTTTCAAACAGAGGATTATTCATTTATTTAGTACTCTACAACTGCCCATTTTCAACTGATGCGCTCATTTATAACTAGTTAACTATGGATGAAGTTGGTCATATTCAGGCTATTGAAAATAAAAAAAAAGAGTCCTGTAGGTTTTTGTGAGTATACTTTTCGACCTTATTAATGCCAAGTTTTGTTTTGTGTGTGTGCAAGGCACACTCATTATTTTTTTGTTACTAACGTTGGAGCAGGCTATTCACATAGGCAAAATTCTTGAATAATGAAGTATTCAAGAATTGGTTGCAATGCACAAATAATAGGTAAAAAGCTTCGCAATATCACTACAGTCGAATATATTTAACCAGTAGCTGATGAAAAACCTTACAGCATATTTTTTGTTGTAGAATAACAAAATTTTCTTCACTCTAACTTTTCATTTTTTTGACACGCGCAATACGGCTTCCGAAAATACTTTATTGAAAAACACAACTAATTACTTTTACCCAGGAGCTTCTCCTAATCCTTGTCTGCAGCTCATTCGCCTACAGCATTTTCTCAGATTATTTACTAACTTGACAATGCTTACCATAGACTATATCTGTCTAAACTAGCGCAACGTAACCTTATTCCGAAAATTCTTACAAGGCTAGAACAATTGCTCCGTCGGCGATCTCTGTTTGGAACTTGTAGCGGTCCCATTTAACCTAGCATTTCAGTATACTTCAGAGGGCCTTCTTTTCTTAACCTACATCAATCATGTACCCGGATGCATAACTTCTAACATTTATTGGTATGTAAGATTGGTTTGCATTAATTATTGTGAAAGTTTTATTATCCTCGTCAACGCTATCGTGCAGTCGTGTTATCAAGGGTGCGTTCATTCGAACCTTACCGTTTGTTACAATGCTCCCTTCATGCTAAAGAGTAACTTCTATTCAGTATTTCTGGACAACTACATGGGACGTTACCGCGACAAGCTAATGTTCTAGCACCGAGTTGGCGTATAGCTTCACACCCAACTTACAACTGTGGAAAGCCCAGAAGGGTGCAAGCCGTGCTTGTGGTGGCGGCGGGGATGACACTCCATGCTGAGGCCGGCCATGTGCGCTCGGAGGCTGCCGTACTCTTCCAGGACCGTGAAGCAGTGCCGCAGCATCTCTGAAGACTGGGTTTAACGTCAACGACGAAGACGCCGTTCTAAAGATGCCGGTAGACCGAAGGGCCTCCGCGGAACCGCCAGCACCTTGAAAAACAGAGCGAGCCGAATGCCAGGTGTCCAACTCGCTGCGACGATGCCCCCTTATTTCTGCGGACGGCGATTCTGGATTCATTGTGGACGCTTCCGAGAAAATGACCCACACCCACTGCGGCCTCTTCACCAAGAATAGGGGGTATATGGGTGCAAAAAGCAGCATAGAAAATATGAAGTACCATAAAGAAAGAAAAAATGAAAATGAGCCGTTCCACGACGTCTCAATGTTATTATGTCACAGAGATTACTTTCAGTATCGTTTGCGCTTCTGTCATACACATTGATGAACTTCCGGAAAAGGGCAGTCAATCGTTGTCTTTGTCGATTAATACGAGCCTATTACCTAAAAATTAATCGTATATTTCAGCGCATTTATACATTGCATTTTACTCTCACATGTGTATAATACAGTATAAAACCAAATCAATCACGGTAGTATATCATTAACAAAATAAGGTAGCTTTGCATTTGGGGCTCGAGGACTGAAAGAAGGCTGAACTAGGCGGCCATATGTCATTTTCTTTTATTTTTCTAGGCATTTATCTATTTATTTATTTTTCTCACACCTTGTCTCTGTTTTCTGGCTTTTTCGGCTGTCTATTTCTATTTTTTCTTTCCAGTTTCAATGTACTTCTTTGTCTTCTTTGCGACCTTTCTTTTTCCTGAACTCTCTCTCGCTGCCTACCTATTTGTTTTTCTCTCTTCCTTCCTCTTTTTGTCTATCTTCCCTTTCATCCTCTCTATTTATCTCTTTCTTTGCTATGTCTTACTCTTTCCTTTTCTCCTTTCCATTCGCTTCTTCCTGATTTCTCTCCCCCACCACGTTGCTGTACTATACAAAACACATGCTACCCGCTCCTAGCGTACCTAGATAATGGAGTGGTTAGTATCCTTGCATTCGAATCGTGAATACGCAGGTGCGAATACGCCGTTGCCATAAATTTTTCCACCATAAAAAGTATTTCTTTCTTTCTGGCTATCTAAATTTATTTCTCTTTCTCTATCTGTATGTTCAACCATCATAGTTTATCATAATCCGCGGAAAGTGGCGCAGAAGCTTTGGGTGCGAAGCAGAAGATGAAGAGGACTGAAGACTGTCTAAAGAAAAAAAATAGTACAATCATTTTTTCACCAATCCTCCTGAGTGGGTATGAATAATGTCAGAGGATTTATTATCATCATCACATGACGTTTTTGAATGTAGTGAAAAAGGGTTTATTGGCGACTGTTCCGACGGTGGTCCTCCGATGAAACACGATCGTGCAAGAGCAATGGTCAAGCAGATGCCGGCGATGATCAGCACGAGCCGAGCGAGCGAATCCCACGACCCAGTACCCAAGCGGAGGCGATGTTGCTTGCCAACGATGCGTTTTCTTCTTCACAATTTTCCCCCGCCGAAAAAGAGCCATCCTGGCGATCTAAGAGTCTGGAGGCAGAGGGCTATAATATGGCTTAAAGCGGGCGACGTGGACGATGTCACGTCCACGCCGGCGCATGTCGTCAGATGGGGAAAGTGGCTCAATGAGAAAATTCACCGGTGAGGTTTGCTCCAAAACGCGGTAAGGACCCTCGTACTTCGGGACTAGTTTTGAGGAAAGGCCGGGGGTTTGGTAAGGAACAGCTAGCCATACAAATGATCCCGGGGTATAGCTGTGGCTTCGTGAAGAGCCGGCGTTGTTTTCTTTCTGGCGCTGCTGTTCTTGTGACGTAAAGGTGCGTGCGAGTTCACGGCACTCTTCCGCTTTTCGGGCAGCTTCAGACACAGATGGGCATTCGGATGCGTCAGGACGGTATGGAAGGAGAGTGTCGATGGTGTGGATGGTTCGCGTCCACAAAGGAGAAAGAAAGGTGAAAATACAGTGGTGGACTGTGCCGCGGTGTTGTATGCGAACGTGATGAATGGAAGAATGCGATCCCAGTTAGTATGATCAGATGTCACATACATCGCGAGCATATCGCCGAGTGTGCGGTTAAATGTCTCCGTGAGCCCGTTAGTCTGCGGATGGTATGCCGTGGTCTTGCGATGAACAACATGGCATTCAGAAAGCAGAGCCGTGATGACTTCTGATAGGAAGGCTCGTCCTCGGTCACTTAGTAGTTCTCGAGGAGCACCATGTCGTAGTATGAACCGATGGAGGACGAAGGACGCTACGTCCCGCGCAGTGGCACTTGGAAGGGCGGCGGTCTCAGCGTAGCGTGTTAAATAATCCACAGCGACTATGATCCACCGATTTTCACCTGATGTTGTCGGTAGAGGGCCATAGAGATCAATTCCGATTCGATCGAAAGGCTTGGCAGGGCACGGAAGCGGTTGAAGTGCACCGGACGAGTGAAAAGGCGGTGATTTGCGGTGTTGACAGTCAGGGCAGCCCATAACGAATTTTCGAACAAAATTATACATTCCGCGCCAGTAGAAGCGACGGCGAATGCGTTCGTAAGTTTTGAAAACTCCAGCATGGCCACATTGGAGATCGTCGTGAAAGGTGGTGCATATTTGTGATCGCAAGCTGCGGGGGACAACCAAGAGCCACTTACGACCTTCAGGGGCGTAGTTGCGTCGGTGTATCAGCCGATCACGAATGGCGAAATGAGCAGCTTGACATCGGAGAGATCGTGATACCGCAGTGGTTGACGATCCAGAGAGACAGTCAAAAAGGGAAGCGATCCATGGGTCCTTGTGTTGTTCACTGGAAAACGAGTCGAGGTCGAGAGATGCGATGGAGTTGGTACCAGTGGTTCCGCAGGCCGAGTCGGGAGGTAAAGGCGAACGGGACAGGGCGTCGGCGTCAGAATGCTTGCGTCCGCTGCGATAGATCACGCGAATATCGTACTCCTGGATTTGCAGTGCCCACCGAGCTAGGCGGCCAGAAGGATCTTTCAATGTGGCGAGCCAACAAAGTGCATGGTGGTCCGTTACCAGGTCGAATGGGCAACCGTACAAATAAGGGCGGAACTTGCGAAGCGCCCACACTAGCACCAAGCACTCTTTTTCAGTGACGCTGTAATTGGCCTCAGCTTTAGTGAGCGTGCGGCTCGCATAAGCGACGACGTATTCGGAGTAGCCCGGCTTGCGCTGGGCGAGGACAGCGCCAAGACCAACCCCGCTAGCATCTGTGTGAACTTCCGTTGCAGCTTTTGGATCGAAATGCCGTAGAATGGGAGGAGATGTTAGCAACGGAGCGTGGCGAACGCGACGTCGCAGTCAGGAGACCAGGATGAAAGGTCTGCGTCACCGCGTAGGAGGTTGGTCAGTGGTGACATGATCGACGCGAAATTTCAAACGAAGTGCCGGAAGTACGAGCATAGTCCGATGAAACTGCGTAATTCTTTCAGTGTAGTAGGTTTCGGGAACTCGGCGACTGCTCGCAGTTTTGCAGAGTCGGGTAGAACACCATGCTTGGAGACGATGTGCCCTAAGATGGACAGCTCTCGCGCAGCGAAGCGGCACTTTTTGAGGTTCAGTTGGAGCCCAGCGTTTGTTAAACACGTCAGAACCAGTTGGAGCCGAAGCAGATGTGTAGGAAAATCGGGAGAGAAAACGACAATGTCGTCGAGGTAGCATAGACACACAGACCACTTCAGTCCACGCAGTGTGTTGTCCATGAGTCATTCAAACGTGGCAGGGGCATTACAAAGCCCAAATGGCATAACGTTAAATTCATACAGGGGGATGGAGTAGAAGAGCCAGGTTGCGCGTTGTTGGTAGCAATGATGGGAGGTAGCGTTCGGTTGCGCAGCTCCAGGTTTAGGCGACGGCGAATGGCAGCACCCAGGTTCAGGCAACGGGTAATGTCAGCACCCTCCACCAATTGAAAAAGGGTTTATTGGCGACTGTTCCGACGGTGGTCCTCCGATGAAACACGATCGGGAAAGAGCAACGGTCAAGCAGATGCCGGCGATGATCAGCACGAGCCGAGCGAGTGAAGCCCAGGACCCAGTACCCAAGCGGAGGCGATGTTGCTTGCCAACGATGCGTTTTCTTCTTCACAGTAGGTTTAAAAAAAAACAGTCCCTCAGGGTGGGTGTGTCCGGTACTTTATATGTACAACTATAACATTACTCCACTGAGTTGCGTGAGGCGAAAAATTTTAAATAGAAAAGTGTAACAAATCCGCGCGTATTTATTTTCAAATTGGAATCAAAGCGCAATTTCTTCGTTTAACGGCCCCGTTGGGCACCTTAAATACAAAAGTTCTATTCGGCTGGTGATGCGTGCATCGAAAACAATGGTGAACCAGACGATGAAGCATAGCTTAATTGTGCGGGAAACACAGCTAAGGAGATATGAATATGGTGCACATTCATAAAAGTCAACGACATGAAAAAAGAGCTTGCCGCTCAAACACGATGAAGTTTTTATTATAGAGATAATAATCAATATTTTCTAAGAACTACAGAAGAGATAATTACGCTACGCATACAAATTCAGGTCTATCATGATGAATCAATGTCTTCGGTTGAAGGCCCCAGATACTGGTTTTTGTCGTTGCTATCTGTTTGACCTTCATTGCGATGAACCTGAAAAAAAATGTTGGTGCTGGTGAATGATCGTCGCAGGTAACGCATGTCAACGTGCGTCGAATAAATAGCATGTAGTATCATAATCCAGTTCTTCCAAAGTTTTGTTTACGAAGTGTATAAAAGAAAACGTCATTTAGAACTACTTGCTGTTGATAATGCTGGCGCATCTAAAAAAAATTAAGGCACCATCGCTGTATTGGAGCCAAGCCAGAATCAACTGCAGATCTGGGAGGCCTTCCATCCCTTTTCAGATCGAAGCTCCTTATGGTCTACGGCAGTCTATTCCTCCATAGCAGCCAGCACAACATATCCACAGACAGATATGGACGGAAGGAAAGACGGACGAACGGACGGACGGACGGACGGACGGACAGACGGACAGACAGACAGACAGACAGACAGACAGACGGACGGACGGACGGACGGACAGACAGACAGACAGACAGACACACGGATGGACGGACCGACGGACGCTTCACCCCACTCATCATCATTCACTCCGCGGAAATGCTGTGATTTTTTTTTTCGTTTCTTCCTGCCTATCTTTCTTTTTTTCACATCTCTGTATAATCTATTTTTTTTTTGTCTCCGTTTATTCTTATTTCTTACCTTCTCTCTCTTTCTCTCTTGTGCTTTGTATCCTTTTTTCTTGTTCTTGTCTTTCCATATCTCACTTCCTCTCTCGTTTTACCATTTTCTGCGTCTTTCTTTGTGTCCCTATGATTCTCTTTTTCGGTCTTCATTCCGTTTCGTTCGCTTTACTTATCTCTTTTCTTCCTTTCTGTGGTGTGCTATTCTATATCTTTGGTTCCATTTCTTTCTTTCCTCAGTCTGTCTCTCTTTTACCTCCGTACTTCTCTTTCCCCTTACATTTATAGCCAATTTACTTCCCCACTATCCTTTCCCTCCTCGCCACTTTCACTTGGCCGCTGTGGTGTAACAGGTATAATTGCTCGTCTGTTGACCCCAACGTCGTGAATTAGGCCCCGGAAGTGGCGGTAGCATTTCGATGGAGGCGAAACGCTGCAGGCCTGTTTACTGCGCAAGGTCGGTGTGTTTTAATTAACACCATGTCGTCGAAATTTCCGGAGCCCGCCACTATGACTTGCCTCATAACCATAGGTATATTGGTTTTTACACTTGAAACCGAATAATAATAATAATAATAATAATAATAATAATAATAATAATAATAATAATAATAATAATAATAATAATAATAATAATAATAATAATTTGTTGTTGTTGTTGTTGCTGTTCTCATTTTCACTTTCTTTTATCATCACCTTGCTATATGCACTATAACATACAGGGCCGTGCTATCATCCCTCGATAGTCGAGTGGCTACCACGCTCGGCGACGGACCACCTCGCAAAGATTCCTTTTCACTAAGATATTCTCTCTTTCTTTCTGTTTCTTTTCCTGTCTCTCGCGTTCTCTCTTTCCTTCACTCTCTTTGTACCCGTCCCATGGACCATCAAAGTTACCGAGTCCCACGCCACACGACTCAGTACACGTTTCGCGGGAACAAAGCATATATGAAGAAAGGGCAAACACAGCACGTTCTACTTCATGAAGATAGTGGTTTCTGTTCGCACCACTCGCCTTAATCCTCTGTTTAAATAAAATTAGCGCAGCTATTACTATGTCCCGCAAAGCTGGGTCAAAGCACAGCTGGTGGGCACCATGGGGCTTCTCTTGTTGACTCCTTTTCTTGTACGGAATAGTTGGGAGGTGATTGAGCACGTGCCGGTTCATGATAACGAGAATTTCCTATCTACTACACACGGCCAACTTTTACCATTGCAACTGTGCTGTAAAAAAGAATAACACGGGCCACCTAGTGCACGTGTAAAGCCCGACATACGCGCACGAGCTCAGTGTGTGTGTTTGGTTTTTTGTGCGCGTCATGTTACGCAAGTACCCCTTTTTCTTTTAATGAAATGTTCCTGGTTAGATGGCCATCTACCTGGAAGCCACTTCAAGAACCAAATATAAGTATGTACTCACGTAAGGGTGTTGCTGATTCCGCTCGGCTAAAGTACGATGGTAAGGAGACTTCAAGGACGGCGTCCGATACTTCCGGAAGGCACGCTTCAGTTCATGCGTCGTATCAGCGTCGTCCTGATCCAGTTCAGCTTGAGACGTTGATTCTTCAGTGTAGTCACCTGCTACGTACTCTGTCGAGGTGCGTTCGTCGTCGTAGTCATCACGATAAACCAATGTACTTTTTACGTCAACGTCACTCTCTTCAGTAAGTGGTGAGCTTGCACCCCCTGTCACCGGTTGCATCGATCCGAGCGACGCCTTCGACACTCTCATGAGTGTCGGAGGTATCGTATTCCCTTCGGGTTCAGAGGTGGCTCGTAATGGAGGCACACCGTGATTATCCAAGTGCATCCCGTCGCCTGGACCGGTCACCACACCCACCACGCCTAAGTCGCTGTCCTGAATTTGACTGTGAAGCGATACTGTGAGCCAGACCGCTAAGCCAATGAAGAGACAGAGTGTGAGCGTGGTGACAACAGATGTGCCATCTATGGTCATTGAGTTGGAGGTCTTGACGGGTTGTTTGTTCGGAACTTCAGCGGAACGCCCGGTGATGCAGGGGCCACTGGAAGGCCTGTTGATGCAGGGACCACCGGTGAGTGCCGTGGTTGAGAACACCGTTGGAGACGGGGAGACCAGGGACGCCACTTCCAGTGGAGAGTGGTAGTCTTCACCTGGACGATCAGTGGGCGGCAGTGGCAGCAGCTCGGCGGAAGAGGCAGAGACTAGCTCGCTGGGCACGTCGAGCTCGGGCGAGTCGAGACGAGCACAGGCAGCGAAGTACACGGAACTGTCGCGAAGTCCATCATTGTTGTGGAAGCTCGTAACGTGGTTCATGCTTTTGGATTGTGCGAGTGTACGATATGTACTCTCGGTTGAACTCATTGTCCAGGAGGCTTACGCGAAACAGCTATAGAACGTGGAAGAGCGTGTCGCGAGGCGGTTTGGTTGGTCTGCCCCAAGCAGTAAAAGTGAATCCACTACAGGAAATAAGCCAATAATCAGACTTGACCGCATGCCGAGCATAAGCCCTACTTGAAGCTTATTGTTTTTTTTAATTATCTAAAAACGTGACAGCCTTGCTGTATCGTGCCGCAGAATAACGGGCTTGAGCAACACGATAGAAATCTTGTTTTAATCATGCGAAAACTAATCTATATATACAGAGTTGTTGTTCTCCTCTTCTCATGGCTCTTACTCAATGCAGGGAATTGGCCGAGTGTTAGGTGAATCTTTTTTTGTGTTTTTTCGCATTACTACTCGTATAAACTAGAGAGATCATACAACAAATTTAATTACTTAGTGTAAATATTTAAATGGTTAAAAGGATAAATAATATGCTCGATGTTCAATTAGTCTGACTGATAAATTCCCCTATGACGTAGTAAACATTCCTGTGACCTTAGCCCAGAGTTGAGGCACCGAATGATAGAACAACTCATTCGGATATGTCCAGACCCAAGTTTCGAAGAGGTGGTACTATGAATATTCTTCTCATTGACGTATACCGGCGACAGGACAGAAAATAACGACTGATTGTCTCCTCATCCTTACACAAGAGGCACAGAGGAAACAGCGCTTGACTTGCTCTATGCAGGTACAAGTTGAAGGAGGTAACCCGGAAGCGAGGTTTGGTTATGACCACTTCCATTATTCTCGACCACGACAGAGTTTCTAGCATATATTAAAAGCGCCATCTGAATGTTGCCAGCTCACAACCAGAATAAGCGGCTTCTAGCCAGCACAATGCAACAAGCCACGGAGCAGATAAAGTAACAAATTATTATTCAGTACAATAGGAATAAAACTATCACTGATGCTTTTGTCCTATACTACATATTCTGTATCAATTAAAGAGTGGCGTGGCCGTAACTCAACGTCACAGAAAAAAAAGGCTATCGCAAGCTGCGCACCATGATACTGCTCCATTATCACGAAATCTTATCTTACGGTCGCATTGCGCATGCGCGTCTATCGAGCAGCCGAAGAAATATTCACATATCTCTGTATAATTGGAATACAAAAATGTTACCACCAAATTTTCTTTTGCGCAATGGCTGTGAAAATGATGCTGCGTAGCACGGAAGAGTAACCGACTGTGACTGAATTACTGTGTGCTGTGCTTTGTGCTGTCTTTCTCTTTCTTGCCTTTCGTCTCCGTCGTTAAATCTCCTCCCTTCTTTTTCTAAATGTAGGGTAGCTAACCAGCTGTAGTAAACTGATTAGGTTCACTGTCTTTGTTTCTCTATTTCTTCTTCTATGCACAACTACGTGTATGCAAAGTTTATTGAACGATATTGCAAGTTGAGCTACATCTTCGTTAACATATCTAATTTATTCACTCTTGATGATTGTTTTAAAGTATCATCATCAAAGTGGATGCGAGAACCTCACAGCGGCCACAGAATAAAAAATCATAGCGCCCCAACTTTGGAGAAGCCTACTGCGCTAGTCACGTTTCCAGGACTACAAATAAAATTCTTTCATTCATCCATCTCCACAGAGGAAATGATGGTGAGTGGCTGAAGCAATGAGACCATTCGGCGTTGCCGTAAAACACCCACGTCCTTGCCCACTCACGCTTGTAAATTAGTGACAATGCGCTGTATAGTTATATATAATGTTTATTGGTTTCAAATGGCATGTTATGTTGAGTTGTGGGTTGCGTAATGCATTCATTATTACTGCTTTGTGGTCCCTGAAATATACAACCAGTAGTTGTATCGAATCTAGCCTGAAGTTAGCATAGACGAGGTCGAGGCACGTTCTCTGGTGGTTGTAGGGTTTCTTCCAGTTATACGAAATGCATCGCAGGAGTGTACCGACACTTCATATACGGTACAAGTCAGTCGTTGTTCGTGATGTCAACGTTGAAGTCTCTCAACTCCGACTCAACTTGAAGTTTTGCCACCGCTCCCAAGGCTTCACGTTCATTTTCATACATGGCAGAAAGAGAATGCTGCATGAACGTCATCGTTATCGAGTGGCTCGCATGTGCTAACGCTCTTCTTCATCGTCAAGAGCGCCATCATCATGAGCGCCATCGTCATAGCGCATGGTGGGTACGGTGTATGGGCTGTGCACGTGCTAACGTACTTAATCTTCATCGTATTCAGCGTCATCATCAGACAACTAACAAGGACAACGGACAAGAGAGAAGAAACACCTGTAATCTGTGGCACACAAAGAAACTGGGGGATTTGCGAACAACCGGGTAGCTCTAACGAAGTGAGAGAGAGAGAGAGGAAACTTTATTAGAACATGGCCGGCAGCTTGGTCTTGGTGGCCTCAGATGGCGGCGCTGAGTCCCTGAACTCGGGCGGCATCTTCGGCCTGCCGGACAGCCCAGAGCTGGTCGTTGAGCTCCGAGCTTCTGAGCGCCGCCTCCCAGCGGCGGCGTCGCCGACGGAGAAGGTCCCCCGCGGCTCCCGCAGACGGGACGGCGGCGGGAACGAGTGAGCTCGAGGCTTCCTGTTGCCTGGTATTGGCAGCCGCCATAGGCGCATCGCGAACGGCGGCCGTTTCTCGACCATTGTTACCGGCGCATTCCCAGAGCATGTGGCGCAGCGTTGCTCTGCGCCCGCATGCCTTACATAGATCGGTAATGTGTAAGTGCGGGTAGCAGTGGCGTAAGACGACCGGGCTGGGGTAAGAGTGGGTTTGTAGTAAGCGATAGCTTACGGCATCGTGTCTGTTTAATTTGTCATGCGGTGGCGGGAACTTTCGCCTTTCCAGTCTGTAGTGTTGCGTAATATCTCGGAACGTGATGAGACGATCACCCCACGACCATTGTGGTCTGTGTTGTCGCTGCGTGTCCGTCGAAGTGTCTCGATCCGGCAGATCAGAAGCCCCGTTCTCGGGAGCGGAGGCGGCGGCCACGGAATGTGCCGCGGCTCGGCGAGTGAGACCTCGAGCCGCGGCGTGGGCCGCCTCGTTGCCCGGAAGTGGGACATCGGTGTGTGCCGGGGTCCAAAGGAGGAAGACTGTTAAATTTTGTTGTGACGATCGCGACGCTGAGTCACCATCACCGCACATCTTAAGGATGCGGGCCGCTTCCCGCGAGACGCGGCCGCGCGCGAAGCCGCGGATTGCTGCCTGCGAGTCGCTGATTATGATCGTAGCGTTCGGCACCGTGGCGATTGCTAGGGCTATCGCGGCTTCTTCGGCCGCCTCCGTATGTCCCGTGGTCACCGTGGCGCTCGCGAGGCATTTGCCCGCACGGTCAACGACCGCAGCGGCGTGTGCGTGTCTCCCGTCCCCATATCTCGCGGCATCTACGTACACAACTTCGTCGCTAGTGCCGTACTTCTTTTGAAGGTCACTAGCTCGCTGGTTACGGCGCCCGACGTGGTGCGTCGGGTGCATATTCTTAGGAAGCGGCGGAACAATTAGGCGGTCGCGAACCGAGGCAGGAACATCCGCTTTTTCTCCCTGCTGAGTGTGGTACCGGATGCCAAGTGACTCGAGGATGTGTCGACCCGTCTTAGACCCCGACAAGCGTTCGTTTTGCGAAACGACATGGGCCTCAATTAACTCGTCGAGTGAGTTGTGCAGTCCAAGTTCTAGTAACTTTTCAGTGCTCGCATTCAGTGGAACTCCAATTGCTCTCTTGAAAGCCTTTCGTATTATACATTCGATCTTGTTTTTTTCTGAGCCTAGCAATTTGAGGTAGGGGGCAACGTATGTTATACGGCTTATTGCGTACGCCTGCACTAGACGGATCGCGCAGTGTTCGCGCATACCAGTACGTCTGTTCGTGATACGACGTAGGAGTCGGATCGTGTCGTCTACCGAACGACGTAGTCTTCGCACCGTCTCACCGTTATGGCCGTTTGCCTGCAGGTGTAACCCCAGAATTCTAATTTTGTCTACGTGTGAAATGGGAGTGCCATCTGCCAATAGAACGCTTATTTTGTAGCACTCCCTTTCCTCGTCGCGCGGGGTTTTGCGACCTCTACTTGTAGGTTTGTAGATCAGAAGTTCCGACTTGGTTGCCGAGCATTCGAGGCCCGTTCCTCGCAAGTACTCCTGAACTTCGTCTACACCTGCCTGGAGCGTACGCTCGACGTGACCATCACAACCTCCGCCGGGAACCCAGAGGGTGATGTCATCCGCGTAGATACTGTGATACAATCCTTGTATGCCTAATAATTTCTCGGGTAGCCCCAATAGAACTAAATTAAAGAGTAATGGCGAAATTACGGAGCCTTGTGGCGTGCCCCTCGAGCCCATCTCAAATTCTTGCAGTTCCACATCTCCAACGACGACGCGTACGCGTCTGCCGGCAAGGAAGTCACGTATGTAATTATATGTTTTTTGTCCTAGTCCTAATGTTTGAACTCTGTTTAAAATTGCTTCGTGTTTAACGCTGTCGAAGGCCTTTTTAATATCTAGGCCAAGGATCGCCTTGGTTGAGCTGGTAATGTCATCAACAATGTGGTGCTTCAGCTGAAGCAACGCGTCTTGTGCGGAGAGATTGCGGCGGAATCCTAGCATGGTGTGCGGAAATACATCGCGGACTTCGAGAAAGTCAGTCACGCGTTTGAGGACTGCGTGCTCCAGAACTTTTCCTACACAAGACGTGAGCGAAATTGGCCTTAGATTATCAAGCGCAACCTGCTTGCCCGGTTTAGGAATCATGATAACTCGAGCTCTTTTCCACGCTTCAGGAAGGGAACCGCGTTGCCAGCACTCGTTGATATAAGTCACAAATCGGGAGATTGACTCGTCATCTAAGTTGCGGAGAGCCTTGTTCGAAACCCGGTCCAGGCCGGGCGCTGATCGGGTGTTTAGTTCAAAAAGGACTGCCCGAATTTCCGCTTCGCTAAATTCGGCGTCTAGTTGCTCATTAGCAACGCCGTGATAATCTGGGTGTTGGACGCTCTCTGCCGACTTAAAGTAACGGTCACGTATTGCACCGAGCAGGTCGTCGCCTTTATGATCGTTCACAAGTCTCCGAGTTTTATGGCCTTGAGCGGCACGAGTATCTTCCGGATCCAATAGGTGCCGGAAAAGGCGCCAAGCACTCGCCCCGCGCATCTGTCGCTCGAGGCCGTTGCACAGGTCTTCCCATTGTGACCTACAGACTTGAAACGCATGTTCCTCAATTTCTCTGTCTAACCGTGCTATGCGTTTCCTCAACGCCCGGTTATGTCTTTGGCGTTTCCACCTCTTGAGTAGGGCTTGCTTTGCTTCCCACATGTGTAGGAGCCTGCTGTCGATTACTTCGAGCTTCGCTTCGGGCGGGATGTGGCACGTTACCGCGTCTACGTCCAGATTGAGCGTCGCGGTCCACTCGTCTATATCCGTGATCGGCTCGTCGCCTCGCCCGCCTTCTGCTCGCTTTTTGCGGAACGCGTCCCACTGCACTAATTTGAGTTTACGGCCTGTGCTTTCAGAGTATGTTCTACGAACGCTCGGGCCCGTGTCTACCGTAATCTCTATCAGAAAGTGGTCACTCCCTAAGTCCTCCTGCGTGTTTTGCCAAGACGCCGCGGTGACATTCGACACGAACGCGAGGTCCGGTAGCGTGTCTGCGCTCACGCTGTTACCCCGGCGCGTCGGATCGGCGGGGTTCGCGATCAGTTCAAGCCGTTGGTCTTGCGAGTCTTCCCAAAGGTGTTTGCCCTTGAGCGTTTCACGCGTGTATCCCCAGGCCCCATGGGGCGCATTAAAATCACCTGCAACTAGCAGAGGTGCGCCGTTGGCGGCCATGCTTGCTCTCCGGAGCAGCTCCCCAAATCGGTGCTGTAGCGTGGGTTTACTGTAGACGTTAAGTACAAACAGGCCTCGGCCGCGCTTAGGAATTAATTCTACAAAAACATGCGGTATCCTTACGCACTCAAGTTCGCGCTGCGCCACCGTGATGTTACGTCTAACTAGCACGGCGGCGACCGGCGCCGGACGCGGCGGGGGCGACGGCAGCGACCGCGGGCGCGCCGACGACGAGAGCGGATCGCCCCGCCCTCGGCGACCCGCGGCCGCCCCCGGCGCCCCACCACACGCCGAGCGCTGTGTAGCACGTTTTTCTTTCCGCCTGTTGTCCGCCGCGGCCGCATTTATGGCTTTGTAACCAGCTAGTTTTGCCAGATAATTTGTTTCCTGCAAAAGGATAATGTCCGGTTTCGTCTCACGGCTTCGAAGAAATTGCTCGAGATTTCCCCGCTTCCTCCTATATCCCCGGCAGTTCCACTGCCAGATCGTGTACTGTTGTTTGTGAGTGTTAGTGTGAGTGTGCGCGTGTCTAGCCATGGTGATGCTTGTGTTTAATTTAGCCCATCGCCGTCGAGGCGACTGAGGTGCGGCTGAATCTGCGGCTCGGCGTCTGGCAGCGCGTTCTGCTGCTGCTGACTCTGTTGCTGTCTAGCGTAGGGCTTACTCACCGTTCTAATCGGTCTGCCCGCAGATGGTGGGAGTCGCGCTTCAATGTTTTCTATGCGCGCCGTGTGCGCGGTGAGCATTTGTGTCATTTGTTCAGAGAGCTTAGCTATCGCACTATTGAACATGTCATTCATCTGTGCCACCTGTTTAGCAAAACGTTCATCGAGGCTGGTCTCGATAGTATCGATTTGTTTCTGTAGCTTATCATAACGGCCAAATCGCTGTGTGGATTCGTGCCTGGCAGGATCTAGTGCTATCCTTTTCGCGGTACACGGGTGGTCTTCGCGTCCGCCTGCCCCCTCTCCCGAACTGCTCTCGTCATCCGTGGCCATCCCCGCCGCCTCGGGTCTCGACGGAGTCGAAGACCGAGGCGTCGGTGGTGGCGGCGCCGTCGATTGTTGCTGCGGTTGTTGCATTCGTGGAGCCTCTCCTTTCAATTTGGAATTTTCCGCTCTAAGGGCGGCGTTCTCGCGTTTCAGCTCTGAAATTATCGATTGTAATGGTCCTAGGCGTTGTTCTAGCGCTCGCTCTACCGCTAGCTCGAGCTCGCTCCCACCGCCGCCACCGACGGCGGGACCGCCAGGACGTCCCGCCGAAACAACGCCGCCGGCGCGAAAGGCGGCTACATCCGCCCATCTCACCTGCTGCCATGTGCCCATGGGTCCTTGTTGTTGCGGCTGCCGCCACGTCTGATGCTGCTGACTTTGTTGGGTGCCTTGGTTGACAGCTGCGGCGCCCGGAACGGCGCCACCGCGCGTCTTCGACATGCTTCTCGGCCTTGGTGTCCGGCTGCGAGAGCGGGACCGGGATTTACCGCCGCCGCCTCTCGCGTCTCGGCTTGTCGAGCGTCCTCTTCGGGTGGCGTTAGATGAATGACTGTCAAACGCCGGATAATGATTGTAGTACCCTCCGTTGCCTTCGGTGCTAATGCCGCTGTTGTAGATGCTGTCGGACGCTGCGGCCGCTTGCTCTTCTTCACGCCGCTTTCGCTCTAGGCGGCGACGCTTGACTATGTAAGGAGTCTTGTATCTCGCCTTGCAGACGCGGTCACCCGTGAGATGATCCTTGCCACACAGCTGACACCGCGGCTCGCAGCGATGGTCAGACGGTGGGTTACTGCTTCCGCAGCCACGGCAAATCTTGTCGGCAGGGTTGGGACACACGTCGGAGCGATGGCCCAGCCTCCCGCACGCGTAGCACACGTCGATGTGCTTTCTGTAGAGGGAGCATCTCACAAGCATGGGTCCATAGTATACGTGTCTGGGAACACGGAAACCGTCGAACAATACGATGATGTTGTCCGTGGTGCCCATTCGCTTGGCATGCAGCACGCTGGGGTTGCGCTGCGTCACTAGGTTGTTAACGATGTCCTCCGGGCTCTCGTCTTTGGAAATGTTCCTAATCAGGCCCTTGGAAGTGTTCTCCGGGGCGGCCTGATAGGCGTTCGCCTCGAACTCTCGGTTCCCGATGCAAAGCTTGCTGATGGCTCCGTAGCGTTTGGCTCTGTCCGCGGACGGAGTGCTGAGCACCACGACGTTCTGTTTAACGTTGAGGCAGATGCTGTCCTCTCTAGCCGCTTCTCTACCGATACCTGCCGCGTTACGAAGGCAGCAGTAAATGCGATCTATCTTGTATTCAGCCCCGTTGAATCCGCCGCGGGGGCGCACAATGATCCTGTAGTCATCGGGCGGTAACTCTGGCATTCGGCTCGCGTTAGCGAGGTGCTGCAAGTAACGAGCACACTTCTTTTTATTCTGCGCCGCTATGGCAGTATCCGGGGCAATCCCTGTAGTCGCCGCGGCAGCCGCCTGTTGCTGCGTCTCCGTCTTCTGGTCTTGCGCTGTCTCGGACGCGCCGTCGGCCTGTTTCGTTCTCTTTACGCTGCACCATCCTGCTCCCTCGCCGAAATCTTCCGGCCGAATGTCCTCTCCTTCTACCTCTACGACATCCATTTAGCCCTGGCAAAGGCCTTGTACGCTGCCGTCGGGGATCGGGAGCTCCGAGGAGGTCCGGCGACACGTTATGCTTGCAGGCCCCACCGCCGCAGCGGCCGGCCTATGGCGTCGTGCGCAGAGACGCTGGACTTGGCGTTCTTGCTTTCGTGGTGGAATAAAAGGCGCCAATAAGTGGCTAAAAAGTGGTCCCACCTGGCAAAACTTGGTGTCAGGGAAGTCCTTGAAACTGCCGTCGATCGATGGTGAGAAGCGTTTTCCACGATAAATTCGACAATCCACCAAAAACATAGGAAAGTTGCGGAGCCGACGCGCAACACGTCCGCTCTCCGTGGCCCCCTAGCGGCTGTCCTCTAACGAAGTACTTCTATTTTTTTCAGCCTACGTTTTTAATGTAATGGTAGAAATCAATAAAAAAATAAAATGTTAGAAATAGAAAATTAGTAATTACGGATATAGAAAATGAAGCAACAGCAACAAATAAATGAATAAATAAAGCAATTTAAAAACAAGTAATTTACTATAATAATTGGTTCTGCAGTCTGAATCTTTTCGAACCTTTAATAAACTCCTGCAGTGCGTCGGCATCTTTTCCGTCGCTAAATCAGCGGACAAGCCTTAAACAGTTCACTCCTGAGGCAAATCGTCATGGTCCTCGTCATGACACCTTTGAAGTGGGTTATCCTCCGGTCCTTGGTGGACGGATTCATTGTGCCATGCTTCTTGTTCGCGCATATAAATAAAGTAGGGGAGCCTGCCTGTTCTTCACAGTTGGTACGAAACAATTAGATGAACCAACAAGACACCACCTGCAGCGGCACTACACAACAATTTTTTGTGACAGCACTATTGCCTAGCCTTTCATGGAATGATAGTCGCTGAATTCATTCAAATATCAACGTGGCGACATTCACCTTTTCCCCAACAAGAACTTAATATAAAAGCACAATAGGGAGCAATAAAGAGATACTAATAAAAGCCCAATGCAAAATGATGCCAGAACAACACCTGAAAAACCAATACACCCTGGCATTCCACGCCACCCCGGTTTCTTCTTTTTTCCTTTCTTGTTTGCAGCAGTTCATATATCGTTCGACAATACTGAGTATGACCCGGTTACATGTAATAACTTCCGTGACTTATCCACGAATGCAGGGCTCAACAATTACTCAATGGTGCTGCTCTTCGTCACCTGCTCGATGTCTTCCGTTGACACTGACGTATTCTCTACAATGAACGTCGCCGACGTCATCTTGTCAACGTATGTCGTCGACGTCGTCTCTTTAAGGGGGTTCATCTCGGTGTCTCTGGTGGGTGCCATCTCTTGCACTTTAGTTGGTGTCTCTAGTGGGTGGCATGTCTTGCAGTTTAGTGAGGAGCCCAGCACCCAGATCACAAACCTCGACAGTTTTTCGGTCGCGTTGGCCCGGGGACGACCAGTGGTGGATAGCTCTCGCTTCTCGTGAACCCGCGAGTGGTGGGAGTCACTTCATCCCGACCGATGGTCATATTGTGCGCAATGAACGCGGCCAAGGCAACGCGCACCATCGAGGAAAGGAGCCCTAGCACGGCGTGCCTCAAGTCGCTCACTGTCTTGCGGCTTTTTTGCTGAGATGACACTGGCTTGCCGCAGTTGCTGGCCTCGTACGTTGGGTATTTGTAGGCGGTGACTGTCTAAGAAACTGCACTCTAAGCCTTCTTGTTGTTGCTCTACAGTAATGCTGCTCTCGGTCGTATGTTGCGTGGACTGATTTCCTCCGCGTCGCTCTTCTCTATACGACGTCCACCTGAAAACGACCTTTTTGCTCCTGGTCTCCCCGTCGGTCGAGCCTAATTCGGTGGGCGTTGACGGAGGTTCCACTGAGCCTCCAGATTCATGAAGCGTCTAGAGTTTTTCTGCATTGGGGCTGATCATCTTTGCATTCGTTAGACCAGCTGTCCAAAGCCTGTGAATCTTCGCTCGACGACGGTTGTGATTTAAGAAGTGGTCGTCACCTCAAATCGTGATGCAAACCCACGGACGAAAAGCCAAAACCCACCCGTAGTTGCGGAAAGAAAAAGAACTATTTAAAATGCAACGTGAACACGTCACAACTGGATGGAACAAATGCTTATCAGTAATTAATACTTAAAGAAGAAAAAAAAAGAAAATAAATGACAACTAAAGAAAGAGAAATTGGTCATAAGCACCGAATCACTTTTTATTCTACGAATCAAAGAAGCAAGGAAGGAGGCAAGCAAGCAAGTAATTATGCGAGCAGGGATACCCTTGTTGCTCCCCATGGACTTGCGGGCTATTTGGTCGCTGTCTAACAGGATCTTCCTGCACACCACTCTTTTGACCCTGTCCCAATGAATGAACCGAAAGGGGGCACCCTCCATTATTCTGGCTGCCGAAAGGCCAGAAACGTTATAACGTCAGGTCAGGATAATCCAATGACAAAAAGAATCATGTGCCGACTATGGTACGCTAATCCAATGTAAGCGAGCTAGATGCACCTGTCCTTACATTTAGTAGTGCCCACCACTAATTGTGTATTTTTCGTGCCCATGTATACAACGCGGATAGGTATGTCATTGGCGTGAACGCAGTCCGAAGCTCGCTCTTCTATAAATTTATACTTGAAAAACAACTGTTGCATGTTTTCAGCTTTACGTTTCTTACGTTGTTTTCTCTTAATTATCGATATTCAATGCTGAAAAATTGGGCAGATCCCATGTACCTTAGGGATTTATGTTATGTGAAGAATGCGGACGGAAGGTGACTGTGTTGCAATTTCTTTATTGGGTGAAACGTTACGAAGTTGCTCTAAAGAGTACATTCGTTGCGTGAAGAGTACATCAAAGGAGTACATTTTTAATGTTTATAAAATTGGATAGCCGCCGCTGCAACTACAGTTGACGATATACGAACATTAGGGTCAAATAGAAAAGTAGTTCTGAGACCAGGTGGTGCTTTGTGGTAGAATACTATTTGCCACTCAGAATTCTGTGGTTCGTTTCCTGTTGGGATCCTGACATTTATGCGTTCATTACGTCAACGCTTCCCATGGTAACTTTTAGGGCTCCTTAGGGCCGACCTAGTTGGCGTACATCACGCCCCACAAAACCCAAACCGAAACTAAACGCCTGCACAACGAAAATCGAAAACAAGTGTGTAAACAACCGACTGTATGTGTAATCAACTATACCACCACACAATGTATGATCATCCACGCCGTCCGTGTGTCGGTTGATCCGTGCATCTAGCCGTCCGTCCATACGTCCGTGCGTCTATCTGTTCATTCACCTGTCCGTCTCCCCATCTGTCCGTCCATCCACGCATTCTGCCATCTGTGCATACGTCCACCTGTCCTTTCGTCCGTGCGTCCACCCGTCCATCTGTGCGTCTTTTCTACTAGTGGCGGCTTCAACGTCCATTATAAACCTTAGGCTCTTTAGCTTCGCCCACTCATCATCATTCACTTCGTGGAGATGCACTTATTTTTTCTTAACGATCTCGAATTAAAAGTACCAATGTCTGTTGGTGCCGTTCTCTGGGTGATATAAATGGTCGATGACTTTTAGGGCACTCCGCTTAACTACGGTTGATTTTAACGTGGCGTGATGGCTGTGTCGTAAGAGTGCGTATGTAATGATTATAAAAATGCATAGTCATCCCCATAGGTCGTCGAAAACTGTGGAGCTCACTCAGACTCACTCATGAAATATGTTTCGCGGTTTGGATTCATTCGTACTCAAGCTCACGAAATTTTTTTCTTCAGCCGGACTTACTCAGACTCATACTCACAAAAACATTGCTCACTCGGACTCACACACACTCACACTCACGGCTCGATCTGAGTCCGATTGAGTCGACTCATGTGTGCATTGGAAATCAGCTTGTTCGATTATAGTGTCAATGCTTTTTAAAACCAATGTCGCATATAATCGGTGCTCTTCTTGGCCCCTTTTGATGAAATACCTTAGAATACGAGTGATGAGGGGCTGCAAACAATAAATGACTTGTTTTTTAAAAATAGATGACAATATAAAGTACATTTATCAAGATATTCCCTGGAAGAGTTGGGAGAGGAGGTCAAGGTACCCCTGTTACGTTATTAACACTTTGGTAATTAAATATTGAAATGGTGTATGAATGATTCTGCTTTAGAACACGTATAGGCACACGTAAGTTTAAATGTGAATTTACGTAAGGCTGATAGCAATGCCGAAGATAAGCAGACAGGATTATAGGTCTCCAAATATAAGTGGAACTCACTCAGACTCACTCACGAAATGTACATCTATGCACTTGGACTCAGAATCACTTAAACTTTTCTGAGCCTAAAGTTTTGTTTCACGAAACTTTTCTTCAACCGAACTCGCTGGGACTCAAGCTCACCAAATAATACTCATGCGAGCTCACTCGAACTCAGAATCGCGGCTCAACCTGAGCCTGAGTGAGTCGACTTATGACTGAGTTCGCCGACCTTTGGCCATTTGAGCATTCGCAATTGAAACTTCAGGAACATTACACTTTATTTGAAAAGCAGTTGCGAGACATGTCTTGTCTCTGTGGTAGAATACTTGGTCGCCACGCACTATGCTAGGGTTCGATTCCTACGGGGACCCAGGAAATGTTTGTATCACATTTGTGGGGTCAGCACAGCCGAAGCCAGCCTTTTATTAGCGCTCATGCATCAAAGATCAGCAGATCTCACTTACCTTGGGAATCAACGCTATGCGAAGCTTGCGGACTGAAGGTGACTATGTTGTAATTTTTTTAATAAGTAACAACTCATGAACTGAGGCTAAATATATGTACAAATGTTGCAGGCACAGATGTGTGTTGAAGAGTTGCAGATGCTTATATAAACAGTTGTTTTGACTAGCGCAATGATGCCAACATTAGCACGTCAGTATTAGCCACACCAAAAGCGATAAGCTGATATGAAGCGCTGGTGCTGGCGAGGAGGGTAGCCCTGGACACTGCTACATAAATCAACTTCAGCGCATGGCACCTACCTACGATTGACGTTAACCCGACATGGCGACTATATCATAGGAGTAGATGAGTAATGTTTATAGAATTGGATAGCCAGCACAGCAACTACAACTGAAGTTTCATGAACATTAGGGTCTAAATCAAGAGTAGTTCCGGGATATGGCGTGGCTCCGTAGTAGAAAGCTTCATTGCCACACAGAATGCTTTGGTTCAGTTCCTGCTGGGTCCTTGACATTTATTCTTTGCATTCGTCCCGTCAACGCAGCTGATGTCAGGTCTTAGGGTCGAAGCTCCGAAAGCCATGGGTATGTCCATCCATGTCTTTTTGTGACCGGTTCGTAACCACCTAGTTGTATGACTCACTCATCTGACGGTACTGGCGTGAGTGACAGACAGACGGGCGGACAGACAGAAAGACAGACAGATGAACGAATGGACGGACGGATGAACGGACAGACAGACATTTTTTTTTGAATGAACAGATTTTATTTCTGGTGAGATACAGAAAAACGAAGCGAAGCTAAAGGCCATTCGGCCTGACGTGGCTTCGCTACGTGAAATGATAAAGGTTCAGTAAACAGTGCTACATTGAATAATAATTATAACTATACAAGGAGCAGCATAATAACAGAACACAGATATAGCATAAAAGCAAAAATAGGTGACATATAAATACAAAAAATAGGCTGCATAGACACACAGAATCAGACACCGAGGCTCTTTTCATTACATATCCAAAAGACACATACTTACATTTGGTTAAGTTCATATAATACACTCATATCTTCATAACATACATCTGCCCATATGTACATACATACTACTGTATATACACGCGTTTTGTATCTAAAGGTGAGAGCACATGTGGAACCTAGCCAGAAGTTTATTGGAAACATGATGTTTCCTTTACTCAAATAATGAGGAGATGTTTTATGTGATATTTGAATTGCGTTAATGAGAGGTTAAAATTTATTTGCTCACCTAAATTATTTATAAGCTGTGGGGCGCGGTATGCAATTAGGGTTCTACCATATCCAGTCCTAGTAGCAGGAACGCGAATTTGTTGCCTACGGAACGAGTATTTGAGTGCGCCTTCCTGTGCCGTAATAGTGGGAAGTTTACTTTTATAAATGTAAAGTAATAGCTTGTATTCATACACCTGTTTTGCTTTGAGTATACCATGTTTTATAAATAGTGGACCGCTAGGCATCTCCATTGGGTTGCCATAATAATCATAGAATAGGCGGAGAACTTTTTTCTGTAAGATTTGTTGTTTATTTAAATTATTTTCACTTGTAGTGCACCATACTAGCATACTATAATTCAAACGCGAATAAAAAAGAGGGTAGTATATCTTTTTTTTAGCCAAATTGGTATAAGTGAATTTATTTTAAATATACACCTAACAGTCTTAGTTCGGATGCGGGATTATCAACATGGGTATTCCAAGACAAATTTTCTTGGAACCACACTCCGAGGAATTTTTGTGATTTAACCTGCTCCAGCCTCTGCTTTTTGAAAAAGATGTTGATGTCGTCCTCGTAGGTTTTGTTAATAGGCTGCAATACTATGTACTTACTTTTAGATATATTAAGCATGAGCTTATTTTGATGACGCCATTTTTTTAATTTGAGTAAGTAATCATTTACTTCAGTTTCAAGGTGCATGAGTATTCTACCTGTAAAAAATATGTTAATGTCGTCAGCGTAAATAATTAAATTTGGGGATCGTGGAATGTCACAAAGGTCATTAATATATGTTATAAATAGTAACGGTCCAAGGATTTAACCCTGCGGTACACCATTTTTTACAGTTTTCATTGGGGAAACAAGGTTACCCACCTTAACATATTGTTTTCTTTCGGTAAGACGAATAGACGAATGACGGACGCACTGATAGACACACGGACGAATGAACCTCATTGCCAATGACTGCATTGTGCAGCACGTGCTTTCAAAATACGCACTGTGATGTATCTATATGTGACTTGCCCCGATTCGAAGGACGTGCATAGATTTTGTGTTCGCAAACTCCCACTGCAACCAACACAAGAACTTCTCTCACTTCATTTCACGAACCATAAAGCAGTATTAATGAAGAGACCTCATAATCCAGCCGCCATTGCAACAAAGAAATGAAAAGAAAAACGAGGTAACAAAACAACAAACAAAGAAGAACAAGAGAGGTGTTGATTTGTATAATATACGCACAGTCTTACGACTTTGTAATGACGTAATGGGCTAACTTTTCACGGGAGAGTTACAGTTTACCGATGATCTTCTCTCGAACTTTGCTCACTTATCATCTATAATTCCATAGATGTGGCATGGTTCTTTTGACGCTCCCGCGTTATAATTGCCAATATGTGTTCCCGTCGTCCCTGGGTAGATACTAAGTGTCAATAACCTGTGACAGATACCCACATACCAGTGGCACATAGCCACCCATGGCATGTGCCACTGTTTGGCGCGAATTGTTTGACGACGTACACAATGGGAGCGTAACATTATTCAAGTCTTGACCAGCACCGTACAGCACGTCACATCTTTAAAACTATTTTACCATCTCATACGACTTTTGTTTCACGCCAAGTTAAGGGAGTGGTCACGAGAGCACCTAGACGTAAGCGGATAGATAGATAGATAGATAGATAGATAGATAGATAGATAGATAGATAGATAGATAGATAGATAGATAGATAGATAGATAGATAGATAGATAGATAGATAGATAGATAGATAGATAGATAGAAGCCAAAACTTCTTGTAGTACGCAAAGGGGTGCTTCGCATTTAAAAGTCTCGCTAAATTATGTAACTAATTCTTCTTGGTCAATCCCTCTGAGTGGGCATGAGCACTGTTTGAGGCATCACCATCATCATCATTCACGGATCACGTTCCTTTCACGCTCACCTGAAATCTCGAGACGAAGGTGGTAGCCATTGAAGACAGGTGATGAAGCGCGGTTCTCAGCGGGACGCTAGCACACCGCAGCAAAAGCAGGGCGCTGTCGTGGAGCCGTGGCAATGCAGCACTCCGGAGTTGTTGTTCTTTACTTTTTCATCGCAAGGAGCTACAACCCCAGAGCAGGCAGGCGCAGTGACACCGCGAGTGAGCAGTCGGATTGCACCAGATCCACAGTCGTCGCACTTGACAGCGGTCAGCTCAGCGTCAGGCCCGGTGACTTCTGGGCTTGCGCTCTACCAGACAAACTTCCAATAATCATCTAGCTGCTTGCAAAGTGAGTCGTCATCACTACTAGGAACACCATTAGGAACGACTCAGGCTCAAAAAATGTTCTCGAACTATGAGGCGTTCTACCCAGCGAACACACCCTTTCAAACCCCTGCGCGTTATTACACCATACCGGTGAACATAGGCGCCGTGCAAGTGGCGAGCTTCACACCCCAGTTCAGTAGTACCACTACCACCACCACTAGTAGCAGCCGCAGCACCAGCAGCGAGTCCTTGATCGTGACTGCCGACACCGACACAGGCTGCATGGGCACTTGCATGCTAGTCTCAGTCTTGGGCCTGCTCATGGGTCTGCTGCTTTTCTTCTTCGTCTTGCGACTCGGCCCGTCCGCTGCCAGGAGACTCGAGACCACCACAGACGCCGTTAATGTTCGCGTCGGGATTGTGCTTCAGCCTGCGAGCTCCCCTCCCGTAGGAAGACTTCCCCGGCACGGACGCGACGAACTGCACGACTCTAATCGCAGCACGCTGGCGACAGTGTTCGCGTTCGTGACCATCGAGGATGCCCTGGACAATGAAGTGCGAGGAGCGAGAATCACCGTTCCGACATCGAAGGAAACCGCGCGACATTTGGTAGACAGTGGTTGAATCGCCACTGTGTCACTTCGAAGTGCCGCTCGATTGTTCGAAGCCTTGGATTCTGAATGGCATTCCAAGACTAATTCAGAAGGCGATGGGAGAGGGATAAAGATTTCTGTTTGTCACGTTCTTATTGACTATACGCGATTGTATAAAAAGCACCTTGCTGTGTGTTCTATGCGCCTGAGAGGTTTTCGTATTTGGTAAAATAATGGGGACCCACTATTTCATCAACGTAATGGACCCCGGATGAAAAACCTGCTGGTAATATACATTTGTTTCTAGTGTTTATTGTACACTGCTTTTAACTAATGTTGCACAGCTTTGAAAATAGTGCACGCACCATCGCGTTGTTTTCTAGGTTATGCTGTTTTTTAGCAGTACTCGTTTAGACTCATTCATCCGCTGTTATATCTGTGCTAAAATTTATGGGAAAATAAGCGTGATTTTTCGGACTTGTTTACTCTTAGTCCTGGAATATGTTTTTCACGAATTATTTCCACCGGCTTAGAATTTGTAGATGAATGGCGTTTTTGTGTGTGTTTCAGGTGCAAGGAAGATGGCTTACAATACAAAATTTTCATTATTGATCCTTTACTAGTTTTAAGTGCAGCGAATTCCAGTCAAAAATGGAACGGTAATACTATAGTTCAAAACAGTTATGAACGGCATGTATGAAAAGCCACAATTGCCAGGCTCACAGATGAATATACTTCGCAATACATTGGTGTTACAAGAAACTCCGGCTGATCACACAGATTGTAGAAATCACTTTCATGCGAAGCAGTCGAGCAGCCTAAGTCACAATTTTTTACTTGGTTCAGGCAATATGTCGGCTTTCAGAGTCTTAGTGTAAATCGAGTAGTTGTACGCCAGTCGGGTGCTTGCAAATGCACCCGGAGTACACCAGCCTGTAAACAGTAGCTGGTGGCCCGACGTTTATACTGTCATGGAGTCGTGGCTCTCATGACGAAGGGGGTCGTCTCCTATTTCAAGACAACTTTTTCGTTTGGACGAACGTGTTCCCGGAAAGCAGAACATCCCTTTACAAGCAATACACGCTCTCGATTGATATCTGTGGATAAAGCGGCAGTTCAATAATTGGCGAAGTGGTTAATTGCATGGCATAGTTCATTGGCATTACAAGCGCACATGCGCCATCAAAGATTACAGCTTTGTCGCTAGCGGCCGCGTAAGTTTCAGAACAAACTCTAATGTTCGCCTTGTGTGCGTAATCTCATCGGTAGGTTATCAGCTTATCTAGATGGTTCGCAGTCGTTCGGACGTGGTTTGAGCGAAGTGTGAAGGTTTGCAATGGGACAGTAACTAAAAAATACGCAGAGCATAAGTATGAGAAAAGTTTAGGGTAAGAATACGAGAATACGTAGAAAAGAGCATGTGGGCAGTGTACAATCGGCAATCACGTTAGAGCAGAGTTGTTAGTTTCATCGTCAAGAAGTGCATGCTGCGGTGTGATTGTGTGCTTATCATAAGCGGCCGAAGGTATATTCACGCTGCACTTGACTATGAGGAGTCAGACCTATGTAATGTTTGTTAGAATGATATAAAAGCGGCTAGTTGAAAGTGATAGTTCGATTGGCCTTAATAATAAAAAGATGAGTTTTGCGTCCCAAAAGCAACGTATGATTGTGAGAAACGCTGTAGTGAAGGGCTCCAGAAATTTTGACCATCAAGTGTTTTTTAATGAGCGCTCACATGGCACAGAACACGGGTCTCTACCATTTCGCCCCTATGGAAATGCGACCACCACAGCTGGTGTCGAATCCCTGATCTTCGTGTCAGCAGCTGAGCAAGCAGCAATTAATAGCGGCAAGCAGCAATTAAGCTCATGCACGAAACGCCAAGCACATGTGACACTCGTCCAGACATGATGGTGCATGTCACGCCAAGGAGACGCATGCTGCTGAAATGAAAAATTTTAAGGAAGCATGCGTTCAATTCAAAGTGGGCTTTCTTCACAGATATTGCTGATTTTATTGCAAGATGTTTGCGGCTTTTGTGTCGTGTGCTAAACAGCCTTGCTGGTTATCCACCGTCACAGAATGGAACGGCTCCTCAATTTATGAACGCCGTGGCTGGCTGCTCCAATACGGATGCATCAAAAAGAAATACAAATTATAGAAGATACGGAACTATCATCATTCCCTTTTTCTGGTGTTTTAGCACAGATCCCGGAAACATTTTTAATTTAAATAACGTTTATACCTTTTCACGCAGGAACACTTCAAACACTGCTTATGTGTAAATGATGCTGAGAAAAAAGAAGAGTACTACGCCGTTAGGAGTTGCAATTTATTCCATTTAACTACTTCATTCGTAAGTCACTCTATGATTATCCGCTCTTATATTTCCTAGATGACTGACTAATGATTTTTTTCTTCATCCAAATTTGAAATATGTTTTTCCCCAATAAAGTAACCGCTGGTTTAATTGTCGATTCCCTATAGCGGGTACGAGCCAAAGCATATAGGAACAAGCAAGGTAGCAAGCAATAGTTGCGAAAATATCTACATCAGCATCAACGGTGCCGTGCAACCGATGGCCCAGACTCAGCTACTTCCAAGAAAACCACTACAGCAAAAAGGTCCAGCAGAGCCGAGGTCACCGCATACCGCTCCAGCCGCGCCATTTCCGAGTCCGTGGCCTAGGCCACCGCGGCCACCCTCTTTCTGGACTCCAGACCAACAGGCAGTCAAGGCGCCAGACTTGCTCGAAAGGAAGACGGCGTATCTGATCAAGGGCTACATGAAAGCCGATGAACCAGCCGAACAAGAAGGGGTGCCGCGCATTTACTGCGTATTTATCCTGATTTCCCTCGTAATCTCACTCTTGGCGCTGCTCCTGTTGTACGTGAAGTATACGAAAGAGCACCGAGAGGCGCCTTCTACGCAGCTGTACTACCAGCAAGACCTTCAATCACGAGAGCCGTGCCATGCGACAACGATGGATTTTGCCAACGACACTCGACTTCCAAGCACCACGAGTCTCGCTTACGAAATGACGACGCATGCACTTTCCGAAGAGCAACCGTGAAGGTTCGCGTCGTGTTCTCTTTCTTGTGTGGCGACGAGTATACGTAGATAAATTTTGCTTGTTCAGCACTCTTGTTAGCTTGTGTATCGAATAGTGCGTGTTTCGTATAGTATAGCAAGTTATAACCAGAAAGTTGCATGCGTGCGAACTCGCCTTTATAGAATGGATTAAGTGAACTCATGCTTGTCGCCTTGCCTTCTTTACTTTTTGTGCGCCGTATAACTTTAATCTTCGGGGAAGCCCCGCCGCGGTGGTCTAGTGGTCACAATTCTTACAGTGGGCCACTAGATCAAGGCTGGAGTGGCTTTTCAGAGAACTACAATGCTCTCAAAGTCCAACAGTTAGACAGCGACCTGTTTGGCACACGTTTACAGAACATTGAGATGGAGAAATGTGGCTGCGCACCACTATTTAGTGACACCTCTGCATTGTTCCGACATAAGAGCCAATTAGATGGCTCGAGCTTCTTGAGGCTGCCCACATTCAGAAGGAATCCGAGTCTTGCGTCAGTGTTTCCTCTGTCACCTTACACTATCAGTTATCTTGGCCCTGTGTGATGGGCTGGTGTGCTTGATGCGGCCTAGGTTTTTCTTGATTTGGTACCTCGTGTGTTTATTTCTCCTCCCCTTTGCCCTTTCTTGATTTTTATGCAGTCCTTTATATTGCCTCGCTCTTGCAATAAAGCTTCAATTGATAGTCTACGCTTGTCTGTCCTTTTCTCTCCTTTCGTGTTTCCCTCCGTTTTTACGGTTAAATTTGGATTATTGCCAACTCTCCAAACTTGCCATTCTTCTGAAATTTCTGGAACCCCTCACTATGGTGTCCCTAATGATCACGTCGTGATTTTGAGACATTAACCCCCATCAGTTATAAAATTGATATATTAGTTGCTGAGAATGAACTGCTTGGGGTAAACTGCACTCTAACGCATTGTACTTTAACGACGTGGCAGATGCGGCAAAAGAAGCGAGCAGCGTGGTTTGAGGCGTAAAAGCCACGAGGTAAAATGTTCTGGCTTGTAGATAACAGTACGGCCTCGGCAACTAAGTCACACTTCTTTACAACGTTGTTATCACTTGACAGACAATAATGAAAAATTTTGCTCATTCTTCACAAGTCTCCACGAGGATGACCAACTTTGGGCCCGTTCAAAGGGCTCATGATCTGGTCATCGAGTTTAAACTCCTGGTGCCGTCATGGGCGCGGCCCGCAGATGCGGGCCTTAGGGGGTCATGACCTCCTCAGGACCTAATAAAGTTATTCAGTAAGTCAGACGTTACTCCACCAGTCCCCTGCAATGGGTATGAGCAATGCTCGGAGTAGATCAGCAGCAAGTCAAAGAAGAAGACGAAGGCAGCTGCAGGAATTATCTCCTTTGCGTACGGCCCTGCCAAACGGGCTGTTATGGACAAGCGTAAAGAACCAGTGATGCCCTACTGGCTCAGACAGCCGAAGGTATCACCTCCGCCACTGACTCCTAGCGAAACGTTCCTCACGTCGGACCAAAGCAGCTGGTCCAGTGGGAGGTCAGAAGTACGCCTTCCGGACCTGGCTACAAACCTCGTGACCTTCTCGATAGTGCCTAACGACTTGGAAGGCCACGCCAACCAGCGCGGTAGCATCGAAGAAGACTCGGGATCGCCTTCGAGCACCCGGCTCATCCTAGTTGCGTGCCTCGCTATCACCACTTTGTCTGCAGTGACGGTCACACTCAACTATTTGGACTGGCCTTTTCTGCCAGACGGCGTTCAGAACTCATCTGTCGCTCTGCGTGGAAGCTTAGTACCGACTGTGGCACCTAAAAGAACTGCAGTCACTAAAGATGAAGGGAAAAGAGCTGCCATTACGATGCTAAATCGAGGAAACGATACTTCTATGCCAAACCCCAATGCTACTTCGACTATGGACAGTCGTACCGACGACACTTTTTGACGACTGTCCAACTGTTCCAAGTTAGACAAGTGATGCACTTCGAACTGTACGATCTACTTGTTAGGAATTCGCGCGCTTTTACAATCTTTAAAACACTTCAGCGTGACCATATTGCCGCTTGTTTTCCCCCCCCATAAACTGAAAGGAAAGATGCCCGAGGTATTACATATGGTGTAATATGCGTCTTGTATGGCAACGCGCAAAACCTCCCCTAAATATTTCCCACGAGCACCATTGTCTTCAGCTACAGTCTGCTTTAGCTAATATGGCTGTACAATTTATGGCAGTATAATTGACGTCAATGAATGATTTGTTTTGTAAAATGAGTCATGGCTTTCCTGTCTGCAGCTTGAAGGAAGTAGTTAAGCAGGTACTGCTACGTGGCTGGTTATCACCTAGCCTTCACCTGCAGCTTTTATTGAAGCACAACATAACATTTCATATCACTATTATTTAAGAAAGGTATCTATCTATCTATCTATCTATCTATCTATCTATCTATCTATCTATCTATCTATCTATCTATCTATCTATCTATCTATCTATCTATCTATCTATCTATCTATCTATCTATCTATCTATCTATCTATCTATCTATCTATCTATCTATCTATCTATCTATCTATCTATCTATCTATCTATCTATCTATGCACCTACGTACGGAGGCTCTCGTGATCGCCTCATTAACGTTTTGTTGACCAAAAGTAGTTTGGTAGGGTAAGGGGGTTTGACGGATATGATTGTCTGGTCGCGCAGTGTGCGAGTATGCGCCACCAGGTAGATGACAGTTTATATTTACCAAATAACGATCAGAACAACCATTGCTAGAGTAAATGTCAGAGTGTTAAAAAACTCAGATCAGCAGTGTTAATCAGACTAATGCAAAAAGTATAATTCAGGATTTCAGCGAGAGTGGAATTGACGGGTTCTGCGTAGCATCAGGGTATTTTACCGCCCAACCACGCCACGTCTTGAAACTTCTTTGGAAAAAGACCCTGTACAGGCGTTATGTCTGTGCAATGACAATTGTGGTTGTAGTGCAGGCTTAGTAATTTTATTACGAAGCAATAAACAGAAAATATGCGCTCTTACTATGCAGGCGTCATCTCAGATTAACGTCAGTTTTGGTTCCAGGGTTGGCTTCGCATTTATGGCAGTAAAATAAAACAATACATCTATTCCGCTGGGTTCAAGGGTTTATCGACTCTGGAGCAATGCGCTGACAAATGTTACGTACTATATTCACATCATCGCACCGTAGGTGGCCCTTTCTTTGGATATGACTGACATGTCTGCTTTCACGTGTGGGCTAAACGTTACGTCAGAGCATGTTACCCTTTAATGGTCACTGTAGTCGACGTTTCTGATGAGCGCAGGATGTGCATGCAGCCACCACACTTATTAAAGCGGGTCAATCCAGCCCTTAACTCTTGGCTAAGAACCGATAAATGCAGCATAGACAATTACTCTCTGACTGCTTCGCATGAAACCAACTAGCACATTGCGAGAAAGCTCCCCACTTTTTTTTTCGACCTGCTTTCCGAATCAGTATCTTCAAAAAAAAAAAAAAAACTCTCATGTCATTACCGTTGCTTCTTTACATCACACTGTGTTTTTATTATTCTTTCTTAATAGATTTCCTAAATATGCGTGATGTGTCACCTTTTGTTCTTCGGCCGGCCGGCTACGTGCTAGTTAACGCGCCAACGGACCTAATTAAAGTTTTTCCATACCATATCATACGCACTAAAGAAGAGAAAGCAAGAAACTTGTGTTTCCCTCTGTCTTTTTAAGTCAGTATAACCGTTAAAAGCTAATAATAATAATAATAATAATAATAATAATAATAATAATAATAATAATAATAATATATCTCGAGTTTCACGAACCACAACCACCATACGAATATGAGGCACACCTAAAGCGGTCTAAAAGGGTCCAAGTTTAGACCATCTTAGACCAACACCACCTAGTACACGGACCTCTAGTATTTCGCTTCCATCGAAATACGACTGCCACAGCCGAAATGGAACTCGACACCTTCGGGCCAGCAGCCGAGCGCTGTAACCACTCTACCGCTGTGACGGACAGGACTTCAATTTCTACATCTAATGTTATTATTTACAATGACACGCGATCGTACTTTGTTGACTTTCGGTCTCTGTCATTATCAATCTGCCGTGTCAAAGTAGGCTAGTGCCATTTCGAGAAGAAATTCATCATCATCATCACCACCATCACCATCATCGTTTTCATTACTGCCATAAATTTCTCATACATCCACCGTAGAGAAATTTACCCGTCAATATAGAAGAATATTGAGCTAAATTCTTCATTCTTTTAAACACTTCATTACTAATATTCCGGAGTTAAGTTTGCTTTATTAAATATTCCTAGCTTATACGAGAAGTATTGCGAAGAAACACTAAAAACAAAAAACAATACCTAGCACTCGGCCAATCCCCTGCATTCGGTAAGAGTCATGAGAAAAGGTGAAGAATTAGAAGAAGATACCTGGTCGAACCAATTGAGAAGCTAGGTTTAAAAATAAACGTGGCAGTAATTTTATCCTTCGGAGCAATTACATTAGGTTATAGCCACAGGGAGGTTTGTGGTGCTGGGTAGCAAACCGGATGCTCCATTTCCTGGTTAACCTCCCTGCCTTTCCCTCATTTTATTCTCTCTCTCTCTCTCTGTGTGTGCTTACATAATGGCAACAAAAAGATTATTTTGTTAGTCTATTGTTATTATTTCCGGCTACGAGACTACCTCAATGCGTGACTCATAACTAACTCACTTGATGATCCTATTGCCTGGTTCTTGGCTGATCCCCCTTTGTGGGCGAGTGCCAGCAAAGGTAAAGGCTCATAATCATCATCATCATCACTTGCGACAAAAGTATGACGCAAAGGGGATGCTATGACAATCAAGTCATGGTCAAAGTATCTGTGGTCTCGGCGACAGGGCAATGCAAGGTCGAGGATCATAAGGGCGTACCACATGGGCAACAAACGGAGAAAGACGGGGCCTGCAAGCCCTTCGCCATCTTTATTGTGTTCACGGTGATCTTATTGTTCGGATTCTCGCTGCTCTTCGGGGCTTCGAAGTCCAGCACACCGCAAAGCATCGGAAGACGCGAGTTATCCACAGAAAGGCCCCGTCCGAAGCAACTCACGACCAACAAAGTGCCGGAGAGCTCGATGTCACGTGAGCCAGTGAGCGAGAAAATGGCGACAGCGCCGGAGCTGCCACTCGAGGATGTGGCGACTTCGATTGTAGCGACATACGAGCACCTGACAGGCGAAGCGTTGCAGAACGAACGTGCGTCTACTACGTGAAACGTTCTCGTACTTATGTGACTCTCTTCGACCCCCATATACTCGAGTTATGGAATATATAACACTTAATACAGCGAGAATTCATTCATATCTAGCTCGTTGATATAAGTTTAGTTTTGTTTCACATCTCGTGTTTTATCATGTGCTATTGCTATAACATTGTGTACCCGACCTTCGTCTTCATCTTCATTTAGTTATCTACGTTTATGTCTTGTATTAGCTTGCACTGACCACTGTTATCAGTCTCAGCTCAACGTTTATCATTGCTCGGCTCACTGAAAGCCGCGCCATTCAACTTTTCAACCATGTTTCTTGGGCTGAGACTGCGTAACTTGGGCGTTCTGTACGCGTTTTCTTAAAGGACGATGTTTATAGAAGAACAACGCAGAATCATGTTTCTCTGGCACTTTCTGGTTTTGTTGCCCGGGCCCCATTACACTAACAACTTACATTCCCGTTAAGATGGCCTTGCGAATGCATGTCGCCAATTCATGAATGACAAAAACCGTAAGGTGCCTTTCGTATTTGCCTAAGACGACTAAACGGTTAAAGCAGTTTATAATTGATATCACATAAAGCCACTTTTGAAAAATATTTTATTGTGGTGAACGTGAAATAATTCTGAACTTTCGCTTAATCGTATTGATTTCATGAAGTATATAACGTGTCCACCCCCCCTCCCCCCTGAAGCGCATGGCATCGGGAAACTCGTGAAGGATACAAAAGCGTTAGCACAGCTCTTTTAGCACATTCAAAGCGCGCCTTGATTGTTCTTAGGGTAGCCGCAAGAAAGAAGAAAAAGCAATGTAAGAGTGTTTTCTTCTGTATTCTCAACCAATCTATATGCTTTTCAATTACTTAACAGACACGTATAATCATGACATGCGTGTAATAAAAAGTATGACTACATGCTACGCTCATATACCGTACTTGCGGCCGTTTCGCTAGCTCCTCATATAACAAGTTTGGTATCACGTGAAGTGAATAGATGGCGAAGGTAAACGACACATAGAAACATGATAATAACGACACGTAAGTCATGTACGGCATCATTTACCTCCACCTCGCACATTGAGATGATTTTAGAGTGACATATCAACCTTGCTCGTTCGTGCTTCGCATATCATCGATTCCCATTGTACGTGGAGTCTGCCAATTTTTTTTCTTCTGTCTTTCTCATTACAGCGTCTATAGTGATACGATTTATAGCCGATGCCTTATAGTGGGTTGAGCCACTCCGCAGGGCGCAAACAACCAACGAACCGAGTCGCAGTGCGATGCATCATTCTACACAGACAGGTACGTTCTCTTCACGCCAAGAAGACGGTATTAGAGGAAGCGAATACGGTGGCTACGTTGATTACGAATTTGACGAGACCAAGGAAGTAGATTCTACATCGCAGCCAAGCAGCCTGACCGAACTTGGTTGCTCTAGCCGCCTCGAGAGTACCACTAGCCGAAAGGAACCATCGACAATCAGCGCTCTCGTTTCGAAACCCGGCAGCAAGGATGGTGCCCCGGTGCGTTCGAAACGTCCTCCGTGGAACGTCGCGTCAAAGACGGAAGGTGCCACCGCCGAACGCTACTACTTCGCAGACACGGGCTTCGACTGTTCCGAGCATAGCGAAACACCACGAGGTCTCAAGGCGGGCGGAGACCATCCTGAATTCTCATTTCGCTTCCGCTACGCCTTGCTGCTCATATCTTGTGCTCTCATAATCGCCGCCGTGGCAGTTTTGATGGTTCGCCGTACTGCTGCTTCCTACTACGAAGCCGTGGCCGACGCTCCCGAAGATGCTCTAGCTCCCATGACCGCGCAGAGCCAAGAACATTCACTTCGCGACCAAGTGATGCCTACGCAGGTGCTAGGTGTACGTGAGTCGTTCACAGCAGATGATCTGTCGGCGTCTGTCGAAGACGAACCTTCGGTGTCACCTGGTAGTCTACCGACCTCCACGACAGGTGGCGTCAAAGCTCAAAAACTGCGCGATGTTAGAAGCCACGCAGAAGGCTCACGTTTGATGGACCCCGTAGAACAAGAGGACGTTACACCTGAAATCGTTTCGTCGTGGAAACCCACTGCTTGGAAGTGGAAATGATTCGTTACCACTAATACGCCTATCTTTCCTGCTTTGAGGTTGCTCCTGATTGTTTACCTTTTACTTTAGTTCGTAATTACGCGAGTGAAACCTGAACTTTGCGGTGATCCCCATCTGCTGCGAAATTTATACAACGCTATAGTGCACGCTTACGATGTTGACGTTTTTTGATGTTGTGTTGATGAACGTAATAAGCAGAGTGAGTGATTATCCTCCCTTTCTTCCGTCTGATTTTCAGGCTTTGGCACACATGTGTCGGAGAAATAAGCGCATGCACAGCGTCTTTATCGTACACTGCACGTAAACTAGCTGGAATGCCAATAGTATTAGCACGCGGTCGCCTTTGTGTGAATAAGTTTCAAGACAATTAAGAGCTGAAGCACCTTTCTCAGTCATAATAACTTTTATCTTTTGAATACAAGGCAAACAACTGCACAGGGATTGACTCGGGAATCCATAATGTCTATGCTAGGCTAATTTTCAAGCTGCAGTAGTAAAATGACTCGTGCAGCTGATTCTGCTGCACTCCTATGTTTTTCCACCTACTAAACGTTGGGCTTCGGCGATAACTGCAAACCAGTGGCCAACGTTGTCGACGTTGTCTGCACTATAGTAAATTGTGACCTTGAAGACAAGATATATTGAAAATACCACCGAAATTTATATTATTCTGGTCATAAAACCCCACTATTTCACCTATTTTATCACATTGAACAATATAATAGTTATTATTGCTTCCATTGTTATTTCCTTTGTGATATTCTTACGATCACCATACACTACAAGGGGGAAGTTCTAAGACGAGGGTAGAAACTACGTTATAAATACGAAGAAACCATAGTTTCTAGTTACGCTATGATACTTATAAAGAGGAAATATGAAAGATGCCACAAAGGGTGTCTGGGGAAAGTAACCAGGCCAATGTAACTAGTTATGCAATAGTACATACAAATAAGCAGAATTCAAGTTGATCTAACAAAGAATTATTTATTAAAAGCATAGATGTACCATGACCTGTTGTTGCTAAAACGATTTCCAAGTGAGATTCCAACCATCTGACGTGCATATAATGTAGCACTGGTGGACTGTATGGATTTCCTTTACACAATGGCAGCCTTATCAGCATGGTTCCAAAGCCGCAAGACACAGTGTGAAGGACTTATTAACGAACCACGAATGAAAGGTTAATTACAGTTTTTTTTATCTTAGGAGGACTGTTATACGGCAACGAGCAAGCACAGATAAGTAATTTAACGTTACGTTTCAATATGTAATGCTCGCGATTTGACAGTAAATAGTGTTCTATCGTGCGTCGGACGCGTACAACACAACAAATAGCATTCGTAAGAAAGAGTGAATTACGTTTCATTATTTTAGATATTCCTCTAGAACAAAACTATCAGGGTTTGTTTCTATATCTTCCTATTCATGAGATATTCTCACACGGTTCTATTTGCTTCATTGTCGCCCTCTTCCGCATATCCATTTCCACTTCTTATCATCATTCGGCCAGGTAGTGGGCTTCTGCAATTGTGGAAGTGATGTCATCCCCGTCGTCATCGCCGTCCAATTCCTTGCACACGCTGCATCATCGTTTGCCAGAAAAGTACGAAGAAAAAGGCGCATTGACAATCATGGCATGGCCAAGGTCTTTCTGGTCTCCGCGTCTTCACAAAGCCAAACCGGGCGTGACGACAAATGATCAATCGGACAGGACTTTCGTGATGAAAGGTTACATGACTGAACCGCGCGAGCAACAAAGGGAGCGAGACCTCACGCTGAAGCACTTCTTCCGCCTTCGTTGCGTTTTCACTGACCTTATTCCTCGTCCTGTCGCTGCTGTTCTGGGCTCCGCAACCAACCACACCGCAGAGCACCGGAAGAGTCGAGATAGCCACAGTGAGGCCCCGGCGTCCGAGGCAACTCAAGACCGACGACTGGATTAGGGAACTCGACGTCGCCTGGGCTGCCATACGAGGAAGTGATGTCGCCTGTTGCGACATACAAGAATGTGACGGACGAAACGCTGCATAGAGAAAGTGCGTCTACTGTGTGACCAGGGGTCGCGACGCGCTTCCAACACCATTTACGAGAGAGTGGATATCTGGGATACTTAACTGGTATCCAATTCCAGTTCTGGGATACCTGGGCATTCTGGGATATCGAACTAGACACTTACCGAGAATTCGTTTACGTGTGATGCATTCATGCAGGGTTAGTTTAGCCACCTATTAATGCGTTTTTTCATGCGGATGTTGTCTTAAACAGAGGTGTCCATCTTCGCTTTTTTTCATTATTAGTGTATCTTGTTTTAGCGTCTGCTATTATCATGACTCCTAGTTAAGTGCTTATTGTATGGATTGGCTGCACGAGAAGCTTTGCGATTCAACTTTTCAAACATGCTTCTCTAGCGAGAAATAACAGATCTAGGTGTTCTGTGCTTGTTCTCGCAAGAACGAGCATTGACAGAACGCCACACTCTTTGTGTATCTATCTGACGCTTTCTAGCTTTTGTTGCCCTTGTGCCACTAAATTTAGAACATGACTTTCTGTTCACCATGGTCTATAGCGAATGCACGTCGTGGTATCTTGTCATAATAATTCAGTGGTCGTTATTAAATTGCGTGAAAAGCTCGCAAGGTGTCTCATGTATTCGCCTGAGACGACCTGAAGAAAAAAAAAAGCCATAAGGAGCGGCTATCTTACCGTGTGCTTCATTTAATTCGAATCCCGCAAAGACGAAGTGGTAGGTGACGCGACTTGCAACGTCAGGGGACGCTGGCTTTTCGCTCAAAGTTACGCTCGCATGAGACATATAAGGATTTCAACTTGAAAACTACGAGGAAGCTCGGGAAAGGAAAGATACAATGCAGTGAGTGTGCCTCATTCAGCTGTGCTACCTCCGCTAAGCTCCACAGACAAACCAAAGCTATTATTTAACAATGCCCTTGAACTTCCAAGTGTGTCCTTCAATGCGGATCACTAGAACCAACGATACGACGTTTGTGCTCAGGCATACAAATTGTGACCGTTCATATTTAGGTATCTTATGATTGGCGGCAAAAGTATTTCAACTGCTGAGGATGTTGATTCCTGTAAGCGTGTTGAAAACTGCCCACATTTTTTTTCGTTTTTTCAGTCTTCGTACAGAGCAGTATTTTTTTCTTTCCCTGAAAGGCATGCTGATACCTGCCACCTCGTGCCTACAGTTGAAGCCTATACTGCTTAATTGAATAACATATCCATGGTTTCCGATTCAGAAGTATCAGTCCCATAAAAACTGCCCTACTGTCAGGTATGAATGCTCCATGATATCCAGAACGGAGCAATTATCTTAGAAGAACTAATCTAAAGCTCATGTGAAACAGTAATTAATGCAGTTGCTTTCAAATCTGTAGTTTATTTCTGCTCTAAACTTCACTTGCAACACATCGTCGTCTCGGATGTGGGTGTCGCATCGGGCGGTAAGGTGAGAACGCAGCAATAAATGGAACTAATAGTGGCAGTGATTGTGATGTAAATAAGAAAGTAAAGTGGATGAAGAGATAACGTATCGAGGGCAGAAAGAAAACTTGCGAATCTAGAATAAAATGTCCTATGCTCTACGGAGTCAGCTATAGCAGCGGTCACCGTCCACTTTATAGGGAGTAGTTTTCGAGTGCCTTGTTAATGGTCACTTATAATCAGCAAAAAAAAAAAAGAACTAGTGCACTTCACGGAACACTGGCGAAAACGCTTATTAAAATAGAAAAAAAGAGTTATCCAGCGCGAAATACAAAACGAAAAAAAGGAAAAAAAGAGGAAGAAAAATAGATAACAATTGGAAAGAAAGAGAAAAACAGAAAAAGAGAGAAAGAGAGGAAAATGCGAAAACCGAAGAGAAACAAAGGCTGCCCAGATCAATCCCCCTGAGTGGGTGCTGGCCACTGTTGAGTCATCATCATCATCATCATCATCATTATCATCATCATCATCGTCGTCGTCGTCGTCGTCGTCATCATCCACACCTCCTTCAGGCTTGGCATCACTAGTACGCAGCTGCCTCGTTTTTCATTACAGCGATGCTTTCGATCATGTTTTTTAATCGAATATATCTGTACATAATGAACGAAAACGTACATGCGATCCAATCTGAAGTGCCAGCAATGCATGTATATCACCACCACCACAATGCCGCCTACATGTGTATAGCCGCAATTATAGAAGCGTTATCGCGCTTTCATTATCTTTGAGTAATGAACATGCCATCTAGTTGTGTCGTTTTCATGTTGTCATGGTTATGTAATCGTGGTGGTTACGTCAAGCTCAAGCTCATTAGTTGTTCGGCGTTCTAGTGTCGTTATCCTGTTCTTGTGACATCATTTCGGCACACAAGTGTAAATTTAAGGGCTCGTTTTCTGTGTTAGACAAAACTGAGGAGCAGTTACAGACAATAATGAGAAGGAGAGTACCGGAGATGTTATTATTACTACATATAAGGTAAATGTGATGAATAGAAAGTGGATGAAAAGATCAATTGCCACCAGCAGGGAACAAATCTGCGACCTTCAAATAATGCGTCTGATTTTCATTCATAGCGAGCTTCTCGCTCTGTCAGACTTCATACCTTCAGACAGCATGCGAGGTATCAATGGTCAGCTGCCAGCTTGTATTAAGATCTCGTGCAACTTGACGTCAACAGGTAAAAAGAGTGCTCCACACTCAACGTGATGGCAACAGATGGCGTCGACTGACACTGCCATGTTTAAATGCACGTTTATATAATTCGGACAGAATGATGACCGCCACCAAAGGTCCACGTTAGAGTACCGGGGGTGTTATTCTAATGGTGCTAGTTCAGTCCCTGCCAGTGGCCCGTTTTCTTTTCGTCCACTTTTCTTTCTTCATTTACCTTACAATTACGTCCAATAACCTCCCCTGTACTTTCCTTGACACCACTGTCGGTTAGTTATCATCATTACGATTTCACCTCAGCCATTTTCATACATCACCTCGCCGATGCTATTAAATCCTACGCCATACCACTGTACTCGCAGGAATGCCAACAAATGCAATGGTTACCACCATGCTTAATAAGCAAGAAAAACATACGTGCGGAATCAGCTTATTTTAATCCAGCCTGCACCTTACTTCCACATGTATAGCTACCTATTTTTCCCGGGTTAACTGGGCATGAGAACTATTGCCGACAGCCTCTCAGAAGAAGAAAAAGAAATCGATGACGTCAACGTGCACCTGGCACGCTCACATGCTCGTGCACGAGAAGAAGGCTTCCGGACAAAGAGACGGACGATGGACCGACCAGCTGCAACGAGCACCGCCGGTCCTAGACTGGAAGACCTCGAAGGGGCGTGGAATTTGCCGACTGCAGACCGCCGCTACGATACCACTGAAGCAAGCGCCACCGAACTTTCAGCTCAACTGCCACCTGAGGGGTCGAGGCCGGCGCTCGCTGCGAGCCAAGAGTCAAGTGCAACGCCGACCACAACGTCTACAACCACAACTTCGAGCGAAACGTCAACCGCTACACCAGTCGCACCGTCTAGTCCTTCCCCACGCGAGAAGCATCTGGAAAAGTCACCCACGTAGGCGTTGTCATCGCAGCGAGCTTCAGTAGCAGTTTCCACCGAGCCTGGGAGGTTCCCTCCCAGCGGTTCTCTCCCAGTGACGCCAACTGTTGAATCGCGAGAATCATTTAGCTCGGATACATCCCAGCTTGAACCAGATCCGCGTAACGCACCACCTATTCAAGTACCAGGGCGTTCTCCGCAACACGCGCCTATCAAGGTGGTCCCGGCGCTAGAGCTACAAGAAGCGGTTGCAGCGGGCACTCCCGTCCGGACGCTGCAGGCACAGCAAGCCAGGACGCCTCCATTCCGAAGCGTGCCGGTGTCCGTTGTGTATCAGATAAACCAGGGCCTTCCGCCGTACGAGGTGAACCCACGCTCACAACCGGCGAGCCACTACGCCCAGAGTATGCCACCCATGCCGATGGTAGTGAACGCTCCTCCAACGGAAGAAATGTCGCTGACGCTGAACGACCAGACTGACATGAGTTATGCGAGCTTGTGCGCTCTCTTCGCTGCGTTGGGTCTGCTCACGAGCCTGCTACTGTTCTTGTTCGTATTCCGACTCAGCCTGATAGCCCGCAGTAAAGACGAGACAACCACGGAGACCGAAACCATCATGTTGATGGTTGTACCAAAGCTCAAACGCCGCGTCGTTGGTAGAGCGCTACCGCTCTATGGTCGCGGGAAACCTTCGGCCTCCACCGACGCCGAGACCACGACGGCACCGACGCTTTCCGAAAGCCCGAAGCCTATCGACGACGAAGGACGCGAGACGAGCACACATGGCGCATGTGCTGCGACGTCGAAGGAAACCACGCGCTCTCAGGAGACAGTCAGTGACACCGCGGTGACCCCGTGATGTGAATATGCACCCTTTTTGGTTTTACTGCGCTATTCCCACAACTTTTCTCGTGATCCATGCGAATTATGTGATGATATATAGATCAAGGCATCATCTTGCACATTGTTTTTTTTTCTGCCAGGGATATGTGACCACCATAGTTTATACTCACAAAATGCGTGTTTTACCCTGGCAGGTCAATAAAGTTTCATAATTTTTTTCACTTACAATCTATGCACCTGCGTGTTTTTCACGCTAACAAAATGTATTTCCGCAGCATATAAATTGTAACGTGACGAGGCAAGGCAGCGCAAAATATGTTCTATACACAGTGTATTGCTACACGCAGTCAATACTCAATCTAACATTCGATTTTAAGGTGTGTCTGATGTAATACTCAAATTTTCGTTTTGCGAGAGTCACGCATAGATTTCGGTATTGCCATCAGCCCAAATTAAGAAAGCGAACAAATGAGCAAAAATGTACTTCTTGGTTATTTTGACACAAATAGCTTTTGTTAGCGCGTATGTTGTAACACTGTCGACCTAGAGGGTGGAGCCGCCCTACAGCCCCGACCCCATAGTTTTCGTTCGAACGAGGCTGCAGCACGCCGCACGCCTACACACACACACAAAAGTGACGCCGTGCATACATTCAGCAGAGCTTTTAGGTTTCATGTGGAGCAAGAGACAGCTGTGCTTTATTGTCCCGTTGAATTATCCCACAGGTACACTATGGTAATTACTTAGGTTATTTGGTGGTTTTAACGGACAAGCTGTTTAGCAAATGGTTCCTTCCGAGTCAGTCGCAGGAAACTATCCTCACAATAAGTGGGTATGTGCCACAGATAGTGTGTACCCACCAATGCTCACCTTTGGTTCACAGAAAAGTAAAGGGGCACTGACACAAAATTTCGCGGCCGAGATAGCCTGTAGGGTTGGTTATTAGGAACATTCGTATATCATCTGCAAAATATCAACAGCGAATATAGCTGGGAAGGTATTTTAAAAGAACTTTAAAGTTTGCGTGAGCCCTCGACTCCATCGTGCCATTGACACCATCGAAGGGGACCCTTTGGGGACCCCCTACTTCCCTCACGTCACCCGGCTGCAGTCAACAAAACAAGTTGCGATGACGTCATAGCCACCATTTTTCTTTTGCCGCGTTTGTTACTGCAGTCTATATTTCTCGGCCGCTGGTTGGCAGTGCGTGGCCATGGCGCAGGCTTAGAAATGTCTGTGTTTGGCGATATTGCAGATCCGTTTCCTATTCGAATGCAATTATTGATGCTGACTGGGCGGAAGTGTGTCACAGTTCTGTGTGCTGACGTGGCCAAAGGCTGCGCACGCTAGGCGGCGACAGTCGCACCCAGTTTTTGGCGCTCTCTAAAACCAAAACTGAGATTGATCCATAATAAGGGGCCTGTAAATAATTATCTGTCGCGTGCTGCAGCAAACCATGTGTCGTGTCACGACTAGCAGACCCCCAGTAACACATTGCAGCAGAAAAAACGTGAGGCCAAAGTTTTTGTGTCAGTACCCCTTTATTAAGGCAGCAGTTTGCCCAATATATGGCTGCGAAGCGATGACAGTGAGCCAAAAAGCCCGAGAACGTACAGCGATACAATTCTGGGTAGGAGAAAGGCAATAGCGGCAGCGAGAAGACCTAAGTGATGGAAGTTTTATACCAAGGACGACTCGCCCATAAACCTGTGAGAGTTGCGCACGATTGATTTCAGTGCGAGTGTCTGTCTGGAGTTCGGACTGCCGTGTCGTGTCTGTGACTGTCTGCGGTTTGACTCCAACTTGCCGGCACTGGGAATAAGCGTGGAGGAATCCTAGGAACATGTAGCTGATGCCTAGTAATGATGTAAAAGCAACATTGAAACGACCTGCGTCACATAGCTAAGGCCTAACCACAACCTAGAGCAGCAAACTGATTAGCCTTCGCATAGTCGTCCAGTTTCACTGTTTTCTAGCCTTCACTCCTCAGTGTTCGCCATTTTTTTTTACGAAAGATGGCACTGATTTTCTCCTCGAAACTTTTTTGCTTGACCCAGTTGCGCAAACACTGCTATCGTTCTCCTTATCCTAATAATAATAATAATATAATAATAATAATAATAATAATAATAATAATAATAATAATAATAATAATAATAATAATAATAATAATAATAATAATAATAATAATAATAATTGTTTAACTTTCCAAAACCAAGATATGACTATGAGAGAAGCCATAGGGGGGGCTACGGAAGTTAACCTTTAGGAAGTACTTGCACTCAACACTGTAGATGCAATTAGGATTGAATTTGATGATATATATCCCGAGAGTGCTAAAAATTTACCATATCAGTATATAAATGGCATTTTCGAAGATCATTTGGCCAATCTACAAACATCCATGGTGATAGCGACTGACTTTTTTCGTTTATATATGAAGAAAAGGCAGGCATACCAATCGTATCATTCTTTCTAGATTGGGCTTTCTCAGTTCGATTACCCCGCTTTAGCCGTATTTACCAAGCTGATCTACTGGTAATAGTCCTAGCATTGCGTAAATTGCCCCAATGTCTATCAGCGGTGGTTGCTCTAACAGACTGTCTCTTTGTCGGTGCTGCCTTAAGCGCACCAACATTTTCGCGTACCTTAGAAACATTCTACGCGCTCACCCCTAGAGATGTGCGACTTGTCCGACTGGTTTGGGTACCAGGCCATAGAGTTTTAGCTCTCATTGAGCATGCAGATGTACTAGCTGTATTTTCCCTTCACGTTCCTATTCTACCTATTTCGCTACGTCTGAATATATCACAGCAGCACGTTTTGACGAACGTATAACGGCCAATAACTTCAAAATATCTTATTTGTTTTTATCAGACTATCCACGGCTTAAGTTCCCTTGGAAGAACAAGTGAAGTTCATCAAGAAAAGAGGAAATAGAGATTACCAGGCTGCGTTGTCGAGTCGCTTCATTGAACTTTTACCTTCACAGGTCGGGTCTGGTACAGTCGCCTTCATGCCTTCACTGTAATGAGAGTGAATCTTTGGAGCACTTTTTTTTTGTCATGCCGAAGATTCGAAAGTAAAAAAAAATACACTACTAGAAGAACCCCTACGAAAGTTTGACTTAAACTTGTCACTTCCTGTGATTCTTTCATTCGGCGTAATCGCGTTTGGTTTTAGCCACAGGAGCGTTTTTACCACTGTTACAAATTTCTTACAAGAGTCTAAAGGAACGGAATGCTAATCGTAGATAAATTCAGTTCTTTCATGCAAATACGTTTCTTTTTCTCTTTCTTGTGTTTATTATGCCACCCTTTTCAAAGTGTTTTCTTTTTAGTTTTGAAATCCTACAACTTTAAATTATTAGCTGTAATACCTAATGAGTTCAACCTTTTTCTTCAAGAAATGAATTAGTTTAAAAAGCACTGTCCGATTCATAGCCTATCCTTTAGGTGGGTAGCGCCAAGATGTTGAGGAACCAACCAACCAACCATCTGGTGCTGCAGGAGAGTGTATCGAAGGACCTGTTGGTGTTGTGTGGTCATTCTTTCTTCGTCCCGTTTTATGGGATGTTTCTTTCGGCATCTGGTGTTCCGATCGGCATCTGGTGTTCTTTTATGTGCACTGAAATAGCACGGTAGATGAGCCTTAATAATTTCGCCTCCATGGAAATGCGACACCCACGGCTGGGATCGAAACTGTGACATTCGGGTCAGTCAGCGGCCGAGCATCCTAGAACCACTACACCGCCGTGGTGGACGTCTTCGTATGTCGTCATCCTGCCGTAGTTTGACGTGACCCTCAGCCTGCTGCATCACCCGGGCATGGAAAGCTCCACCTCCTCCCTCGTGGACTTTTCATAGGCGCATGCATGCATTAGCGGTAAGGATACGGAGCACCGCCGTAGGTTTTGCTTATCGGTGCGTCACAATTATATATTTCTGAGGACAGAGAAATCCCTTCGAAATTTTGCGAATTTCGTGATTTAACGATATAATTCGAGCTTGGTCATCACTTAATTAAATTGGTTGTCAAATGTATAGCGTTTTGCTTGTTTCTGTTTACGTGACGAAACGACAAGACTTCTTTCTGTCATGTTGTCACAACTTTATATTGAACTGTCATGCTCACCACAAATAAGTTGTACGTGTAAGGGTGTGTTTTGTACGTGTGTAGACCATATGTTATGGGCAGTGCTAGTTTCACGTACCCTGGCTATTGGATCCAAACGCGTACTATCACTTTAAAAAATGCCAATGACGAAGCGCATCATGAATAGCCGCAAACATTAACGTGACAGTGACTATGAAACGTCTGTTTCTGTCGTGAAATTTGTAGCCTCGTGCTCGCTGGCCCATTGCAATGGACACTTCAGCGCCAAAAAAGCGCGAAGTGACCGGTAAATAAATTTATTCCTATTTATCCATTACAAGCAGATAGTTCAGTCACAATTTTTCTCCGCAAGGTACACGTCGCATCATTACTTATCGCTTGAGGCTCACCACATATATTTATTGAAGCTACGTACGCTGGGAGCCTGGAATGTTGTTCGAGCGTTCATAAGCCTGGTCAGGTCACCATGTCCTCGTAACAGCTAAGAGCCACGTCTTCATCGTACACGTAAAGCTACATGGACGCAGCCATCAATTTTCCGGGCACACACTAATCATCTCGTTCTTTCGCACCCTTTTCCGCGCCTGTTATCGGGAAAAGAGCCACTCATATCCCCACCTAATCATCCTTTCGCCTACTTCAGGCGAAACATACGACCCTCTTGGCGATCTTTTCGTGTCAAAAAAAGAATAAAAAAACAAGAGAGAGTGGACACACGCCAGGCGGGCACCCTTGCTTCCATCTCGAGCGGTCTCCTCCGCGATGAGTGACCCTTTCACAGCCCCGAGCGCCCTTCGGCCCGGTATCAGATCGCGGGAACGCAACCGCACTGGCAAGTGGTGCTGAGGCTCGCTCAAGAGGGATCCGCGCCGCAGGAAATGAGGATTCCCGTCGGTGGGCGCACCACACGACCCCTTTCGGACACGGTCGGCTAGCTGTTCAATTCCTTGTGTCCAAGAGGGAGGCAAGGGTGGATGAAGGCTAGCCTCCGCCGGCGAGCGTCCAACGGCCAGCCATCTCACAATGGCGCACGTCCCTGCAGATCCCCCCTCCTCCCCAACACCAACCCCTTCTTCGCTCCGTTACGTTTGCTGCCCTTTTTGTTCGCGCTTTCACTTGCGTGACATGTGGGTCCCGGTTCCTTTGAAGAGCGTGGATGAACGGCACAGCTCTTCTGAGGAGAGGGGCTGTGCTGAAAGAGGACGACCGAGGTGCCCCAATAAAAACGTGCAGCACTGTAGAACTTGGAGCATCACTCAGCCGAAGCGAGCGCATCTAGTACATGGAGGTCCTCCACGTAAAACGCCACCCGTTTTGTCTCCTCTCGAAGGAACTCGACTAGTCTCGCTCTTGAGACGTAGAGACAGCAAGCACAACATTTTGGGGCAGCACCAGAGACGCTCGCAGCAGCTTTCCTCGATACTGCACGGCTTTGGCGATACGATGCAATGCGAAAGAGGCGGGTATTCTGTTGTTTCCCTTTTCTCCGTCGCTATACAGGCGACGGAACACGAGGGCTACGAGCACCCATACACGTCCGCTGACTGACTAACTTGAATGACTGAGTGACTGACTGACCGCGCTGCGGCCGTGTCCATTTGTTATTAGCCGTGTCGTTGCGGCTTCGCCATTGTGTGAGCGGGCCGCGTTCCTTGTCGGTCCGGCTGCGTTCGCCAATTTGTAAATCCGATACTGACCGCTCTTTTCCACCATTCGGTCCACAGGGCCTCTTCCCCCGCGCTCCCAGCGTCACCCTTTTTGTCCCAGCCCACTCGTTCCCGTTCGCCGCTCGGTATCGGGTTTCGCTCTGCAGACGGCGCTCGGGAAACCGCGATGAGGACTGTTTGTGGTTTGGGAAAACATGAAGCGGCCCGTGCACCCCATCTCTACTGATTTATGCAGTCTGGTTTGGTAGATAATTTGCGAGAGGATTGAGTAGGAAGAGCAGTTGGGTAGTAAGAACAGGGGAATAGGGCGACTGTGTTGCTTGTTTTGCTTCGTTCCCGAGTACTAGTGTGTGGCATAAGCGCAAGTGCGGGTATCAAGATTCTATTATCCTCATATTTTAGCATTTATGTCAATTTGAGTTTCTGCAGCGATGCAATCTATTTGCAGGTTGAGTAATATCAGGAAGAATGAAATGTCATTCCTGTTTATTTCCGACTTTATAGAAAAACAAAAGTGTTGTCTATATTGCAAGGTTAAAAATTAAACAAAAATATTGAATAGTGCATAAAATACCGAGAGCCGAATACTGCCATATTGCTCACAGTATTGATACGCATTGTTCTGGCACGCGTATGCCTGAGGTATAGCCGCGAGGCAAATGACTTTCTTTGTGTTGTAGTGGAACTGAGAGGCCCCGCTAGTCAAGAAAAGCGCAAAAAAAGTTGAAAAGCAGAAAGAACAAAAAAAAGTGGAGCAATATTACACGGAGAAAAATTAGTACAGGTGGTTAATAATATACTCGAGGAGCCACTGGCAAATTGGGAATTTTTTTTCATGTTTGAGTCTTAGTCAGTGATAGCATGTATATTTGGTATCTCGGCAAGTACTCACTCAATTTTGAAAATGTCAAATAGGCATATAGAGAAGCATGCTAGAATCACATCACTGAGCTATTTTCAGTAGTGCACTAACTTCATGCTTTTTTTTTTTTTGCTGTTAAATAACTGCAGTTGTCACTCCACTTCCTTGCCTACGTCTTAGTTTTTGCCCGAATTCTCAATGATGCATCTTTTAAGGCAGCTTTATATTGCCCATTACTGCGAGAAATTTGTGGGCTCAATGAAGACCATTTCCGATGGAGGCGTGAATGTTGTAGGCCCGTGTGCTCAGATTTGGGTGCACGCTGAAAAAACCCAGGTGGTCGAAATTTCCGGAGCCCTTCCACTACGGCGTCTCTCACAATCATATGGTGGTTTTGGGACGTTAAACACCTTATATCAATCAATCAATTAATCAAATAACTAATCAATCAATCAATCATTGAAGACCAGTATATTTGAACTTGGTTTGCCGCGTCGTTGTATCGGTTATGGTGCTTAATTGGCTGCTAACCTGAAGCTCACGGGCTCGATCCCGGCCGTGGCAGTTATTTCGAAAGGGGTGAAATGCCTGAGGCCAGTGTGCTGAGTTTAAAGAAGACCAGTACGTCAAAATCTCCGGAGCCCTGCGATACCATGTCCAGACTCTTTTTTATTTCTTTTCCCGTCCATGCTGTGCACATTTCAGTTGAGGCCAACGGAAAACGTCAAAGAGAAAGTGACCGCACGGAATCGCTTTGATCGGAGACCGATGCAAGTCATGGAATAGTGTAGGTAACACCGCAAACCGAGGATAATCTTACCGCATCGCTTGCATCGGATGTCGAGCGGGTGCGCCACACTACCGACGGCGCTTCTGACGGCCAAAGCAGTTGCGGCGGCGGCGACGATACGCGAGGAAAGAATGTGGAACTCAGCCGCGTCACCGAAACCGCGCATGCTCAGATGCGGCCTATCTCTACCACGTGTTAACTGAAGATTCCACTTGTGTCGTTCAGAGCTCAGCGCTCCGGCGCTCTAAACAAGCTGGACAAGCGCGTGGATCTATGTTCCAAATAGAACGGCACTGTATAACGAGCGTTTAAACGTGGCGGCACGCATTACAAGCCTACGAGAAGTCCTAGGACTGGCGCTGCAGTGCTGCACGAGGCAGGCATCATCATAAAGGTCAGCGAATGCACACAATGGGTGAGTGCTTTGGTCACCATTCGGAAGAAGGCACAAAAACTAAAATGGTTGCTTAATGAATTCATCTAACCTGACTCAAAAACAAAAGCTGTATTCTACTTTTTCCTCTTAATAGATTATTCCTCCTCGCTCACCTTCTACAGCTACCTGCACCTGGCCCGGGGTCGTATTCTGAAAAGATCCTAAAGGGCGACATTATAACCTTGCTAGGCGTAGAATATGTTGTTTTCAATAGCTGCATCATTAGTTGCCTGCAACTTCATTGTTACACTGGTCATTGGTGTTTAGCAATGTCTCACACAGGAAGGAAGGAAGGAAAATAGGGGGAAAAGAACGGCAGGAGGTTAACCAGTCTATAGGCAGCCGGTTTGCTACCCTGCGCATGGGAGAGGGATGGGGGAGATGAAAGATAGTGAGCAGAGAGGGAAGAGAGAAACACAGCACAATCGGCAGCACACGCGTGCACACTCGGTCATAGTCCAGTCTTGTCTTTCGCGGTGTGTGACATTGCCATTACAGTCGCTTGTTCAAGTCCGTGTCACGTAGGAATTTCAACAGAGCTTTCGTCGCCTTCTGTTGCATTGTCTTTTCTCTGGCACTTGACAGAATAGTGTCCACAGACATTTGGCTGTTGTCGATGCGCGCAAAAGCAGACGCCAGAGAGACCGTCTCTGGATTTCATACAACGGACAGTCACACAGGATGTGGTGTAGCGTCTCTTCGCAATGACAGGCATCGCAGAGAGCGTTGTCGGCCATTCCTATGACAAAGGAATAAGATTTTGTAAATGCCACTCCTAGCCATAAGCGATGAAGAAGGGTGGCTTCTCTTCGGTCGAATGGATGGATGGATGGATGGATGGATAGATGGATGGATGGATGGATGGATGGATGGATGGATGGATGGATGGATGGATGGATGGATGGATGGATGGATGGATGGATGGATGGATGGATGGATGGATGGATTTTCTTCCTTCCTATGGTCAAGGGCTGCACACCACGCTGTCCTAGACGCTTCCACGATATGGCAAAAAAAGAAGGGCCCCCCGCGGATCGAGTCCAGTGGGCATGCGGAGAGCCATCAAAGAGGACAGGTGGTGTTGACGATTCGTATCGATGTTTGGTTGGCACCATAGTGAAAATGTGATTTCACGCGCAAGTCGTCGAAGATTACTGGCAGCATCAGTCCGCGAAAGTGGTATGGCTCCTTCTCGTGTTCCTTCAAGGGCTGCCCGCGCGGCAGTATCGGCATGTTCGTTCCCTATGATGCCACAGTGACTTGGCAGCCATTGAAGCGTCACATGGTGCCCTTTCTCGTGTGAAGTGTGGAGAAGGCATCGAATTTTGAAGACAAGCTGTTCGTATGGCCCGCGACGCAGTGCTGAGAGCACAGATTGTAGGGCAGCCCTTGAGTCGCTGAAAATCGACCATTGTTGCGGTGGTTCCCAATTGACTACACAGAGTGCAGCGCGCAAAGCAGCTAGTTCCGCTGCTGTAGATGCCGTGGAGTGGCCAGTCTTAAAGCTGATGGTAACACCTCTTGCTGGGACAACTACTGCCCCTGACGAACACTGGCGGTTCGTCGAACCATCGGTGTAGACATGTATGCTGTCTGAATATTTCTCGTGCAAAAGAAGAAGAGACAGTTGTTTCAGCACGGGCGACGAAAGCTCGAATTTCCTCCGGATCGCTGGTACACTAAGATGCACTGTGGGTCGAATAAGACACCAAGGTGGTATGGTTTAGATGCAGGAGTGAAGCCCGAGGGAAGTTTATCGTTGTATTTCACAATCATTTTGGCGAACGATGCTTGGCGCCTCTCTGAAGGCAACAGTGCAAGGAGATGACAGGGAGCACGTGCGAAGTGTCTGATGTGTGTTCTCAGGACTTCTACAACAATGTGAGTTTGTATCGGATAGTCACCAGCAATTGCAATTGTGGCTTCCGTTGACGTACATCTGGGCAGACCGAGGCACACTCTCAGCGCTTGGGCTTGTACTGCCTGTGGAACACGAACATTGGTCTTGCAGGTATTGCTAAGCACGGGCAAGCTATATCTGAGGAAACCGAGAAACAGGGCTCTGTAGAGCTCCATCATTGCGTCTACTGAAATTCCCCACGTCTTTCCTGCCAGGAACTTGAACAGTTGGGAAATAGCCGTCAGGCGCTTCTTCATATAGGTCACATGCGGACTCCAACAGAGGTCCATATCAATAATGATACCCAGAAACCGGTGGGTTTTGGCGTAAGAAATCGGTCGCCCGCAAATTGAGATGACATAAGGGGTCATTGCTTTGCGAGTGAAGGCCGCCAGCGTGCATTTTTCTGGTGATATGCTGAGACCTTGTTTTAACAAGTACTTGGCAATCATAGTTGATGCTTTTTGAAGCCGGGAACGTATCTGAGGACGTCTTACTGCCGAAGTCCAGACACAGATGTCGTCTGCGTATATTGAGATTTTAATGGTGCTTGGCAAGTATTCAGCAAGGCCAATTAGTGCAAGATTGAATATCGTCGGGCTAAGAACTCCACCTTGAGGAACACTTCTTGAAGTATAGCGTCTTGTAACTCACACAGGAGTTAGCGCATACCGTACGATGGCAAGACTGACCGGAGTGTTACGTTTTTAGAGCATATGCATGCCAACTTCCGCGCTGCAGCCAGGCCTGGCTGCGTCTATTCAAAATGAAAGACCCATAGAAAATGTTTTTGAATGTTTTTCGAGCAATTCTTTAAAGCACAGCATAATATTTAAAGAATACAACTTTATGTAAAATGCGTCTTTATGAAGAGTTGAGTACTCGGAGAGTTCAGCTTTAGTGTGCTGTCACAGCGACATAATCTCAACACATGTCTCAACACATTGCCCGTGTGCGACAAACCACGCGATAAACGCACAGTTCTTATTGCTGGCACGCTAAAACGACAAAAAGGACGCTCTCGCAAATACTGAACTGAACACACATCAAGATAGGCTAGCTGAAAGCTTGAACGCAAAATATACTGTGCGCATGCCGACGAGTGTTGAAACCGAAAAGCTACCGTCACCTTGTGGAGTAAAGCGCCCCCTTTCTGGAGTAACTGCAGAAATGTTCGCGCCGTGTGCAAACGGCCTATCCGGTGCCTACACAAACCTGTTTCCTTCCGTGCGGTGCCGTAGCGTGGTGTGGTGCAGCGATTAGTGTACGCACATGCTGTCTGAGTGGTCTTGAGTTCGAATACCAATGTGTTTCTGTAAGTTTTCTGGAACTTATATCTTAATGTGATACTTGCACATCAAGTGTATGTTTATTCACATGACTTCACGCGCTTCGAAATGCCGCATAAGTCAGGGAAAAGCGTGACTTTTCTTTCGCGCAACATAACCACGAGAGTGCGGAGTAAGTTCGCACTTACCCCCAAAATGGAGGAATAGCTGTGGCAGGTTAGCTATATACTCTTCTAAAGGAGCAGCCTCGTTACCCATCTTCCTCCTTCACTTCTTAGAGTCCTGAATTGCAACGTCACTTTTTCGGTTTTCCTCAATAGCCAATAGCTGAAAAGCCTATAAGCATGCATCAAAGCCGACACTTGGCAATTTTCTCCCTTTGTAATTCTGTCAGTGTATGGCCTCTGGTTTCTCACTGCCTACATAGCAGACCAATTTTGACAAAGCGACGTCACCCTGTGATGACATCATGTAAAGTCACGTTACGGGATATATCATAGTGACGTTTACAATCAGGCACTTGCAACGTCACGATGACGTCATCACGGGGAGGAGAGTAGTTTTTGTATAAGTCGTGTTGACGCCGACGCGAATGGATGGGGACCGTCACTTTTCGGGTTTTATGAGGCATCAGACTTTTGCCGTTGAAGATAACTAGGTCATGTCTCACAGGGATGACATAGAGATAGAACTGCTAAAGACAAGTGGGCTTATCTCTAAGCGAATTTGCCCATTTTCTACGCCTTTTGGCCACTGCCGCATCCTTTATTCACCACAGTCAGAAGACCGTCCGTGTGTGTAGTATTTCGCAGCCATTGAATGAAGTTTTTGAAGCGCTACCCAGAGTAAACGATATGTTGCCGACATGTATCTGTTCGATACTCGTGCAGATAAGATCATTATAGGCGACAACGACAAATTTTGCAAGAAGCAGAACGTGCAAGTTTAACCTCCAAGCCGCAAAGGACGGCATCACAGCTTATTCTATCTACTTCGGCAAAAGCCATGCTTACAAATAGCACCTCCCACGGGCAAAGCTGGTGGTACAACGAAGGCTGGGCGTCATAAAATATTTCCGAAAATTCTTTCCCACTTTGGCGGGGAAGACAACACTCTGAAGAAGCCTGACGCTCCACTGGTGGTTTTGTGATTGTGGTGATCGATTGCTGACCCGGAGGTCACAGGTTGAATCCCGGTGACGTGGCCGCATTTTCGGCGAAAAAAAAAATGCGCGTAGAACAACCATAGGTACTGAAGACTTCCGGGGCTCTCCAGTGCGGTGTCTTTCATAATCGTATCATAGTTTTCGGGCGTTTCAACTCAACAATTATCATTAGTCTGATAATGCCTATTTGAACAGGATTACGCATTTCAGTAGATGACTAATCACATCGAAAGTTAGAAAACACTTTCCGACAGCTTAAGAAAGCCCCCTTCATTTTATATCTATATTCCACTTCGGGAAAACAGCGAAGGGGTCCTTGCTATTATGCGCGACGCAACAATATCAGCACAGCTTTGATGTCATTGCACAACGACGCTTGCAGACCGGTTGCGAAGGCTCTCCGAAAGCATACCGCAGTCACCTTAAATTAAAGAGGCGGTTTGCTTGCGTACGACCGTGCAAGGTTTAGTCACTTCGTGTGCCGGCTCAAAGTTGTTGTGAGACAGATAATCGTCCTCTGATCTACCAGAATGCCGTGATTCGATTTCAAAGCGTTTCGTTATGTGATTGCTGCGCAGTCACATCAAAACTCAGTTTGTTGCATGAGAGCAGCTGCTGTGGGCCCATATGGTTTTACGGGTCATAGTCAAGTGCGATATCGGTGATAGCGGAGAGAACGATGTTGAAGTATACTCGCAATAATGCTAATCGCACGCTGGGCTTTATACGCCGTAATTTTCATCTTTCTTCCTTTTCATTAAAATTACTTCTGTATAAATCATTAGTACGTTCCAAAATGGAATATGCTGCATCTGTGTGGGACCCCAGCCAGGAAACACTCATTCATCACGCTCATTCATCAGCTTGAATCCATCCAGAGTCGGGCTGCTCGTTTCATTCTTTCCAATAACTGTCGCATCCTTCGTTAACTCCCTCCGGCCTATGGGATCGGCTGGTTGCGAAGCATACAAGGAATGACTAATCTCCGAAACAAATTACAAAGGTTTGGAAACTTGCTGATCAAATTAGGATAGACGGGAAGCGTTTGAGGGTGAATTGTAGCAACGTAATGTAGCACTCTTGAAAAGGAGCAAGGTTGCCATACCAAATACCACATAGGAGAAGTCTATTGGGGACACGTGGATATCAACAGGAGCAAAACATGAGTGAGGCACCTTGTCTTCTGGGCTATAAAAAATGCACACGTAACAGCTTTTCTGCAAAAATGTGTGACATATGCAATAAATATGAATATAATGAACCTCAAAAGCCTCTGAATATGCGACCATCGCCCGAACAACCACATATAGCAACACGTGTAAATCGACATCTTTCGGCGTGGTGTACAGGGCGTGATCACGTGTTGCACACAATTTCCCACTCCTCCGAAGTATAAATGCTAGGAGATACATAATCAAAATGTGTAATCGAAGCGGCAAGTGCTATATTTGCTAGATTTATGGTATTTTGGTCATGATTTGCTCCGACAATGGGCAAAAGATCGCAACTTCAGAATTTGAAGCTATATATATATATATAAATATATATATGTATATATATATATATATATATATATATATATAAATATATATATGTATATATATATATATATATATATATATATATATATATATATATATATATATATATATATATAATGTATATGTATATAGACATATATATATGTACATAGGCATATTGTCACGGGGTCGGGACGTGGGCGAAGAGAGTATAAGTAGTTACAAGGTGAAACTGGTTATTCAGCCGAACTTGCGGCTCGTAAACTTTAGGTCAGATTACAGGGACGCCTACTGACACTGATAGCGGCGAACAGAGTGGCGGTCGTCGATCGACTGGCAAGTGGTGAGGCGCATCGGCATTTATACACGTGCCATCGTATTTTCTGGCGTTATTGTTAGCGGCGACGTAGGTTCCAGAATGATCTACAATGTTCGCAAAGTGGGCGTAATCGTAACAATGTCTACTTCATCCACTTCAGTCCTGAAGCTTCTCGAACACTGCTGGCGTGGTTTGCACCGAGAATCACAGACAGTAAAACGGTACGATAACATAACTTGAGGAGGGAATGTGGCATTGCCCCCTATGACAAAAGGCATCGTCTCGATGCTTGAACATAAGATAAAATTGTACTAATAAAGTAAGAAAATGAGCATAAAGTACAAACAATAAAACACTGTAGCAACAACAAAAGACAGTCCTGAAACTTCTCGAACACTGCAAGCGCGGTTTGCACCGAGAATAACTGACAGCAAAACGAGGTGATAACAAAACTTGAGGAGGGAATGTGGCAATATAACATAGCAGATAACTTCATGTCCATGGTACCCGCAATCTAACGGCTTCACAGTACAGGCGTCTCAACAGTTGCGAGAATGTCGACAAAAACTGCAGACGCAAATCAAGGCTTCTGAGATGGACTTGTTTGCAGGAAGACACCACTGCAGTGCGACCAAGAACCGGCTGCGTTACTGCAAGGAGGCGGGTTGTGAACAACATTGCCAGATTCCGAAGGCAGTCTCTCCCTCAAGTGCCCTCAAGTGCCATTCAAGTAACTATTTCGAGCCGTATCTCTTCGATAAGCGTAGGAGATTCAACCCCATTTTAGAATGGCTTATTAGCACCAAATGAAGTGCTGCAAACATCCAGCACTCCCCGAACAGAAGAGGCGATTTCCGAAAGTGACAGAATTCTGTGACACAATCGGCAGCGCCTTCTGCGATTTGAGAAAGGATATTGTCACTCGTAGAATGAGAATGACGACGAGTCTTTCACGGAAACGGCTTTCTAGCCTTGCACAATCAGAACGGCACCCGCGTCAACGTCTGCAGTGTGAACCCATCAACGTGCCAGTCACAAAGTCTTGTCTCAAAGAGATCGCAAAAGCAGCAGAGGCAACGGCAGCAACTGATGTATGATGGAAATGGAAATGCTATCCACGATAGCGGTTAAAAGTCAGGACACCAGACTGCTACTTTTGTAACATTTGCCCCGTCAAGCAAAGGGTAATTTTTATTTAATTTTTTTGTAAAAGGACGCTTTATTGTAACATGCACACAAATCATGCGTGAAACTATAGGCGTGTGCATCTGGCGAAATACTTTTTTTTTTTGCAAGTGATGATGAGTTAAACGGGGATGCTCGGCGACTGTGTGAGTGACGCCTTTATACTGTTGCATGCCACCTGATACGCCCGTCAGAATGGCACGTTTTAATGTTGTCTTATGACGATTTGAAATTCCATTGTAGATCTGAATTCTGTGTCGCTGAGCGCTCAAACCGATTGAAAAGAATTTTCATTCGGTGGGGATACTACCGCGAAAACAGGGAAGCTCTCTGGCCCTTCTTCAACAAAGCGATTCTCTTCACTTTTTTCATGGTTTTCCCGACCGACAAGCTCCCGGCTGTAGCTTGCCCCCCACCCTTCGGCCCGTCAACACTGAACAACGGTCTCATTCTTTTCATTTCCCTGTCCTCGTAAGAAGCGGCCCGTGAAGAGTACACAGGGACCGTTCTTTTGTGTCCAGGCGTCGCGTGATCCTTAGAACCGGAGGGCAACCCTTGCTTCCATTTGGGCGCTGGCTACCTGGGAGGGCCGTTCGCTCTTCCGGACGCTTTTTTTGCCCGCTTTTCGTGCAAAACCCCAGGATGTAAGGTCGGTAACCCCCTTGCTAGATTCTCGTCGGCCACTCCGTCCCCTTCACCCTTTTACTCCACCCATGCGAGCGTCTCACGAGCTTCCTTCGACTACAATAGGCGGGAGGGCTTGACCGCGTCCTGAGACGCCATTCAACCAAGACGAAAAACTGCCTGCCACCGCAGGAAAGGTCTGCTCGCGTATTTTGCCTCCTTTTAATAAAAGGATCGTAGTTCCTCTGCATCGGAGGTTGGGGCTGTCGAGGTTCGCTGGATTTTCTTGTGAAGTTTTTTTTTTTCCAGCTCGCTTTTTCCGTTTGGCCCCACAAGTCTTCAGGACACTTGCGAGACGTTGTGCGTTGCGTCATACGCTTCACAAGACGGCTCGTACGGGTCGACGCTTTAGGCGTCCTGAGCGATGAAAAGAATTCGAAGGGGGAAACGAGGCGGGTCGCCCTTCTCCCGATGTCCAAGTCCTGGGAAAAGGTTTTCCCTACTTCTTCTCAAGTTGGAAAACCGTTGTCGTGAACCCGGGGTGAACTGCTCGGTTCCTTTCTTGAATATTGCAAAGAAGTAGGGGTGAGTGCCACCCTTTCTCTCTGTTTCTGCGACTGACCCGAGTTGTGTGCAGGCACAGGCCAATGTCACCGAAGCGAAAAAGGGTTTATTCGCATAATCGTTGCAACGCCTGTCTATTGCTCGTCATACCATTAAAAAAGATTCCTGAAATTTCCGTTGCCAACGAGTATTCAGGAGACTGCACCCAACAATGTGAAGAACTGTTTAGGAAGGGGGAATGATTTTTTTTATATAAATCGCAGTTATCAACGAACTCTCCGGGCACCAGAAAACAAGGGTAACGAAAAGTTCAAAGTTTGGGTAGCCGAAATACCTGACCTCTAAATTGTAGTCGTTTATTTTCTGGTAATCTTTTTACATTCAGCTTCAAAACTGAGACAGATGCAATATTATAACAACAACATTGTGGTGTGTCAAGGCAAATAGCGTGACATTAAGAGAAAACATTGCAGTACACTTCATTTTAGAGTAAGTATTGCCCATTTGTATGCATATTATAAAAGATACATTTGTAGTCGTTCATGTAGGGGCAAAATTTGTTAGCTTCAGCTGTATGCAATGGGATAGAGGATAAATATATTTGCCTCAACACACTTGATTGTTTCTCTTGGGCAGGAGCTGACCCTTTTCTGGACGAACTGGGACTTCTTTCACATATACAATTTTCGATATGCGAGGTCCCTTTTTCTAGTTTTACTTCGAAACATCACTCATCTTATTCCACGAGATAGCGTTTCATACAACCAGCTGTGTTAAAGTTTATGTGAGGTAACACCAAAATAATTTGCGCTAAAGATTTAAAAGCGCAAAAAGAAAAGCAGATGCGGGATTTTTTTTCGTTAAACCTTTTTTTCGTGGTCGTTCAAGCTTTCCGCTTATTATTTCTGTGTTGTTGGATAGCCAACTAGCCCACCGGTCTCTTCTGCTTCATCGCAACTATTGCACGATGTTCTTCTCTAGAGACCTAAGAGCTTTACTGCTACGAAAGTCATAATGCTCTCTAGTCAACACTTTTATGAAGACAAGTTTTCCTACTTTTGGTCGCTATATATAGAGATAGCTCAATCTTTGCTGATAGTTCTTTTGCTTTGTTTAAGTAGCGGAACCTGAATCTGTCAGCTTCTACTGCATCTACACACTCCTTCGTTCTAGCCACGCGAACGTGTTCCTGTACCAGTTGATATATCACACGAGCATAAAAAAAGACCCCTCCCATGCCGCCCCTTCTGAAAAAAAAATACGCAACGCAGTTGATGAAGACATTCAAAAGAGATGGAAGTATGCAAAAGCAAGGTTACCTTGCAGCAACTATCATGCTTCTTTTCTGACACCTTCGCACAGGTGGTATTGTGTTTCAAATTAAGGCTCCTTCTGTGACGTAGCGCTGCTCATTTGTACGGCAGTTCGCTCTGGCATTCATCTTTTTTTTCATCATCGGGGCTTCATAGCAACCCCAAAAACGAAAAGCAAAGGTATATAAATGGCCATAGAAACGTCATAAAAAATGAGAGGGACAGAATGACAAAAAAAATTGTCGAAGCAGCGCAAGTGTGGTGTTTTTTTTTTAAGGCACTTAACATACGAGGACCAGCAGAATCCCTGCCAGAAGCGTTTCGCTTAAGAATGAGGCGCTAGAAGACAGAGAGAGAGGGAAAGAAAAACAAAAGCGTGTCGGGGTGTCGTAGCGGGGTCCGAACTCCGGTGATCGCGGGATTAATAATTAACCCGCGGTTCTTTCTGAGGAGTGCGCAGGTAGGGGGGAAAAGAACAATGCGAGAAGTCTGAAGGATAGTAGACGCGGCGAAGGCTGGGCTTAAATTAAAGACTGTGCCACGTACCGAATAGAGCCGGTATGGTTTCCTTCTACTACGCGGATAGAAATGGCGAGTTGGCGACAGGAAGACAAAAATGAACGCTGCGATTCCACGAGAAGCGGAAAGAACCAGCAAAGAAGGAGGCTTGTGTCAAACAGAAAAAAAAAAGAAACAAAGAGAATCTTCTGTTACTGGCGTGATGACGCTGTGCCTAAGAAGAATCAGGGGGGGGGGTAGGGGGGAGGTGAAGAAACAAAATGAGCTTGAGGACATATGTGCGAAAGCCGGCACATGCTCGGCAAGTGGTGGTCGAACGAATTATTCTTCGCCACCGGTGCAGCCAGCTTATACTTTTCTCAAACGAATGGCTCACGGTTTTCTTCCTTTTGTCTATTATATTGCCACTCTGAGTACCGTTTTCTTTTCTTTCCTTTTTTTTTTTTTTGGAGGGAAAGCCTTGTGTCTTACCCTTTAGTTTCGCAAGGTTTGTGCGCCCGTAGATGACAAATGCGTTTAATAGAATACCTGAGTAACGTACCTAGGGAAGTAAAATAAAACGGCAACAACGAAACAAATAAGAGTAAAGCATGGTCGCCCTCTTACTTTTTTGGTGCCCTTTACGAATGATAAGTATTTGCAGGCACAATCCCTCGGTCGTTGCGGTGTTATTCGTTACAAGATGGTGTCTGCATAACTTTGGAGTACTCGACAAAAGTTCTTTTTTTTGTTGTTGTTTTTGTCTGTCGACAAGGGTCTGCGTTCCTTGTTGTTGTTGTTTTTCTTTTCATCTTTAGCCCTCACTTTTTTTCTATAGGTGTTTCACTATCTTGTTCTGCTCTATAACAACAAGAATTTCTATACCTGTGAGAGATGTTCTTCCATTGCGCAGGCAATACGTCTCTCTTAATCAAAAAGAGCTATATTTCACCGGGAACCTCGAAACACAATTTGATTCAAGGCTGGGGGAATTAATATGCGTCTATAGGGTACTTACGAAATAGAGCGTGCATGGATGCGCCTTTCCGTTGCCTTAATAATTTCAAGGAGAGACTTATTGATCGCCTTTGTTTGCGCCGAATGTCGTTCTTTCAACGTGCTCGATGAACACTTCTATGCCTCGACGCACGAGGGTTCGCACGACGAGGATATGGGGACTTTGTTGGTAGTTCGAACGCTCGAGGCATCTGCAGATAGAAATGCGTAGTGATTGATTGATTGATATGTGGGGTTTAACGTCCCAAAACCACTCTATGATTATGAGAGACGCCGTAGTGGAGGGCTACGGAAATTTAGACCACCTGGGGTTCTTTAACGTGCACCCAAATCTGAGCACACGGGTGCAGATAGAAATGCGTAGTGAACGCTATAACGTACGTTGCTTAATTTTATGTAGACAAGTCGAGAAGACTTAATTCTGCGTATTATGTTGCAAATCTGTTACCAACCGCTCGCCAGGTTTCTGGCGCTCGCATCGCAACTCTTTCATTCACCTCACCTATCTCTTCTTTGTTAGCGACGCAACAAGGTATATAAATGGTGACGAGACGATTGCAAGCACGTCGTCAGGAAGGCGAACCTATTGTCACGAGCTCGTGACGTCGAAGTTAGCCGCAGTCGGCAGGTTCAAGAAGAAACCTCTCATTTGGGCGAACCTGAGTCCTGAGAACGAAAACAGTCAAACTCTACATGCCGTAGACGCTGTACACTGAAAGCGATAAACAGAGCGTCAACCATCGAATATCTTATCATCGGTGGTGCGCGTCGTCTTTTATGAAGCCGTCATCGGAACTTCCCACGTTATAGCTGCAGGTGCTCGCGTAAGCTCTCGAACAAACTTAACTGTTCACGTCCTGTGCGTAATCTTGATCAAATGATCTCAAATTATCGCGAAGCTTCCCGAGCCGATTCCGATGTGGTCTGAGCCTAGAATTACTAACAATTTTGTAGCTTGAACCCGAATATGTGAAAATAAAGTTTATAAACGCGCGTGCCACTATGATGTATTTTATGGTTCGGCTTTCCAAAAACTGATGTATGCCACATACGGCTCGCCATGGGGATTCACTCCTTGTTGTGACGGTACCAGAAAATACATTGGAGGTGGCCCTAAACATTCACTGATATCTCGCAGAGTCCCTCGCAACTCAGTGTTGTGTATTCCTTGAGTTGACTTCGTGCTTCGTCACATCGTCTCGGCTAATCTCAGAGGACGCGTAGAAGACAGCATGTGATTGAGATCAGCTCCATCAGGAGCCGCCATGATTCCAGTGGCTCACAAAAAAACTAACTTAACTTTGCACCGAACTTATTTCCTTAATATTATTTGTTTATTCTGACAGTTATTAGGCTTGTAAGTAAACTCATGGCCTGATGTCGTATGTATTCAACATAACTCTCAGTTTACACCAGAACCATCCATTTCGTACGAGCTGTATTTTTAGAACGGCTTTTCTGGTCACTTCAGAACGCTCTCTTTAGATTGATTGATTGATTGATTGATTGATTGATTGATTGATATGTGGGGTTTAACCTCCCAAAACCACCATAGAATTATAAGAGACGCTGTAGTGAAGGGCTTCGGAAATTTCGACCGATTGGGGTTCTTTCATGCGCAACCAAATCTGAGCACACGGGCCTACAGCATTTCCGCCTCCATCGGAAATGCAGCCACCGCAGCCGGGATTCGATCGCACGACTTGCAGGTCAGCAGCCGAGTGCCTTAGCCACTAGACCACCACGGTGGGGTGAGAGAGAGAGAGGTTACAACTCTTCCTTTTCTCAGCCTCTCTCTCTCTCTTAAGAGAGTGCTCCGAAACGATCAGTCAAAGATGGCAATAGTCATGAGTCAAGAGTCGACCACAAGTGCTTTAAAAAAAAAAGATCGTCATGCCTGCGCGGAACGAGAAGCATAGTCACGGTAAAAGCTGCGAGAGCGGTTTCTCGGAGTCTTTTTTAAACACTCTTTGGGTAACTGCTACAAGCACACTTGCGTGGTGCTCACTACGCCATAAATAAAATAAAATTGTGCAGTAGGGACGCATTCACTATATGCCGTCCTTCGTCATTCTCGGGAGAACCTTGGTACCCGCGACACTCTTGTGAAAAAATTTGGTGCATTTTTTTCATGGTGTGGCTGACGGCAATGAACAATTATGTATGAGGCTTTTGTCATTGGTTGGAACATTCAATTACTGACTCGTTGAGAGAGTGGCGTTATGTGTCGCCTGGTCGCTCCTTTGCTGTTCTAAAACGCTTTGCTATAATCATGTTAACGCAATTCCTTTTCTGACATGAAGACTGCCTAGGGTAAGTTTGCAGCGGAGTTTCAAGCGCCGGCGAGGCTCAGTGGTAGAATACTGGGCTGACACGCAGTAAATCCCACTGTGTCCTTGACTCCTTAGTGTTTTTCTCTGTTCACAGTTTTTAATTTTTTATTTTGCATGAAAGTGCTTACGGACTCCGTCGGGGTCGGACAGTACGGCACACGTGACTCTTGTAGAGATCTCACAACAGCTTTCACTATAAAACAAAAGTGTCATTTGGAAGTAATAAAGTTGGCAATTTAATAAAAGTTGGCAAGAAGAAAAAGTTCCGGAAAGTTGGAAGATATCAAAATTAGTACCGTTGCTAAAGCCAGGGAAGAGCCCTATGCAGTTGGACTCGTTTAGGCCGGTTAGTTTGACAAGTTGTTTTTCAAAAGTGATGGAAAAAAATGATCAATGAACGAATTCTATGGTGGCAAGACATGAAAAAACTACTACCAGAAAGCATAGCCGGCTTCAGAAGAGGTAGATGCACAATGGACTGCATTCTGGATTTGGTCACAGATGTAGAAAACCAACGAACGCAAGGAAACATCACTGTCGCTGTATTCCTTGATGTCCACCGAGCATACGACACAGTGAGTCACGTTCACGTTCTGGAAGGCCTGGCGTTACAGGGATTCAAGGGCAAGATACTGCGTTGGATCGCTGACTTCCTGAAGCACCGGAAAATTTCTGTAGTTACGCAGGAGGGCCCAACGTCAGAACATGTCGTCAACCAAGGAGTACCACAGGGCAGCGACTAAGCCCTACTCTCTTTAATGCAGTCATGGCGCAGCTCCCATATAATCTTCCACCCAACATCAGATGTTCAGTATATGCTGATGATATAAGTATATGGACGTCTGGTCCATCGTTTTTGGATATACAACAAACTCTACAAGAAGGAATGGATTATATAGACCATTTTCTAAAAAAAAGAGGTATGGCACTGAGTCTGGCCAAAACAGCCATACTTCCGTGTACATTAAAAAGACCTGGAAATTTCCAGATTATTCTGAAAAATCGGCCTATTAAAATGGTTAAAACTCATAAATTCTTGGGAGTAATTTTAGACCGGAGACTAACATGGTCGACTCATGTCCAGTCCTTGGAACAAAAAGTGAATCAGGTCATTCGAATCCTCCGGCATATCTGCGGAGCCAAATGGGGTGGTACTACAGAGTCGTTATTAGCCCTACATATTGTCCTGGATGCGCCCCATCGTAACTTACTCACTGCCCCTGCTGCACAGACTCCCAGCCTCCACGGAAAGGAGACTTCACTTGTTATTGGCAAGGAGCTTGAGGGTATGTCTGGGTTTACCACGGTCAACTTCCAGTGCTTTAGTGTATGCGGAGGTTCGAGAGCCACCTTTGGCAGTACTCCGAACTAAAGAAACATCTCGAAATTTATTTAGAATTTTCACGCAACATGAAAGTCATTTTTTATCTTGTGCACTAACACAAAGAACGGCAACGAGACTACAGGATACTATATCATCATTTCAAGCAGTAGTACCAGAATTTAAACAATGGAAACCTTCAAAACCACCTTGGACACTGCCACTTCTCAACGTTATCCGTGAAATAGACGGCATAGAGAAGAAAGCAGAGATGGCACCGCTAGTAGCGGCACAGTTGGTACTTCATCAGCTTCATGTAATCAGCTTCATGTAATGCATAATGAAAAAATTACGGCATATTCACGGGGTGAATGATGATGAATGGGCGAAGCTCCGGAGGGATTCATCGGTAAACTGTGAATCTTCCGTGTAATTCGCCCAGTCGATCATCATGTAAAGACGTGAGAAACGCTGTGTGTGTATATACACAGATCAACTTTTATTTGTTCTTAGACGATGGATGGCTTGCGATGTCCCTTGCCTCGCGCGCTCGCACATCGGGATTCTGTCTGCGAGCGCGCGCTGCTGCCGCCTTGCGCTCTCTCCGCTGTGCAGCCTTATCCATCCGGCGACTCCGAGCGCGCGCCAACAGCGAACGGATTTTATTACAACGCTCCCCCTAGCGTACGTCGCCGCACTAAATCGAACGATTGCCTTCAACCAATGACACGCGCCATATGTGACATCATTCCTATTTTATAAGATCTCGCGTCTTTCATCAACTACAAGTACCGCTTTCTAGTTTATAACATCTTGCATCTTTTCATCATCAGCTACAAGTACCACCATCTAGTAAACACTACAAGAACTCAACGAGAGGTGGCTACATACAGGAGACGGTGCCGCCATCTAGTGAACACTGCAAAAACTAAACTAGAGGTGGCTACATACAGGGGATGGTACCGCCATCTAGTGAACACTGCAAGAACTAAACTAGAGGTGGCTACATACAGGCTACAGGGGACGCACAGCCCACGCCCTAAGGAGCTTCGCCCCTAAAACGAAGATATATACAGATGGATCATGCACAGAAGAAGCGTCAGCCTGTGCGGTCTTTATACCCGAAATTCACAAAAAGAAGATGTACAAATTATCGCACAAATCTTCATCGACGACAGCAGAATTGGTGGCTATCTTTGAAGCAGTTAAGCTTATCTGCGGGAATCCCGAGCCACGAAAATGGGTGATATGCACTGATAGCAAACCTGCTCTTCAGCTAATCAGAAATGTGAGATCACCTTACAGAAATGGTGAAATAGCACAATGTATCGCAGAAACTGTGGAATATGCCTCATCGCAGGGTCACAACATCGTATTCCAATGGATACCCAGCCACATTGGAATAAAGGGAAATGAAGATGCTGATAGTCTCGCGAAGAGAGCATTGAAGAAAGGACGGAATTGCACAATCCCTATATCTGGGACGGATATTCGACACTTTATATCGCAAGGAGCTAACCATTGTTCGATGGAGAAGTGGTTTGAGAGCCCTAAATCAAAGGAAACGGTACTTTATGAAGTTGATCCACACAGAAAATTTTCCATAGCGACAGACCTCCCACGACACCTAGAGACATTGATCCACCGACTTATATTGGAAGTAGCATACACAAACAGCTTCCTGCACAAGAAACATCGATTTAACTCACCGGAATGCCATTGGGGTCATGCAGAAGAAAATGTTCGCCATATTCTTTTGGAGTGCGTTAAATAAGCGAAGGAAAGAGAAAAATTAAAGAAAAAATTAGCAAGTTTGGACAGACGGCCCCTCACAATAAAGAAACTACTTGGACCATGGCCTGAGATGCATCTTCAGAAAAAGGCAATAATCTTCCTGACAGACTTTTTAGTGGAGACCGGACTGGACAAGCGCCTATGACTGACAGCCAGAGATGGGTATTATGTAAAATGTGGTCATGTATATACTGGCATTAGAGTAGTAAGGTGTGCGTATAAGTAGTTTATGACTGTGTGAACTGCGTGAAGAAAACTGTGTATTGGCATGCTATTTGAACTGGTTTCAGTGTGCTATTATAAGTTTTTTTTTCCTTTTCCGTATTGTTAATTTTTGGGTACCGTTCTGTATTATTATTTTATTTTTCGCTGCAGAACTTTGTGATATGGAGTAGCCGAGGCAATACGCTCCTCAACCATTCCACAGCAAAACAGTTAAAACAGAACAAAACAGAAAAGTGTCATTTGTTGAATACGGCTAGCGTTCAGATAGTGCAGCATAATTCGATGTTCTTGTGGTTCACGGAAAGACGACGATAAAGAGAGTTCGCTGTGTGTATTTCTTTGTCGTGCTCCCTCTGTGTGCGGGAAAAACACTGTCTCTAAATGTAGCGAGCGTAAGATTTTCATTTGAATCTGAAGAGTAACGAAGACAGGTGGATTGTCAAAATGCTCGCCGATCTTTAGGTGAGCGCATCATAAAAATTAATAATGCTCAAATCAAAAGGCCACCGAGTGGTTATACAGGTACTTGAACTTACAGTTAGGAAGCTTTGTGACTCTCTCTTCTACAAAGTATTTGGAGTGTTACAATTAGACATGTCAAGAACACCTTAATTACAGCAAGCGGTTAGTGATAGGCAGTTTCTTTCCGAAATATCCTCCTCATCACCGTTTCATGTTCTACGTTCATGTATAGATGATAAAAATGTTCTCTTTGAGGAATACAGTGCAGACTTATTATCAGCATATCGAATGGCTTGAGTCGACAGCAGAAGGTTACGAGCTGGGTAGTCTGTCTGGCCACATATCCACTGTCTTGAACTATGGATGTGATAAGTACAAAGCTTCGTAGAGTGTTTGCGATCCTATATAAAAGTGAAGCTCGTGACCCCTTATATCTTGACCAGTAGCATGGACACTACTGGCCCTACAGGGGCAACCATCAGTTTGCACCCACAATCCGTGTGAATATCAAAGCAGTTTCCGTTAGCACATGTTTCAATTTAGCAGCTTTCAGACGTACCTCGTTGAAACCTTCTCTCTCCTATCCATCTCATCGGCAGCTTTTGTCCATAGCCAGGAAAGAATGACGTCCGAGAAGAAGAGTATGTTCTTATAACGGAACCACCTGCATTGCTTGATGCACGATTTCCGACTGAGGTCAGTGCTCCTATGAACCAAAAAAGTACCCCTCGACATGAGAGCCCCGAATGAAAGAAAAGTGGGCCACAAAATAGAAACCTACCAAAAAGCGAGACAGACATGTCTCGGTGTCCGGCTCACCGCGACGGCACTGAGCACCGTGGCAGCCGTAACCCGACCCTTTCTCAAAGGGACACTGGCGTCGCAGGGGGGGACCTCCCTCGTAAGAAGATTCGCGTGCTTCTCTGGTAGCTCCTACGCTGTCGGGGAAGGGTTTCACGTGCTACAGTCGGGGACTCCACGGGGTAGGGTTTGGGCGCGTGTTTTCTTTTAAAAAAGAGGTGTTTCGCGGAGGACGACAGATGTGTCCACGTCGGTCGGTGCGACGGCTTCCCGCAGGGGTCAGGTTCTTGACCGCGTGGGAAACACCGGAGAAGAAAGCGAGAAAGATCCCTTTGAGGACTCTGTGTGCACGGCCACAACGGCAAACAGAAACGGTACTTCCGAGGCCGCCATCTTTTCTTTCGCGTGTTCGACCCTGCCGTGGGACGGTGACCCGTTCGTTCCGCGCCCATATGCGCGTGAACTCGAGAAAATGCTCGCGGTCGCCGGAAACATCACATCACTGAGTGCATGTATGTGTATGGTATTGATGTGGCCAGGCCCTGCATTGTTGTCACCCACCGGTACTTTGACCCTTCGTAGGTAACCAGAGAACATTGCTTGGAAGTTCACCATCTCTCATTCTCTCTATTACTTTCCCGCTCCGCTTTTCTTTTTTCTGTGAGGTTTCTTTGAAAGTGTGGGGGCAGTTTGCGGTCAGTCTTTTCTAAAGTCATCCTTGATCTGGGACAGCTGCGTCTGCGAACACAGCCTGTCATCGCTCGACCTAGTTCGACATGAGTGATGGAGTTATGAACAACCGCGCGAAGGAAAAGTAACGGGTCGTTCTTGTTGGTAAATATTTTGTTTGCTTTGCGCCCGCGTGTATTCGTTGACTATTGTTGCCGAACAAAGGGTCTCAAAAGCATACCAGATGCTCGATAGAAACGTTAACGGAGCAGTTAGCCAGCTTCTAATTCGAGCTTACATGAGACAAATCATGCATGCGCTATCATTTAACAAAGCTAAAGCGCGTCCCTTGAATCTGTTTTGCTTTGTGTTTCAATAAATTTAACAATTTGTTAATATTGAAGCTAATCAACTCCTGCTCTCTTCCTTCTTACATGTTACCAAAAAAGCAAAAAGAGAGACAGAGTGAATAGCGAGAAGCGGTACCGTCGAGATAATGAAGCCCTCCAGTGCAAGAACATTCCCACCTCATTGACCATTTTCCAAGTCACCTAATTCAAACCTTAAGCTATCCACAAAGTAGTATTTACCTGCAGTAAACTGTAGACCTCGCAGAAATATCGACATTTTTTTTATGGTATCGTTCCGTGCACTCCTGCCTGGAAGGGGATTCGCATTTCGGTATTGTTCACTCATAAGAGAATGGTTCGTGATCCCCAAGTCTTCGTAAGAGTCTTCGTAAGTCTTCATTTTTACGTACGGCTAAACAGAATTTGCTCGTCTACTTTTTGTCCCTTTCTATATCAAGCGCAGGCGAAGTCCCTTCTTAAGAAACTCGTATTTTTAGGGGCGAAGCTTCTTATAGCAGCACCCGTTCGTCCCCGTAGTATGTAACAAGTATAACATTTTGACCTCAAAGGTGGTGCCGGTGAGAGACTTCTTCTGTGCGTAGTTGAACAATAAAAAATAGTGCTCAATGTACAGGTCAATGGCTGCTAATGGGGAATGAGAGACAGGAGCATTCGGCTTTTAGTTAACGCGCAGGCTGCAATTACCATGAGCAGCCATTGGCATGTACATTGAGCACTATCTGACAAGAAAGGGTTGCTGCGTTATACTCGCTGGGTGTAACCTCCTTAGCTTTAGAAAGGTTTAGCGAGCGTTGAACCGCAGTGCCATGAATACAATGAACTTGTATATACCATGAATGAACTCGAGGTGGTTAAAAATGGGAAGTAGATACGAAGCGCAAGCCGTAAGAAAGTAAAAGCCGAATTCTCCGCCTCTCATTTCCCATTAGCAGCCATTGGAATGTACGTTGAGCACTATCTGACTGAAAAAGTTTGCTACGTCATACTCGCTGGGCGTAACCTCCTTGGTTTTCGAAAGGTTTAGCGAGTGTTCGGCCGCAGTGCCATGAATACAGTAAACTAGTATATACCATGAACTCGAGGTGGTTAGAGGTGGGAAATGGACTCGAAGCGCAAGCCGTAAGAAAGTGTGCGTGTGCCATCTCTCGTTTAGTCCTTGGAATATCCGCTGGATGGCGGTGCTTCTGTATGGGGAATATACGATGAAAAGATGCGAGATGGTGGTACTTGGAGTGTTGAATAGATGAACGAACGGACACATATACAGATGCATGGATGGACGCATGAACGGACGCAGGGGCGGCTGCATGGACGAACGCAGGGACGGACGCACGAACAGACGCACGCACGGACGGGCTGATGGACGCATGGACGGTCACACTGACGGACGCATGGACGGACGGAAGCAAGAACGAATGGACGGAAGAATTCTTCACCCCAATCTCCATCATTCACTCCGTGGATATGCTGCCATTTTTGTTTATGAATTCATTCCCTAGCACCAATCTATCGGCTGTAAATAGTAGAAGTTTGGTTCACTAGACCACTATACGTTCTGATGCCATTCGAAAAAATGGGTCACAGCAGAATAATGCCCATGTTTTCATGGATTTGAGTCATGTGCTCATGATCGTTGTTTCGTACACATCTCACGCTTGTGTACGTTTCACATAGGGTTCAAGGGGTCGCGATACGTAATCATAGAAAAAAGGCAATGTGATAGAGCAGTAACAAAAAGTAGTTTGTTATTCTAACAATTCGCTGTACCTTAACCTAGTACCACGTTATCAATATTGTGCGTAAGATGCTGGTGACTTGTAATATCTAGTACAGAACCAGTAAGAGCATAAACATCACCTTTGAAACTAGGTTGCATCAGCCGGAAAACACCGAATCGCACAAGTACGAAGCAATGGGATATCGTGACTTCGTGCGTAACCCAAAACAGGCTTCCCGCTGTGGATTATTTCAAGTCATTTCGTTCCCATGATTTCCTTGATGCCTTACCAGTAACCTCTAATAACGGTCTACTCAAAGTCATGCCAGCTGAAATGCATAGCATTTCATGACGAAGCTTTACTTTATAGCTTATGGAGTTCGTTTGTAACGATTATTGTGCTCAGGCACCGTTTATCAAAGATGTAAATCAGATGTCATTAGATGCATAGTTACATGTATTCTTGTGATACGCATCATCTGTTGAGGTCTCGTTCGATTTATCAACAGATGGAAATTGGGCAAGGCATAAGCAGAATAACTCTCGTGGTGATGATACTTATGATACTTATTTATTGACTAGGTCTTGACTTCATCACTCATCTACGTGTTTGTGTTAGTTATCTGTTACCGTAGGCCACTAGTGTGTCCGTTGCATACTACAGCGCGCTTTATTCTGTAGACGATTTTACCTAAGACATCTGGGCGCCACCATCTTCAGCTGTAAAGTTGTTGTTTCGTTCTTTTCGTAGATAGAGATCTGAATTAATAAGTCTATAAAACATCACATGCACCAAATCAACTGTTTTTATGTGTATGCGACTACCGCAACCGCGATTGTTTAGTTGTTAAATACAGAAAACACAAAGGTTAACAGCCCAACATGGTGGCACTAAAACCCCTCCATAAAATAGGTTTCCGGGGCATTCTATGTTGGCCAAGGAGCAAGGGTCATCCACCACACAGGCAACTTTCAAGGGGCTCGCCGCAGGTCACGCCGCAAACCCTTTTCGCGAAATATCCGGGAACCGGGACGTAGCCTGGCAACCCTGATTCTGGCCGAAGCCGGACACGACGGAAGTGCTTCATGGGCGTCAATTTTCAAGCCACTTCCTCTTTTCATCCCCAGCAATCATAATTCCTTTTGGTCCGTGTCTTGTGCGGTCAGCGGCGATGATGGGACACCGTCCCGTCGTCAATCCCTTGTTCCTCCCTCGACATTCTTTTTGTGTCCCGCGATGGGAGAATGTCGCAACCGCTAGCACTTATTGGCCGTGAAGAGCAGCACTCCCGGTCATGTCGGCGACGGGGGCCACTGGCTTTGTGCCCGTTGTCCGCTTCCGGTCAGTCGACTTCCGGTCAGCACAATAGTGACCACCGCCGTGACATGTGGGAGAGGAGAGAAAAGAAAGGGCACGGCCGTACTCGCGATGTTGTCGGATACAGGTTTATTGCCTTGTGAAGTATTTATGCCCGCTGGACATCGACTGGAGGGCTGACTCTGCGGCGATGCTGCCGAGTGTCGGACACCCCGCGAATGGCGCCCGGATGAAGTCACGCTGAGGGGAGGACGAGCCCGACGCTTTTAGCGTGCGGTCTGTGTGATCCACGAAGGATCCGCGTCGGGCACTTGGCGCGACAAATTCGTCGGCCGCCCTTGAATGTATGGCAGCCGTTAGTTTCGCGGGAAAAAATGACGTGCACTGGTCAAACCATTGGGCCGAAAAAAAGAAAGAAAGAAAAGTGAAGGTGATCGACGCTTATAGGATGTGCATGGAGAGAGACATTATTTCGTGCTCCGGATCATCTGCGCGGTAGAGCAGAGGCTTGCGTCCATTATTATGAGGCGTACACTTTTTTAAAAGTACCTCGTTCCGGCCATTTCACGTCATGTGGGAAAAGCAGAAATCAATGTTGTTCCATGTAGGCGGCCCCGCATCAGCGTGTAAAGTCAACATAAGCACTTGAATTAACAAACATTGTTTTCGACAATGACACCTTCGCTTCGCAGCGCAGTTACCGTCATTACTATGATAGAACAATAGATACCTTGGACTTATAGCAGTGTATGCAACGTATATCTCAGTGTTCCAGGCAAAAAGCATTTAACCACTTGAGACTTCGTCAACAACTATTGTGTACCAGAAAACAGCTACAACCTATCTTCTTCGCGCTACCAGGGTTATAATGTCTGTGTAGGTCAAGAATCAGCAGGACCATGATCATTTAATGCCACTACACTATGCATAGGAGACATGTAGGCCATAGATACTTAATTTATATTAATACATCACGCCTGCATTCCCCTTCCCCTTCCTCAATATTCACGCATGCACCAAGCAGTACCGCCATTAGAGCAACTTCAAAATCACAAAAGAGTTGAAACATCACACTTTCAACATTACTGGTCTAGGAAACAGTCAGAGTGACTGAATCTTTTTTTTTTTCTAAAGTAAAAGGTACACAGTGCAATGTACAGTTCATGCAGTTACGTGCACATAACTGCTACAGCATATGTTGTCGTTTAGGCTTTAAAGTACAAAAACTGCCTGGATTACCACCACCTTTTCAAACGACGCCCCGTGGGATTTCCATTCACGCCGTGAAGACAAATGAACATCCACCAAAAGTGAATAGAAAAACATTTTGTTTTCTTTTTTATTTTAATCATCAAGCCTCTCTGGGATTCTTCTTTTTTACCTCGTTGGTTTGAGACCCCCCCTAGCCTGACTCTGTGGACCGCAACGAGCCGTGCGAATTTCAGTGCTCTTCTTGACTTTTCCAGCGGCGCAGTCTAAGTAATATAACGCATAGAAAACTTCTTTAGACGCGCGACTTCATTCTTTAGTGGCTGCCACAACCACCCTCAAAACATTCTCTTCGTGCTTGACTATGTGCCTTGCTACACTTGATTACATCCCCACCCCCTTCTTCTCCAAGAACAAAACATAGACGGAAACATTTGGGGGCGTAATGATGCTTCGCCGTAAGCTATGCCACTTTCCTTGTAGTGGCAGTAGTATATACAAGATGAAATTAAGGGACAAAGAAATGGCGTGCTTATAGTCGCCTCGTGGGACAGCACGCACTGCGAGTTTATTGCATTAGCCGATTTCTTCCTTTTCTGCCCCAGCGTAGCTCAGGGAAGGGGATCGGGTGTGTTTACGGCATTGTTTTCTGCTCTCTTTTCAGTTTTCTTAAAAAAATTCCCACTTTTGTCCCTCAACGAATGGCAACCACCCCGAATTTCCCAGTTGTTGGTGGCATTTAGTTCTGGTCCTCCCTACGGTTTGGCGCTTGGCGCTTCTGTTGTAGGGTATACAGTTTTAAGCTTTTCTACTGTCTGTTTTTCGAGGACACGCTGGGGGGGGGGGGAGGGTTACAGCACTGTGGGAAAAGAGAGAATGTGGCCGGTGGCTCACGAACTATTGTGAAGAAGCTTGGCAACCGCTTGCGGTTGCGGTTAAGCGTTAATTTTTGTAGTTTAGTGTTCGGACGCCTCAAAGCGTGCTGTGGTGAATACGTAGCGGGGAGCTTTTGTTTTTCGGGATGCGTTGCGAAACGGCCACCACCACACTACCCTGCCTGACGCGCATGAGGCATATGTGCTGTAGCGTAATGAAAGGCATGGTGGTTGTGTCAACGTTAAGACAAAAAGGGTGGAGGGGGAGAGAGAGAGGTTGGGCATTAAATACCGAGAAGGAGGAGAAGCGAAATTTAGCACGTATACGTAAAGCACTATGAATAACAAGAAGGAAACAGGAAAACGGGGTAGAAATGGTCGTTTGAAACCTTTACGGAGGCACTTTGCTTTTTCCTGTTTTAATTGGTTATCCCTGTTGAAGGGCTTATGCGAGGACAACGGGCCCACCCAGTCTATAGCCTCTCGCGTTTACATCTCTCTATTTTTCTATCTGATTTAGTTCATCTCTTGTCGGATCCCTGGCATCGCTTCCAGGCAACCTTTTTATTTCCTTCCCGTGTGCCCGATCTATTGTTTCAGAACCGAACCGAGAACCTCTTGGTATGTAAAACAACAAATGTCAAAAAAAGAAAAGTTTAGCGGTCTACTTTTCGCCTGGGGAGAGTGAAAAATAGGATCACGAACGGGTCCTTTTGTGGAAGAATTTTCAAAGGATGTTCTCTTGCGACACATCTTTTACCCTTCACCCCAACCTCCCACTTTTTTTTTGGTTAACGTTATCCCTTGTTAATGCGATATTCTGTCGCAATCAATCTCTTTACGTTCTTTTTTTTTCACTTTCGTTATTCGTAAGAATGCGTGTAGAAGAGTGCATTGAGAAAGAAGGAGAATGAGAGGAGGTCGGGGAGGCAGAGACGCGCACAAAACAACAATGAACAAAGGCAAGTTATATAAAGCTTAGCCAACGGACGCGACGTAGTGATTCGATTGCGATGGCTAGAAGGAAAGGGCCCACTTTTGAACGTATATTTACTGCCCCTCTCATTTTCGCTTGGAAACAAACCTCCACACACAAAGTCGTGAGCTGAGTTCAGCAACAGGCTCTGGGGAAAATAATGAGAATTAAGAAAGCGCCACTGAGCTGGAGGGAGACAGCGCGTAATACTGCATAAAGGAATAAAAAAAAGATAATCCTTGGTTTGGACGATGCGAAAGAAAAAAAAATGAAAATTGGCAAAAACGAGAAAGACGTTGCGAGGGCGGTGGCGGTTGTAATAGAACAAAAGCAGGTCCAATTATTTCCCGCGGGAGCGTTTTCTCTCGAAAGTGCCGCTGCGGCGAGACACAAGAGTGCCACAGGCGTCGCAGCACGTATTCGTGGTTGGTAAGAATAGGCGGCAGTGAGAAAGGAGCAGCAATTTCGGGTAGGAAAAGTAGGGGCTAATTATGAAAGCGCTCGACGTTCGTGTGTTTGTAAGAGTTCTTCGTTATCTCTTACTTTTTTTCATAGGCAATTCTGTTCACCGTCACTGTCTCCCTCGTTCTGTGTTCTGGAATTTCTAACCAGATAGGAAACGCTTCGTGGCTTTGCTTCTGTTGCGCAAAATGCTGTAAGGGTGCACCGGCAACAAACGCTTACTTTGTGGAGTGCCACTGCGATTCCAAAAACATTTCTTTCTGTAGGAAAAGAAGCGGTACACACAAAGGCAAAATAAGCCACAAGTATGTAGAGAAAAAAAAAAGTGCGCGGAATAATGTACGACCCGAGTTGTTTAATTGTGAAGGCGCGTAATGATTCTTGTCGGATTTCGAGCCTCAGCGATGCGTTGTATGGCATGAGAAAAGCTTGAGGAATGGTGGCAAAAAAAAAAATGAGGCCGAAAAGAGGAGTAAATGTGTTAGCAGTTGCGCATGAGTTGCGAGGCGAGTTTCTGGCAGTAGCTCATCGCAGCTGACTTTTACTACATTGTTCCCTGAAGAAAGAATGCGCGGTTGCATTGTACTGCCATGAACATAAAAAGGGCGCTCAGGACAAGCTATAGGGAAGCTTAGTAACTAAAGAGGAATAACAAACTTATTTAACGCTGACCTTATAGGCCTGGTCCGCTGAGGAAAGCATCTCTTATAAGCATCCTGCTTGGCCTAGAAATCTCAAGACCCTCACGAGTCGAGCTTCCACTCCATCATGGTCCAAGCTCCAGGTTGTCACTTCTCCGTGCGTAGCAGGCTCTAGCGGGTAGTAGGTTGAAACAGCTGCGTATCGCTGTGCGGCTACACTTAGGGAGCTATAAGGAGCCTTGACATCATTATGCAACAACGTTTAGAAAACTCAAAAGTTCTTTATGGTCCCGTGTACATGAGCTCCACAACCCAAGCAATAGGTGGTGATCCCTTAAAGCTGGTAGGTATAAAAGGTTAACCGAGTTCATTTTCTGAGTCACTATAGTCTCCTTACAGGGCTTTTGGGTTTCCCGTATGTGATGCTGGTCGTCTGCAGGAAATAAATTTAGGGACTATTTTGTGTGGCTGATTAAGAGCTCTCCATCAACTTTCTCCACATCAATTAAAGCGAGCATGACCGACTGCAGTCAATGACATGATTCCCATAAATTTCTTTCAACAGCGATTCTTAAAAAGTAGCCGTGAGAGGGAACACACAGGTAGACTTTCAGCATTTTATAAACTGGAACATTTCCATGAAAACAATTCACTATTAGAAGGATAGTGGTCGAATGCCTATAGATAGAGAAAGCGTACACGAGTTATGTTGCACCCTCCGCTATCTTGTATCTCGGTTTTTCTTGGGCAGACCAGCATTTTCTTAAACTAATGACTGATGGCACAGCAGTAAAATGACGAAAGTGCCTCTCGTCGAGTCTCTAGCACCAGACACTACCAGACGTATGTATCGTACGGTACGAAGAACATAACTGAAGGCATATATGCCATCATTCTTTGACAAGACTCGCCGTCAAGAGTACAAACAGGTCTAAAATCACCGCGCTAATCAGCGAAGAGGGACAGATCAATAATTTCGGTGACGCTTGCACTATAGAAGCCGACCTATGTGCCTTTCTGTGAATAAACGTCTCTCTCTCTCTCTCTCTCTCTCTCTCTCTCTCTCTCTTGACAAGGAATTAAAAGTATTGCAGTGAGCATAGCGCTAGTGTTTGTACGTTCCTTTGTGCCAGGGCTTCTTCGCACTTAGCACCATAAAGAATACGCACACCACGTAAACGCACAGTGATGCCTTATGTCAGACTCTTTTAGTACTTTTTATAGTCAGAAAACTGCTGCCTCAGTTTCATGTAGAGCTATCAGGTAATGATATCGCAGTTTTGCATGAGAACGCTGTGGCTTTGTTTGGTACAGCCTTGGTGTTCAAGCTTTCTAAACTTCCATGACGGTAGTTTTACTTTCACGTCGCTACTTTTAACACACAACATATGTAAATAATTGCCTGAGCGTGTCGCCGCTCAAAATGTGAGTCTCGCTGTGTTTCAGCCAAAAAGACTAATTTTTTTATTTGAAGTGCCATTGTCATCATGAGATTATGAGGCATGGTAGACTGGGAGGCACCAGAAGATTCATTTTTGATCATCTAGAGCCTTTGACCAAGTTATATTACGAGGTCAGTTTTGAGCGTCGTTAGTCTCCATGCTTTAATAGGTGCCGCATTTTAATATTTCCTTAAAATCGATGCCGCTCACTCGCAACAATGTCCCAGTGGCAGGGGCGTAGCCGGTGCGCAGAAAGCACCACAACTATCAGCTTGTGTTGCCCCGTGCAACCGTCTAGGTGCGCAAACGATGCCCTTTGTGGCACAACGGTGCCGCGCTGCTGCAGCTTTGGTAAACGCATAAAGCTGCCCCGTAGCATAATGTTTAGGTTTTGTAACCACAAGAAGCATTGAATAGTGCTTCTGAGAGTCTAATGATATGACACTGCTTTCTCGGCTGTGTACTATTTTGCTTATCGCGATTCTTGCATTGTCTTAATCACCTGTACACTGAACTGCTCAAGCGTACGAGAAGTGAAAAGACGGAGAGAACACTGCCCTACATAGGCACCACTATCCGTCCAGTAAAGGAAGTGTGCAGAGACCGTCATCCGCACGTGGTGAGGGCGGTCGGTCGCGCAACATTTGACCTTTCGGAGACCGGCCGGATGGAAGACGTAATCGACACCGGCGTCGTTCGCGGACGATTAGGAAGAACTGGCACGGCGGAGGTTGCAGAGTGTGGGCGAGGAGGTTCAAGGTCGCACGTCCTCTTCTTAGAAACCCGCGTCTCGAACTTCGTGGCCAAAGGAACCGCCCGGAACAACCCTCGACATTGAGGACTGCGAATTCTTTTATCTGTTTGATTCGCTATGGAGCATGCCCACATTCACTTGCTCCCTGTGTGCTCTAAACCCACGTGCAGCGAAGCTTCGTGTTGCATAAGAGGAAACCGGCTGCGGCGTGGTTCAGTGAGGGCAGCCTTAGGTCAAGTGATTGGTGATCCTGTTCTGCCAGATGCTCGCAGCGCAGTGAGTGTTAGAGACATTAGGTCAAATCACTCAAGTCTTCGCTTGTCACCCTTGTATACAAGTTCCGGTCTGCAAGGTATGCTCAAAGTCCATGTAGTTCCGTTGCCTCTTCAACGACGTGCATTGCATATATGGGTGGCCAGCAAATATGGTGTCGTCCTCAGTAGATGTGTCTGACTCCCGTGTTCCTGCTAACGTTGCGCATTTCGATGCCTGCTATACTGTACCAATACATATTTTATTTACTTTGATAACCGAAGGGCTCGGGGGACTTTACATAGGAGAAGGGATGCTTGATTGATATGTGGTGTTTAACGTCCCAAAACCACCATATGATTATGAGAGACGCCGTAGTGGAGGGCTCCGGAAATTTCGACCACCTGGGGTTCTTACCGTGCACCCAAATCTGTGCACACGGGCCTACAACGTTTCCGCCTCCATCGGAAATGCCGCCGCCGAAGCCGGGATTCGAACCCGTGACCTGTGGGTCAGCAGCCGAGTATCTTAGCCACTAGACCACCGCGGCGGGGCACATAGGAGAGGGAAGTGAAATGCAATCACATTTCAGGCGTACAGCAATTTAAAAAGGAAAACTAGAAATACAGTGTAGAAGCATTTCACAAATAACGATAAGATCAAGATAATTTTGCGGGCTTGTTCAGTGTCTGAAACGAACATAACCAAAGATAGCATGCAGTATAAAATACAATGAGTGAGTTATTGAAAAGTGTTATCGCAGTCAAGAAACAAGTGGAACGCAAACTGAAAGAACTGATGATACTTGATAGTGGCAATGCTAGATGGCAGTGAATACCATTGATCTATTGATAGTGCAAGACGTGAATAACGGTATTCTTCAACGTGAGAAAAAAAATGGTTTGACTTTATAAGCATGGTCTGATCTAGCTGAGATGTCCTGCACGAGTAAAATAGGAGATTGCGAAAAAGACTTGCTGCTATGGTAGAGGGTGTGAAACAAGGATAACCGGGCATCGAAGGAAGTGTGAAGAAAGGATAACCGGGTTTGACGCAAGGCGAGTTAAGTGCTCTTTAGTTTTGTGACAAAATCGAGACCTAGATGACAGGATAAACCGGGCTGCTTTGTTTTGAACCACTTCGAGATGATGAGGCCAGGTGACAGGATGGGAATGCCAAATAATAACAGATGCATATTCTAATGAATGAGCGAGTTATAGGCTAATAACCTGGCGTCACGGTTTGCGAGATGAAGGTGTCGCTCCAAGGGGCTTAGCTTCTTTAAGGCTTGGGGAGTATTTTATGTGGTTATGTCTGGTGAAGATCAAATAGATATTACACCTAATTATTTTCTATATTTTGAAATTGGGGCAATTTTTCATATTGTCAATTGTGTATGAATTGGTCTGAGAATTTGTTGCCGTACTGTCACCGGACTTGAATATGGGTATTACTAAACTGTACAGTGATTTGTTATTTCAAATAGTTTCAGTATGCTTTCATGTTTTTTTTTGCTGATTCTTTATTTTGGGCATCATTCATTATTATTTAAATAATTAATTTATTTATTCGCTGTGGAACTTATCTATATAGAATAGCCAAGGCAACATGAACCTCAACCTTTCCACAGTAAAACAGTTGGAACAGAACAGAACAGAACGCTGATTTTTCGTTTTTTGGCATGCATACTGTGTGAGTGGAATGATGCAATATAAGTGGAAGTAGACTCAATGATGCTTGGTTAGCTTTAGAAGTTTAGTGCTCATTCCATCAGGACGTGGACATGTTTAAGAGGGAGGAGTTCTATTGCACATTGCACGCCATGTGCTGTAACTCTAATGTATGCAGAAGGAAGTGCAACATGAGGTTGGGGGATATTAAGTGAACTATCGAAAGGTAATTCACTTGTGAATACTATGGCGAAATTATTGTTGAAAACCTCGGTGCATTTAGCGACTGGTCATAAAACGCTATCATTCCGTTGAAGTGTTGACACTAAGTGATTATGTTTTGAATTTATGACTTTCCAAAATTTTTGAAGGTCATTTTTTAACATGTTAGGAAGCGTCGTGTTAGAATACCCATTTTCAGCGTCATGAATAGCTTTTCCTGCCAAAACAGATATGGATTTGTAGTTTTGCCAGCTAGATGGGGTGTTTGTTTGTGACGCCTTCTTGCACGACCTTTTTTCCTTACATAAACATATCTCTTTACTGATTTTGTAAAGCACGGGACACCGTCACGTATTTTTAAGATACGTTTACACGTTTTGGCACGCAGGAGTCCTCTATCTATTTTACCTAATCGCGGAATGCGATTCAGTTGAGATTAGTCAAATGGTTCACGAAGTTTTCTTGGAAGTACTTTGAGAATGCCTGTAGGATTTGGTTGATCTTTTCATTATCAGTTCATGCGTATTTAGGAATGCATTTTTCACTTCTTGTTTTGTCAGCGCGTGGAAGTGAAAAAGAGCAGCGCACTACGTTGTGGTCACTGATATATTCTACGACATGTGTTTCAGCAATATCGGGGCTGTTTGTGAATAAGAGATATAAAAAGCGATTATCGCTCGTGGGGTCGCGAACTAGTTGCGTGAGATCATAATAGTGAAGTAAGTTAACAAAAGGAAGGTGTTCAGCCCGGTTAGACTTTGAAATCACCGATGTTGATGACCAGTCTATTGCAAGGTAATTGAAATCGCCACCTATTATTAAGAGGCAAAACCTGTTAGTATCAAGCTCGAGTGCTTCGTTGAATAGGTCAGTGAAATACGGACGGCAGACAGAGGGCCGACAGCAGACACCTAAAACACACCGCAAACGACCGAATTTCAGCGAGGCCCAGAGGGCCTATAGAGGAGAGTCGACTGCAACGATAGACGGCTCATAGTAGTCTTTCATGGATGAGAACAACCTCTAGAAAAAGTCCTATCTTTGCGAAATATTACAAACAATGAGGAGAACGCAAGGTCACTACTATTGATATCTTCAGATGTTTTTGTGCCTAGAATTATATCTGATGAAGCAGAATGAATCATCGTGTTCATTGAGCCAAGTTTGGGAAAAATACTGCAAAAGTTTGCCGAGATTAGTGATACTGGCCTCGCATTTACAATCGGTGTGCCCTAGATAGGTTGATTGATTGGTATGTGGAGTTTAACGTCACAAAATCACCATATTAATATGAGAGACGCCGTAGTGGAGGGCTCCAGGAATTTCGAGCCCCTGGGGACCTTTAACGTGTACGCAAATCTGAGCACACGGATCTACAACATTTCCGCCTCCATCGGAAATGCAGCCGCCACAGCCGGGATTCAAACCCGCGACCTGCGGGTCAGCAGCCGAGTACCTTAGCCACTAGACCACCGCGGCGGGGCTCTAGATAGGTTGTCATTCGGTTGAACGTTTTTCGGCACGAATTTTCTTGCCCGAGGCAGCATCATACCTGCAAATTTCATTGTGCATATGTAGCTTGTTAAAATGCATAGAAAAACGTTCGTTCGGTTTGCGCTGGCCTTTCGCGAAGTCACGCAGTCTCTTTCGTGCGTGCTGGATGGTTGGGGAAAAATCTTCCTCTAACCAAACTTTGGGTCTGTTCAGACCATTCAGCATGCAGGAGTTACCCAGAGCATGTGTATTTGACTTGAAGTTCAAAAAAGTTGACAAATATGGGCTGTCCCGCACCTTTTCGACGTTGGCTTACACGGTGCCCACGTTCGATGTACCCCGCTTCAATGCCGAAGTGCTTTCTGAAAAACGTTTTTAGGAGTTCTTTCCGATTCAGCATATCGCTACTGTGCATCCTCAGGCAGCCCTCTGATAATTAAAATACTTTTTCTCATTAGGTTGTTCATGTCATCTATACTGCATTCCAAAGTTCAGAATTGGTTCTCTCGATGTTCATTTTGACATTATTAACACAGTCCGGCACCGCATTGTTGTTATCCGATTTAGTGCTCTTTTCTATGTTTTTTTAGAGCGAGAACGCGGTCCTTCATGATGCTAACGTCACTCTCGATCTCCCTCAGGGAAGCAGTAGTTTCGGCATGACATTCCGCCAAGCGATGACAATAAGTGATCTATCTTTGGTTCGGGGTTTGCCTCCGCATCACCATCGCTCACCGATAGTCAGGCAAAACAGACAGACATCAGTAACGACGGAGACCTTGGGAGGACGTTGCGGCAGCAACCCGCTCGCGCTATAAAACACTTCACACGACTGCACTTCAGGCCCCGGCCAAAAAGAAAGCATCCAAGGCATGCACGGTACGTGAAAATATTGACACCCATTGATGAAAAAAAGTAAGCCCACTCAACATCGGGGATCTGCAGCCGCATAGTTTGTGCCTATAAGAAGTCTAAAACAAATGGAAAGCGTATACCTAGAAGTGCAAAAAACCAAGTTGTAGCACCTGGCAGCAGTGGCCGTGCATATACGAGAATGGTGTGAACGGGACCGAGTATTTGTTGCTTTTCGGTGCAGTATAACTCGCGACTATTTGTTTTTTGCTTTTCGGTGCAGTATCTTGCGCTGTTGATGGCGCTCTCTCTTCTGTTGACGAAAGACGTTGAATCACTCAGCCACGTATTCACCTCGGTGATTCCAGATACGGTGACGATGACGCAGATGCACCGGCGCCGGACTGAATCCTGAAGCTTGTACGACACATTCAGGGATCCGCCAAACTAGACTTGCAAAAAACCAAGTTGTAGCATCTGCCAGCAGCGGCCGAGAATCGCCCCCGTTTATCGCTCCCGTTTGTTCGAATTCTGACATTATTATCTCCCACAATGAGGTGCTCTTATTCGTGTTTCTGTAATATTCAACTATTTGATGCACCATTTCTCAACTTTGGCCACTGAATGCGAAACGAGTCCTTGCCCAGTGTGATATGACTACTTCCTTTGACGGTGTCCGTAATACATCCGCTTTTTCCGCTGAATCGGACACTCCACGATGCATTTACCTTATGTTACAAGAAAGCGCCCAGATATCCATATGACTTCGTAAACACCCCTGCACGAATCTGCTGTATTATACATGGCGCAGTGGCCGGAAACTCTTCTTGTCTTCTTTGAGCGCCAACTCCACGTTCGTAGAGACAGCGCTCCATGTCTGTGCTAGAAAACAAAATCTCGCCACACGGTCCCGGCAGCTGGCCAGGAAGTTGGCCCACTTCGGGAGAAAGTGGCGCACTGGACATATTTTTGTTTCGCAAGCGCCAATACGCAATGCATGCTGGCTATGTGGACAACCGTGGAAACACATGGCAAAGGGGGGAGCACCCTCGTTTCCGCGGAACACTTTTTGCGTATCTTTGCCGAGGGGATACCGTTGCTCCGTCACAGAGACGTCCGGCGCTGACTTCCCCTTCGTGGGACTCGAGAGATGGACGCAAGCCTGGGAACGTCAGGTCGAGTGCGTGTAGGTTGCGGTTTCGAGTTGGATTTTCGCGAGCGGAGTTACTTCTGACCGTGTTCGCAATTATTGGCAGTGTTTCCCCTCGGAATGTTCGCGCAGTCGGTCACCCCAAAAGCTTCCTTTCAGCTGGTGGCCAGATGTTTTGTTTCGCAATAGTTTAAAGCGGGTCGCAGGGTCGATTTTTTTCTCGATGAATAATTAGGCTTGCAAATATGTTTAAAGGTAATGTGCCCGCTGACGTGCTGTTCAAATGCAGATTTATGTATATGAAAAAAACGTTTAAGACCAACGAAATATTCAAAATCGCTTGGAAACATTACCGCATGGTTCGTAAGAATAATTCATTATATTTTATGAGATTCGTGATAAAGACGTGTGACTTAGCTTCAAAACGCCAACGTCATGGCCCATAAGTTATTATTTCATTTGAATAACTGAATGAAAAAGGAAGCCAAGAGGGATGGAAAAGGAGGGCGTACGGGTGATACATGAGAACACGTCTTCATGCCACTATGTTACTGTGGTTTCTCCAAGTTGGTGACGGGAAAGGAGTGTAACAATTAAGGTTATCAGTTATGCTCCGCTATAGTATCGATGACACTGTAGTGATAACGCTGTGATTGGAGTTGCTGGCGCATGTCGGATTGAATATTTTCTTCGTAGCACTGTAGCCAGGCACTTTCACCAGCCTTCAGAGCGTATACCATCGGGGCAAATTCAATCCCGGACGCTATCCATGCATTATGTACTTCATCGTTTTTAACACAGCCCCAATAGCACAAGCAGAAGCGTCGGTGGGCAGGTATATATATGCCAGAACTCGAGGTGTATACAAGTTTCGTCAGGTAAAGGTACTTACATGCGCAAAGCATCAGTGTAAATGAATAATAAAAAAAACATGTAACTAAACACATTGCCACGTGTAGTGTTTTGTGGCGAATAGAAGAGGCATACAGGTAGAAAGAGGAAAAAATTGCTGGTGTAACCATACCCGATGCTCAGGCCCCAGAGCAATCACGACTATAAATAGAATAACAGCAATATGTTTTTTAGAAATTGGTGGCTTTTCGAGTGTGAAATGCAGAAAAAGGTTGGAGCCCTTTTTTTGAATACTTTTATTCGTTATGTAGGGGTCTAGATGGAGATGTTCCCGTTTATTCGTTCTCTAATTGAAAAAAAAAACTCACTTATCTTGTTTACCTCCCTCGGTCTACCTGTTCTGATACACCTTCGGCCTCTAGGTCAGCCGTTCGGAACTACCCGAACATAACCTTCTCGCATGCGCTATTTCTTATGCTCTCTGTCTTTCTTGCTGTTTATTTTTTTACCTCAAACTACGTCTATAGCTTGAAACTATTACCTGTGGTTTTAAAACGAAGAGTTGCAAGCCGCGAAAAACGTGCAACGCTAATAACTATGCAACCGGGTGGGCTGTCCTACAGACTTCTTGCCCTACAAACCAACTTCTGAGTCCTAAGTCCGTAAGAAACTCCCTCATAACTTCGAACTCATATTCTTGTTGCATGCATTCTTTGTCCTCTCCGTCACTTCAGTGCGGCTGCTCATTGTGCCCCGCATGCACGGCACACCGCCTTAATATACGCGCGGCGTATAGGCCAGCTCTCGGGGTCCGACAGCATCGGCTGGCGATCGCTCTTTCTTCCGCCACACGCACACAAAGCGAACCGTTTTGGCTCTGGGTCCGTCAAAACGCACCCGAGCAGCTCACAACGGCAATCCTTTCAAAACGTCCACTCTGAGGGAATATGCTGTCTCGCAAACATCCGGGCTCGCAGGGAGACTCGGGACCCGCGCCGCCGGCGAAGCGACAACAAACGACCGTAGCTTGCACCCCAGACGTTGCAGGCTCGCTTCCATTGATGAGCGACGAAAGAAAGGATGAAAGAAAAAAGTGAAGATGAGCGTAACGCGAAGGGGAAGGTAGGGAAAGGATAGAGAGAGGGAAGAGGTCTTAGAACACGCAGGGTTGTAACCCTTTGAAGCGGACCCCCTGTCGCTATTTTGGTGGCCATCTCAACGCCCGCGGGGTCCGCTGCTGATGAGATGGGCAGGCAGGCTTGTGAGCGGTGGAATAGTGGAGAGGGTGGGGACGTGTCCTCGTGGCTTCGAAGCGTGTGGCGTGGTGCGAAAAAGCACGCAGCTGGGTGCAACTCCTTGCTCCTAAAAGCCAACCCTTCAGGCATCCCTCTCCGGGTTCTGGGTCACGAGGTCAGGGGTCGCGCACGTTGAGACACGTGGGGAGGGTGAGGGGCAGGAAAGGCCGATGGGCTCAGTCGATAACGAGTTTTGTGCGGTTCGGACCCGGGGAACGATGCTGTCGGGTCGGAAGAATGGACGACTTTCCCTGGTTGGCTGGCAATGGCGAACGGCGTTAACAGTAGCGCATGACATGCGCCCCTGACACGAGGCTTGGTTTTCGAACCGACCAATGAGAGTAAAGGTCTGCAACGGTTGCAGACGGCCTGGTTCCTAATGCCATTGGCAATTTGTTCGCGCCACTGTGCGGGCGGAGCCGAATAGAGTAGTCATTAGCGGATTGCGGTCAGCGACGTGCCCAACCGGCGCACTGAAGGCATGTTGTCGGCAGACGGCGCTCTGAAACGATTGATTCTGTGTTCACCGGGCTGGAAACTGTGGCAGCGTAGATGGCTGTAACGCTCCTATTATTATGTCAAACGCTGTGCGCATGGTCATTCTCCTATCAGAAAATATAGTTGTGGCCTTCGACGAGCTAGTAATATACGCTAATAAATTCTCTGATCGAGTACAGCAAGTGCTTCCGTCGAAGGCACATATTTCACAACTTAACTTGGTAACAATATAATACGAAAAAAAAATACCACTCGCAAGGACGTTTACGAGAACGAAGCATACCAACTCTGTAATCAGGAGGAGCATTGCCATACTTGCAACACGGTGCATGCAATATGTCCGAAACGCGAGAATATATCTTGCCAAATGCAGGCGTAGAAGCAACACAACTCGGAGCCATGCAGCTGCAGTGTGCAACTTGCAGGAGCGAAACCGCAAATCAGTCCTGTACTGATGTCAGAAGGATGACGCAAGCGGTATCATTACTTTGGCGCCTCCAGAAAGAGTAGCAAGAAGCGTCGAACAGCGAAGAAAAACGATGCTCCCGGCACAACAACAACATTCGGCACCGATCGGCAGCAGTCGAACGCGAATGAAAGGACTCCCCGATCTACGGCGGGTGCATGCAGTCATATATCCCTGAAATATAGATTCCTTCTCTCCGGCCCGTGCGACTATACGGTGCGCCCGCGGCGATCTCTGGCTCCGCGAACGGATGCCGAATGGCGCAGCGCTATCTCCGGAAAGCAAGCAAGGCCCTAACTGTTTCGCGGCCTGCAGCACATCCACGAGCCACGCTTACTCCCTCCCTTACGCCATTACTCCCCTCGAGCAAAGCGTTGCCGTGTACGTTGTTTTGTTGACTGCCACGCGGCAAGCGGGAGCGGCCCCCGAGGCTCCTGTATAAACAGGTAAACAAGATAAGATTTCTCCGCCCACAGAGAACTAGGAGACTTCAACTTCACAGAGAACTGGGAGAACGCTTTCACCCGGATGGAAATATTCGTACGAATGCACCCCAGTGCCTTCCCGATGGCTCACGTACTACGACAAACAACGATAGAACAAACCATCAAGCACCATCCAAGCGAGGGTAGCGGCCATGCTGGCATATATGCACATACACAAAGGGAAACAAACAACAGAATGCAGATTCGCATCCATATCGTACAGGCAGAAACAAACAAAGGGGAGGGCAGACAAAAGGCCCCCCGTTCACATCACAACAACAGCAAGAGACAGCCACGCACCAGGTCGAGCAGACAGAGGAAGCCAGCGCCAAAAAAGGCAGCACAAGCATTCCAATACGGCCCTCCCTGTACGGCACACGGCTCGAATGTGGAGCATGCATGTACTACCTGCTCTTTTGCTTCTAAGAGCAGGCGTTGGCCGAGCAATGGAACGGGGGCCACTCCCGCTATCTGCTTCGCCGTATACGGTCTCTGCCATATTCGCGAATCCCATTGTCGGGCCAAAGAGGAGAGCGCCTCTGGCCATGGTGCTCCTCGTGACTTGCCTTCTCCGCCTGCCCGGGTATCTGCTATCGGCCCCCCGAGGATATATGCGCAACCTCTAAATGCACGTGCGAGCCTCCACTGAGCCCACCCAGGGCACCACACTGAGCATCCGTACTATGTGCGGTAAAATGCAGGGCATATACCACGCATTCGAGTAAAAGAGCTGAGCCCAGTAGCGGCTCGCACACCTTGATGCACCTGTGCAGTGGAGAGCCCTTTTTCTGGCGTTGGTTTCTTCGAATATCGATGTGTGCTCAGCTTAATGCTTGAAGTCCTGCTGTACATGCGTGCTTCAGATTATGCTCGACAGAGCGGACACTATTTTACCAGGAAAGAGTCAGATAGTGAAGTCGAACAGCCGCATACTTTTACCTAGGTTGTTAACGTCCGAATACTATTATCTAGGTTGTTAACGTCCCAACACCACGATATGATTATGAGGGACGCCTTTGGGGTGGGCACCAGAAGTTTCGATCATCTGGTGTTCTTTAACGTACACTGACATCGCACAGTGCACGAGTCTCTAGAATTTCGACTCCACCGAAATGCGACCGCCACGACAGGTATCGAACCCACTACCTTGGGGTCAGCAGCCGAGCAGCGTAATCGCTACAACACGGCGGACAATAGAAGGCCCTTGGACAGTGACAAGAACTGTGTCGTGTTCTTAGCTGGTGATAGGGTTACTCAACCATGATGCTGCCTCTGTCGTGAACAAAAGCAATGCTTTATGTTATTATAGTATGTAGTTATTTAACTGAGGAAAAAGATGTCGGAGTCTACCTGAAAAAGGAACACGTTATAGTATGTGTTCATCTGTGCCATAGTCCTCATTAATGATTGTACATAACTTTTTGAGGGGCCGATCTCCTTAAGGTCGAGGTTTGTCCGTTGGCGTTGTGCGCCTGGCCACCGCTGATGCCGATGCTGACGACGATACATTCCAGACTACACATTCTCTGCCGTTAAGACACAGCACATGCACGCCATGATGATGAGGCTGATGACGATGATGATTACGGACAACGACTGGCTTGTGTAGTTGATGACGCCTTTATATATGCTTCACGAAGCATTTCGTTTGACTGAAAACAGCCAACAACCCCCAGGGGAACGTGCCCAGACCTCATGTCTACCAACTTCGGGCTAGATCACATGCCACAAAGCAGTAATAACGAAGCCAAAATGAAATTTACAACTGAACACAACATATCACTTATCACTAATGAACATTGTTTATGACTGTACACCGATTCGCACGCACTTACATGCGCGATGGGTCATTGTCACGGGCGATCCATATGCTTGGCCCACTCATCATCATTAACTTCGTGAATATGCCACGTTTTTCGTTAGTTTGCTCTACGGCATCAATTCACTTATGAAAGTCACTTATTCGCATCAATTAACAATATGAGTAACAATAAACAGTATAACATAGATGCCATACATTTACAACATCCGGTAATATATATCGCACGCTGTCAGACCGCGTGGTTTTGTCGAAGAGAGCCTGTCTATGCAAAAAGCCTGGAGCGAAAACAGCTTAATCAACGAGGCTCTTTCGCCGGCCAACAACGGCATCTCGTCTGCGCTCGCTGAGGTGTGAGCGGTGACCGCTCTGCAACGCATGTTTTCTTTTTTACCCCACACCAACACATAACCCCAGGGTGGCCGCAGAAACCATCGATTATGACAGCGGCACTTCTCCACCATCTCTATCTCCAGCTAAGCCTCGTGCATGCATGCGCAAACGCCGCGGTCAACCAGCCGTGCGTATCGCATCATTTGCATGCAGCAGAGCTCGGCTATCAGCCGCGTTGAATAGAAGCACATATCTATAAACTGAGCTACTCTGGTACGAAACAAAAGGAAAGGCATCCCCCGAACGGCATAAGCAAGAGGCAAGGCGTTGCGCGAGCCACGTGGTGGCGGCGAAACTCTCCCGAGAGCTGCGCCTCGACTTCCCCCCTATGCACAACGAGGTACGCATGCGCGCGCGCTCTCTCGACGTCTCTCTCGGCTTTTGCCGACGCGATCTGGCACGCTTCGACGCGCGCGAGACCACGTGAGCAACATTGCCACCGACGGTCTTCTTCCGCACGTGCCTTCCAGGGACTGCGTTCCTTTAGAAAGGGAAGAACTAGGAACCAAAGAAAAAGAAATCGTTGTTGGCGCGGAGGGGAAAAAAAATGGAGGAACAAAATGAGGAGAGGGGCAAGAAGCGACTGCTCTTCAGCACTCTATCAAGAGAGCTCAGGGAGATAGGACGAAAATGAAAACCCAGCCGTCCGAACGGCCCGAAGTTTCCGGTGCTTCGAGCCGCTGCTACAGCGCGCGAGCGTCTCCTACACGTGCCTGCAACGTGTTTGTTTGCCGGGAACACTATGACGCGTGCGCGCATTACGGGTTGGCCGCTTTATATTATTTCTAGTTTCTTAATTTCCTGCGCCTGCTTGCTTTCTTCTACACAGAAGCAGCTGTTATTTGACGTTTTGCGTGGGGTTCGTGGTGCTCCGCCTTTGTCGTTCTCATCCGCAGTAAGGTCTCCACTGGCCTTGCTATATAGGCTCTTCTCGCTTAACAACGGCGCGGACACCGGGTTCAGCGCATCCATTTTGAAAGAGATTGGGGCCCTGGGACGAGTTCCTCTCTTATATGGTCAACAGGGCTCGACGGGGCGAGGCGATAAAAGGGGCGCCTTGCATAACGCGCGCATTTCCTGCCGCCCCGTTTAAACGCTACACTTTTTTTTCTTCATATTTGTCCAGAAAATGGTTGCCACTGCATCTTTTTATAGCCCCTTTCCATATCTTACTTAGGTCGCGGCTTTTCATATCTTTCGTTCGTATTCCTCTCCCCTTCTGCTATCTCCATAGGAGTCCGCACTCTCCGATCTTCCTTGCATCAACTACCTTAAAGTGTTCATGTCAGGGTTTCCTGTTATTGATATGTTCTTATAAAAGCTGCATACTGATTTTTTTTGAAAGCCGGTTATTTATGACGAGCGGTGCTCACGCAAATATTATAGTTGGGCAGAGGTCAAGTACGTCATTATGCAAATTCGACGCAGTCCCTGAGAACTATATTTTTATTCTGGTATCGCATGATTGAATGTCCTACGAAAGCTTTCGTGGCGGGACGTTTGAATATAACACACTCTAAAGGAATGCCACAGAAAACATGAAGTACAAACGCACGCACACACACGCACACACATGATCGCGCGCGCAAGTGTTTGTCATGCATTAGAAGGAGGAAGTGTTGCTCAAACGAGACCGTTACCTTGAGTGTTAAATATAATCGTGCGTCAACATTCATCTGAGCCAGTGCGCAATATCTAGTGTGTTTCCGCTATGTGCATTGAACTTCACCACTTCTACAGTGACTAGCTTTCTGAAAACTTCTACCCAATACTATAACTTCCATTGAGAGCAGGCATGAAATTTAAAAAAAAAAGTAATATGATTATTCAATACAATCGAAACAGTGATAGTATTCATGCGATCACGCAAGAGACTCCTCATGAAGTGTACATCTTGTAATCGTTTCTTCTTTTCAGAAATCACCTTGAAGTCAGCTAGAGTGCGAATAAGACGTGTCAATCGCCGATAGCAAAGTTATCTTGACAACAAAGCATTAACAGGCGAGAAACATAAAAATTCGGCAGATCCCACGTGTACCTCAGGAATTGATGGTATGCGAAGCACGCAGAGGGAAGGTACATGTGCTATAATTTTTTTATTGAGCGAAACGTTACGAAATGGCGATAAAGGTATGTACGAATGTTGTACGCGTGCATAGACATATGTTAAACAGTCGCATGTTTACTATTGCGCAACGATTGCAACAACAACATGGGTACTAGCAACAACAGAAGCGGTAAGCTGATATGTAGCGCTTGTGCCAGCGAGGATGGTGGTCCTGTACGCATGCTACATAAATGAGCTTCAGTGGATGGCGCTTCACTACAAGTTTCCTTAACACGACGTGGCGGCTTTATGATAGGAGTACGTATGCCCTGTTAATAAGACTGCATAGCCTGCACTGCATTCACAATTGGCGGTTCACGAGCATTACGGCATACTTGAAAAGCAGTTCCGATTCCTAGACCGTCCGTGTGCCCACCCATCTTTCCGTCTATGCATCTGTCCACGAGTCCATCAATCTGTTCGTCCAACTATCCGTCCACACATCCTACCGTCCGTGCATGCGTCAACCTGTCTGTCCGTCCATGCGTCTGGCCGTCAGTCCCTCTATCCGTCTTTATACTAGTCGGCGACTTCAGCGTACACATTATGGACCTCAGGACCTACAGCTTCGCCGACTCGTCGTCATTCCCTTCGAAGAGATGCAATGACTTTTTTTTAAGGAGGTGGTATACCCCTCCGGCTGCACCCACACCGCGTTTTAGTCATTGTTTTCTGACACACTACACTTACTGAGCTCATCGTATTGCATGAGAAAGGTTACGTTCTCCATTTTCTAATGACAGCAAGTATTGCCGCACAGTCTCAAGTGGCATTGCATAGCAATGAAGACAGTTTCAGCAAAAACCAGCGTTTTAGCTGAGCAAGCATTCGATGTACTGGCCGTGTGGCAAAACTTTTTAATATGAGCAAATCACATTTGCTGAGACTCTTATTGAAGCATTGTGCAAAGTTTCTATGAAGATGTAGTGCCAGTAAAGCAAGGAAAAAGTGATGCAGGCTCAAATAAAAATGAGGTGAAACAACGTAAGTATATGAGTAAATACCCTGTTTTAATTGTTTATGTATAACAATAATATTGAATGGGTTTCCAGGCTACAATGTACTTAACGTCTACGTGAAATCATTTTGCGTTCTGACAAATAGTTCTAAAAACTTTTCTTTCTTTTTTTCTTTTTTCTTTCTTCCTTTCTTTCTTTCTTTCTTCTTTCTTTTTTTCTGTCTTTCTTTCTTTCTTTCTTTCTTTCTTTCTTTCTTTCTTTCTTACTCTCGTTTTCCTTAATATGGCGCAATGCTTCTTTCTTGCTTGCTCCATACCGAAAATTGGACATTCCTTCACGTGCCTATAATATAGCAGTGCAACACTGCGTGGTCATGACTTAACAGTCCAGAAACTATAGTGGTAGAATTACTGCACCCTTTGAATGCAAAAGCCCTGTCCGAAAATGATCAAATTGCGATGCAAAAAATTTCTGATCGCAGGTGAGTCCACGATAGATGTTCAAATACACATTGCTAGCGGAACAAAGTAAGGACGCAAATCGATGCACACAGGACAATCACTAGAATTGCGCGTGAAAGAACGATTGTACTCGGAGTTGCTGTCTGTTTTGTCGGAGGAGCTCTTCTTCCTCGGTGAAGAGGAATTTCTTCGGCACTGGTCTTGCCCTTTTGTGTCGGTCTATGACGGACGAGTGAAACTTGTCTTTCGGCCGGCCTGGTATTGGTAGGCTGATGTGTCGATGCGCCGGCAGAAATGGCATGCCAACATGTAAATATGCAAAATGTACATATTTATGTTTTATTTGTGTCTCTTGTTTACCTTGAAGTATTTTTTGTGGTTGTGTTTGTGTGAACCATCGAATGTACATGTTCTTTCAACGTCATATCATACCCATGTTCATGTAAATTACGTCTGTTTTGTCATCATCATTAGAGTATGCCTAAGAAGGAAATGTTCTGTTGAGTGTTTGAGTGTTATTGACGTTTGTTGCAATAATTTTTTTCTAAACAAAACATTTATTTAGTCCAGCAGATTTTCGGGCTGGGTCCCCGCCTAGGGCTGAGCCGAGATGCCATGTCTCTCAGCAGCTTCCTTGGCCAGCTGGATCGCTCAGAGCTGGTGTTCATGTGGTTTTGAGCTGAGCAGCGCAGCCCGTCTGGCACATCCGATGGTTTTCACTGCAAGCCGAACCCCAAGGTGTGCCAATTAGTGCCACACAATTCCAGCGAATATGCGCTAGTGTGACCATGTTAGTGCAGTACTTGCGTGAGTTAGTCGTAATAGGAGCAAAGTAAATGTGACTCATAATTAAAAGATGAGTGTACGTGCGTAATTGTAGTCTGCCATAAAACGGACTGGACCCCGGCTGAGTTTAGGATGGGAAGGGTTTCCCAAAGCTGATTTTCATAGTGCTGTGTAATAGTGCTCAATTCGCTCAGTCAACTGAAAATTTTTTAATTCCGAAGCGCGACATACAAAGTCCGTATTCAAAATGACAGCAGGATAAAGTTCCTATTCAACACGGTACATAGTTCATATTCTTCTAGCATACAAGATATTCATGTTCAAGTCAGAATTAACTAACCTAAATTCAGCTTTAACCGCAACACGACCGATAAAACGCATTGTAAAACGGCACACCCAAAATACGCATGTCACTGACATATTTTCGAGGGCCAGATCTCTTCCCGCCCACCGGTGCCGAGTTTTTAGCGTTCGACGCCGAAATCTTTGAGCTGTGAAGTCTTTGCTTCACAAAAGCAAAAACACCAATCGAGAGCGCGTGTCAGGTGCATTCTTGTATGAAGCCTCTACACGGCTATTGCGCACAGGTCGGCAGCCCCATGTCAGTTTATTTTCTTTGGACAACAGAGAGGGAGGGAAAGACAGAGATTAAGGAACAGTGGAAGGTGTATAAGCGCACCTTTTCCATCTTTGACCTCGGCCTGTAAGTAGGCATAAGGTCCAGACGTCCACCGGCGCATCTCACCTGCATGTAGACATACATGCCCGAGGCACAACCGGGCGCTCAAAACAACAACAAAGACACACCACTTACGTGGCTCGGAGTGAAGAACTCGTTTCGTGTAACCTATGTCAGGTGACTGGTGGAGCAGTTTGGGAGCGATTTCACGCTCTTCAGCGGTAAACTGTTATTACGCGCGTCTCGAAGACCCGTCGGCCGCACAAAATTACAACGCACCGCCGACTCGTGATTGCGCCGCTTATTTATTGGTACTGCGGCACATGCAGCACCGACGCATTGAACGTTTCGAGCTACTCTCTTCGTACCACCTTTTCTCGAAAAGCGCGATCATTACTAATTGCTCAGTGAAACTTCCCCATTGTTTTCAGAAAAAGAGCCTAACTGAGTTTATTTTTATTTATTATTTATTTATCAATACTGCAGGCCAATATGCTTGCCCATGCAGGAGGGGCAAATACAATTATGAAATGACAAATCATTCCCAAAGACAAGCAGTGCAAGACCCTTGCTTCGCAAAGCTGTTCACACAGGTGAATAACTACGAAAAACACTCTGAAGACAATAGCAGGGCATTGCAGACAGCATGGGATTAACATATAATATATTATTAATATATATATATATATATATATATATATATATATATATATATATATATATATATATATATATATATATATACACTAATAAGAGAAATGGTTTTCTAATTCTTTTGTAAAGTTCTTCGATTGTATGGCGTGAACTGGTAGACAGTTCCATTCTGTTATGGTGCGCGGAAAAGAAAACTGTTCATGTGAGATTTGGTTTTGGCATATATTGGTGCAAGAGAAAAGCTGTGTCGTTTTTAGGGGTACTAAAAAACGAGACAACTGAAAGCCAATTTTTCCTTTTATCATGTTGTATAGGAACTGTAGACGACTAAGTTTATGGCGATGTTCCAGTGAGCGTATTTTATTCGTAAACATTAGTAGTGACGGGGAATATTCTCTTCTGTATTTTTCCCAAAAAAATCTAACATCCTTTCTTGCACCCGCTCCAAACTCATGAAGCTGCTGAATAAGGAAGAACAGCTGTTTTCTTTTCTTTTTGTGTTCATGGGCCGAACCAGGAATGAATATTTAGCATTTAATGCTAAAAGGTCGCCAATCATTCGGCGTGTGTATATAAGTAAAGGGTGACCGCGCAAGCTGACTTGTAGGACTGCAGCGCTTCGCTTCTGATGCGTACTTCGCCATGATGTGTTTTTGCAGCATGCTTAAGCATGCAATGTTCATCGTCGCACTGCATCGACCTATTTTAGTCTAAGCAGTTACGACAAAATCTCTAACTTGGAAAGGCGTATCAGCTCTGTTGGTATAACATACGACGAGATGAAAGCATTAGAGTCGGAACAAAGAAATATAATTATACGGCACGTACTCCAAATCTCGTAATCTTAAGGATCGTGAATCAGTTGAGACAAACAAACAAACAAACAAACAAACAAACAAAACGCTAGTTGCATTACTCGCTCCTTCGACAAGGTTCAGGAGCCCTTGCACTATCGGCGAAATGGGAGCAACCGAAGCTTTGCTTCAGTGCCCTGACGTGTGTTTTTTTTTCTTTTATAATAATAATAATATTAATAATAATAATGGGAATGCGCATGCTCATAATCTCACGTACACGCTTAAACAATCTGTTCCAGCATCCGCTGGAACACATTGTAGTAGTGTATATATTCCCAAAACTTTCTATGAACTATCTTAAGAGTTTCTTTTTCCAGCTAGTTCCAAGAAATCAGTTAAAGAAATTTCTCCCCAAGCTATAAAATCACATTGCCATGGTCTCTTTGTCGTATATACCCTTGGCCCTGCCTTTGTTCTTCTTTTCTATTTAATGCCTGTAAAAAAAAAAAAGCAACGGTACTAATAATAAAGTCTGTTCATTGGAAAAAAAAACACAGCATATCCACGGAGTGAATGATGATGAGTGGGGCGAAGCTACGGAGGATTTTATCGGAAAACCATGAATTGTCCGTTGGATGGCCACGTCTGTACGTCTGTCCGTCCATCTAGTGAGCACTCCAAGTACACCCATCACGCATCTTTTCATCATATTGACACAATGTGACTTCAAATTACGCGCGCTAGCAAACACTTGTGCCTTCTAGATGATTTGCGATGCACGAGCCTGCGGGACCCAGCTGCGCGCGTACCGGGTTGAAAGAAAAGAAGAACGTAGAAGAAGAGGCAGAAGGCAATCCTCGAGACAATCTAGCTGTGCTATAATTTTCGGGCACAAGTTCGCCCAGCCTACGTTAGCTTATTAAAAGAGTTTATTGAAAAGTGCGTTACAAATCTGGTGGAAGTGCTGGGTGTGATGCCAAGCCCCTCTCGAGTGACGGAGCACAGTCCAGAACCACAGCGATTTCGACCCAACGAGCTGACGCCTATTCATCAGCGCTGCAGTCGACGCCTACGTGGTGAGGGTCCTGAATTTTCACCTTTATCGACTTCGCTTGGAAAATCAACGGCTGTGAACGGGTACGCAACCGACATGACAGCTCAGGTCACTCCAGCCAATATTGTCGTAAACCAGCCAATGCTACCAAAGCCTTTCCACGGTGAAAGCTACGAGGACTCAGAGGACTGGCTTGAGCACTTTGAACGCGTCGCAAAGGCTAACGGATATGGGGAAGAGCGCAAACTTGGAAGTGTTACTTCGCACTGGAAGATAGCGCACGAACGTGGTATGAAAACCACGAAGCCACCTTCCGGTCATGGAATGATTTTCGACGGGAGCTGCTCGCTGCTTTCCCGAACACAGACCGTAAAGAGAGAGCTGAAGCTGCGCTCCAGACAAGAAATCAGCGCAATAACGAAACTGTCGCCATGTATCTGGAAGACATGTCTCGCTTATTCCACCGAGCGGATCCAAATATGAGCGAAGACAGGAAGCTGCGCCATCTGATGCGAGGCGTGAAGCAAGAACTCTTTGCCGGACTAATTCGAAGCCCGCCGCGCACCGTCGCCGAGTTTCGTTCCGAGGCGACTACAATGGAAAGGACGCTACAACAGCGAGCAAGGTTATACAACCGGGATGCGATCGTCACTTCCTTGGACATGTTGCCACCAGCCTTCGGTAACGGCATGGAAGCACTACGCGAGCTGGTGCGGTCTGTTGTGCGAGAAGAGCTGCAGAGGCAGCGTCTTGACCAGAACGCTCCAATGCTTTCGTCTCTGGCCGATGTGATCCGTGAGGAGGTCAGGCAGGTGGTACGCGAACCTTCGAGCAACGCACAGCCAGGGCCGCCACTACAACAGAAGACGAGAATGACGTATGCTGATGTGCTACTACGAGGACCTCCAGGACGTGCGGACGTCGCGGCGGCTACACCTATGCAGTACCCGATGCCACCGAGCACCCTGCAGCCAACGCCAGAGAGGAGACTAAGGAAGAGCGATGTCTGGCGCACTCCCGACAGGATACCGCTGTGTTACCACTGTGGGGAGCCTGGTCATCTCTACCGAACGTGCCACTACCGCCAGGCAGGACTCCGTGGTTTTCCTGTTAATGCACCTCGACCACGAAATGGTGAACGTCCCTTCGAAATTGAAGAATACCTGTCAGGTCGTCAAACCTCAAGTGGCTTCCAACGACACCAACCTCGGGCAACGACAACGGGGAGGTATAGATCGCCTAGTCCCCGACCTTCAGCAAGCTCCCCAAGGTCTCGTTCCCCAAGCCCGCGTCGGGAAAACTAGAGTCAGCGACCTGTGGAGGCAAGGCCGCTGTCGACGCTAATGCAGAAAAACCTCCATTGCTGACTCTGAACGACGACCGATTCAGAAACCGGTGCTTCGATAGTGACGTTGCTTCCGATTTACGTGTGTTCGTTGACGGCTACGAAGTCATCGGACTGGTAGATACCGGCGCAGATTATTCAGTGATGAGTAGCGGACTTTCTAAAATACTAAAGAAAGTGATGACTCCTTGGAAGGGACCACAAGTTCGCACAGCAGGAGGGCACCTCATCGACCCTACTGGAATATGCACAGCAAGAATCGGAATACGGGGTTTCACGTACATCGCCAGTTTTATTGTGCTGCCGGAATGCTCAAGAGACTTGATTATCGGCATGGATTTCTTACGAGCTAATGGCGCTGTAATTAACTTGCGAGAATCTTCCGTCTCATTCTCGACTAGGCACGCGATTGGTACCTTTGAAACGGAAGAAAACGTATATGACCTTTGTATTGCAGATGATGGCGTCATGGTTCCGCCAAGATCGAGCATATCTGTCGCAGTAAACAACAAAGCATTCAGTGAATTCGAAGGATTTGCTGACAACAACACTGCCTTACTACTCCAAAAAGGGATCTGCATGGCACGAGGCCTTGTTAAGTTACGTGACGGATGTGCAAATGTTCTACTCACAAACTTTGGAAATGAGGTGCAGCACGTTGCAAAAGGAACCGTCATCGCCAGTCTGAATGATTTCGTCCAGGTTACGGAGCTACGAACTTTTGAAACCAATGATTCTGATTTCGAAGACGTGGAGTCTGTCCTTGCAGCCATCGACATCGAGCCAGGCCTACTACCAAGCGAAAAAGAGCAAATAGAGGGTCTTTTAAGGGAATTCGCCGAATGTTTCTCGTTGTCATCTAAGGTTCGACGCACTCCTGTCGCTAAACATCGCATCATTGTCGACGAGTCAGTGAGGCCAATACACCAGCATCCCTACCGAGTGTCACCAAAAGAAAGAGAAGCTATTGGTAATCAGGTTAAAGAAATGCTCAAAGACGATGTTGTCCAGCCTTCATCAAGTCCATGGGCGTCACCTGTTGTTCTTGTGAAGAAAAAAGACCAAACCTTACGTTTCTGCGTTGATTATCGGAAGCTGAATGCCGTCACCAAACGGGATGTTTATCCTCTGCCAAGAATTGATGACACTCTGGATAGGCTGCGAAATGCCAGGTATTTTCCTCATTGGATCTTAAAAGTGGGTATTGGCAGATAGAAGTGGACGAAAGAGATCGCGAAAAGACAGCGTTTGTGACACCGGACGGTTTATACGAGTTCAAGGTACTCCCTTTTGGCCTTTGTTCAGCACCCGCCACATTCCAACGGATGATGGACACAGTGCTTTGTGGTCTTAAATGGCAGTCATGTCTGGTTTATCTCGACGATGTTGTAGTTTTTTCTGCTACCTTTGAGCAACATTTGGAAAGGCTCCAGGCCGTGCTCACTGCGATCAAATCAGCGGACTTGACGATAAAACCGCAGAAATGTCATTTCGGCTTCCGTGAGCTCCTTTTTCTCGGCCATGTCATCAGTGCAGAAGGCGTCCGCCCAGACCCTGCAAAAACTGAGTCCGTAGCAAGATTTCCGAAGCCAACAGACAAAAAGGCTGTTAGGCGATTTTTAGGTCTCTGCGCCTATTATCGACGGTTCGTTAAAAATTTTTCACGAATTGCTGAACCACTGACACGGCTGACAAAAGAGGAAATGCCTTTCGTATGGCTTGTCGAACAAGAGGATGCCTTCAATGAACTACGAAAGTGCCTTCAAAGCCATCCTGTTCTGGCGCATTTTGACGAGGAAGCGGAAACCGATATCCACACGGATGCAAGCAATTTAGGTCTTGGGGCCGTGCTCATCCAATGGCAAAACGGACAAGAACGAGTCATTGCGTATGCCAGTCGCACTCTTTCGAAAGCTGAGGTGAACTACTCAGCGACCGAGAAAGAATGCCTTGCCGTGGTATGGGCTATCAGCAAGTTTCGACCATATTTATATGGTAGGCCTTTTCGAGTTATAAGCGACCATCATTCGCTATGCTGGCTGGCTAATCTCAAGGACCCATGTGGACGGCTTGCACGATGGAGCTTGCGATTACAGGAGTATGATATCACGCTTGTGTACAAGTCAGGTCGCAAGCACAGTGATGCGGACTGCTTGTCACGTGCTCCGATTCAACCTGCTGCTTCTGCGTCCACCGAGGATGGTGAAGATTTTATTTTCTTGGGAGCTGTGACACCATCAGAGACGGCACATCAGCAGCGATCCGACCCTGAGATACTCCTCTTGATCAAGTGCCTACAAGGACAGTCTGTCGATGTTCCACGACTTTTTGTCCGCGCCTTGTCAGCGTTTGTCCTACGAAACAACATCCTGTATAAAAGGAACTTTGACAAAAATACAGCGACATTCCTGCTTGTCGTCCCTTCACCTCTGCGACCAGAGATTTTGGAGGCTTGCCATGACGATCCATCAGCTGGACACTTAGGAGTAAGCAGAACGGTAGCACGCATCCGCACTAAATACTACTGGCCGAAGTTGCTTAGCTCTGTACGACACTATGTCAGAACCTGCCGGGACTGCCAAAGACGTAAAACGCCACCGCTAAAACCAGCAGGTCTCCTTCAACCGATAGAACCACCAGAAGCCCCATTCACACAAGTGGGAATGGACTTACTGGGCCCATTTCCTACGTCCTCATCGGGAAAACGGTGGATAATAGTTGCGACCGACTATTTAACCAGATATGCCGAGACAGCGACTCTAGTTAAAGGATCAGCCGTTGAAGTAGCCGAATTCTTCGTCTCCAACATAGTACTGCGGCACGGAGCTCCAAAAGCGTTGATCACGGACCGAGGGACTGCATTTACGGCCGACCTGATGAAATGTATCATGAAATTGACGCACACCAGTCATAGAAAAACGACGGCATATCATCCTCAAGCAAATGGTCTAACGGAACGACTGAACAGAACGCTGGCTGATATGTTGTCAATGTACGTTGATATAGAACACCGTACTTGGGATAAAATATTACCCTATGCAACATTCGCCTATAACACTGCGATGCAAGAGACAACACGGATGACGCCATTCCAACTTGTTTTTGGCCGGACGGTAACGACACCTTTAGATGCAATGTTACCTATTGACGAGACGCCCGAGAATTACTATGACGTTCACGACTACATACAAAGAGCAGAAGAAGCTAAACAGCTGGCACGATATCGCATTCTCCAACAGCAGAAAACCGACACGCATCGATACAATCTGCGAAGAAGAGACGTCCAGTACGCACCAGGAGACAGAGTATGGGTGTGGATTCCTGTACGAATACGTGGCCTGTCAGAAAAACTGCTTCGCCGCTATTTCGGTCCGTACAGAGTGCTCCGCCGCGTCGGCTCGCTCAACTACGAAGTTACGCCAGAGGGACAGGATATTTCATCCCGACGGCGGCATCGCACGGAAACTGTGCATGTCGTCAGGATGAAACCATATCACGACAGGCAATGAAACGCTGAAGATACAACGTTCTCTGACGTTAACGACATCCCCGACGAGGGTTTGTGAATGACTGCCATGCAACCAGTTTGAAACAAGCATCGGGACGATGCACTCTGGAAAGGGGGGCAATGACACAATGTGACTTCAAATTACGCGCGCTAGCAAACACTTGTGCCTTCTAGATGATTTGCGATACACGAGCCTGCGGGACCCAGCTGCGCGCGTACCGGGTTGAAAGAAAAGAAGAACGTAGAAGAAGAGGCAGAAGGCAATCCTCGAGACAATCTAGCTGTGCTATAATTTTCGGGCACAAGTTCGCCCAGCCTACGTTAGCTTATTAAAAGAGTTTATTGAAAAGTGCGTTACAATATCTTCATCATATACAAGTACCGCCATCTAGCGGACATTCCGAGCATCAAACGAGAGGTGGCTACCTACAACTACATACATCGAGGGCTCACGACCCACAGCTTAAGAGGCTTCGCCACTAAAAGAAACAAAGGTAGTTTTTGTGACCTTATAACCACATCGCTGTAAGTGGCTCTGCCGCGCATAGTCGCACAAGCCCTCGGAGGCTTCGACAGGCCCGCCGTTTCTTTGTATTTTTCATAGATGTGTACAACAAAGTATTATTATTATTATTATTATTATTATTATTATTAGTAGTAGTAGTAGTAGTAGTAGTAGTAGTAGTAGTAGTAGTATATTCACATCCCAGAACCAATATATGATTATGAGAGTTGCCGTATCTGGGTCATTTAGCGTGCACTGATATCTTACAGTAGACGGGTCTCAAGCACTTCGCTTTCATCGAAATGTGACCGCCGCTGCCGTGGTCTAACACCCTACCTTCGGGTCAGCAGCTGAGTGCCATAACCTCTGCTCCTACACGATAGACTCTTTCTTTCTTTCTCTCTTTCTTTCTTTCTTTCTTTCTTTCTTTCTTTCTTTCTTTCTTTCTTTCTTTCTTTCTTTCTTTCTTTCCTTGCTTCCTTCCTTCCTTCCTTCTTTTTCTCCTTCTTTCGTTACATCTTTGTTTCTCTCTTTCTGTCTTTATTTACCATTGCGCAATTCTCCACTCTAACTTTTCCCCAGATCCATGCCGGAAATCGGACCATCACCCCCGCGCTAAGCTACAGGCAACAACGATGGTCTTGCGTCAATATACAGGTAGCAATAAACTGTGGCATTGCGAATTGACAATTTGCCCCGATAAAAGATCACATTGTCGTACCGGCATCGGCTGATAGCCGTCAAGCGCACTATCATGAAAAAAACCAATTGTTACAAAACGACGCATACAGTACGCAAGTGACCAGTGCGCGTTTGTGGGCCGCAATGCTCTACACTCACCGGAGCTGGGTTTTAAGCCTGTATGCAAAGCCACCATCGTATCTCATAGTTATCTCAGTTACTGGTTATTTGCACGGGACGGCTTTATGCTCTCCCATAGTAGAGTACCTAATACTCTAAATCGTCAACAACTTTTTCTAAACACAGTAACCAATACTCAAATCGTTACCCACTTTTTCTACCCCCCCCCCCCCCCCCCCCGCGTTCATAGTAGTCGGATGCTCATTGTGTTGTTTGGGCCACAACACTGCTCGGAAAGGCTTTACGCTCTCCTATAGTAAAGTACCAAGTACTCTAAATCACCAATCACTTTTTCTAAACACTCGGCTGCTCAACGATGGCCAACCGCCGATTTAGCTAGCGCTAGGGACGGCTTTCGGCTCTCCCATAGTAGACTATACCGATTACGCAAATCGTTAACCTCTTTTTCTAAACACACTCAGACGCGAAGTCGTCGCCTACCTTGACCATGAGCCTGCTGCTCTTTAAAGCGACTCGCCGTAACTGACGACGTATACAGACTGTTCATTAGACGCTCTCATACGTTGCTACAGCGGCAGAAAACTTTCACCGTTCTTTACACGTTCCGATGTCGGAGGGTTCGAAGCAGTTGAAGTTACAAGCAACGTCCAACCAAATACACGTCCGTGACCTTATTGACTTCGCACACCGTCGGCAGGACTCGGAATGCGTGGAGTATACTCGTGCTCCGGGGCAGTAGGGAACAGCCACTTGAGCGCAGCTGGGTCGCTGCTTATGCTTCGCGCTCTGCAGTCCGCGGATCGGTGAGATCCGTGGCTACATTATAAACAGCGCGCGTGCCGGCGAAGGCTGCACCTCTCACGTTGCCGTGGTGTACAGCTGGCTGTGCTTCTGATTGCGTCATGCCCGCCGTGGCATCACCGCGAGCGAGAAAGAATACAACGCCGTTCCGCCAGCTGCGGCGCGTCTTCATGCCATCATGAAATGACGGCACTGTACTTCAATAGCTTGGCTTATTAAGACTTTCAGTCAAGAAGGTACTCAGTTCTTTAGTTATGTATTGCATTCGAATACTTAATTGGCGTGCACGCATGCACACACATCCACACCCACACACGCAAGCACGCACGCACGCACACGCACACGCACCACACACACACACAACACAGAGAGAGAGAGAGAGAGAGAGAATGAAATGCGTCGTTTCGTAACACTGACCCAGTTTACACTCGTGAAACGAAGTAATTCAAATAAAGCATCGCAACGACTATAGAACATTCTTTTTACGCTCCTCATAGATTGATCTCAGCTTTCTGTGCTGGAAAATTAAAACATCACCTGTTGAGTGCTCCGTCCCTCGCCAGGGCTGCGAGGCCAATTTCACGCCCGACGTAAAGCTCGCTTTTACTCTGTGATGCGTGCACGAGGACCTTTTGCGTGAACCTTGGCTTCGCGGCCCGACCCTGGAACGAATCGCGCGTCGCATATAGTCTTGCGTCGGCGCTTGTCGACAGAGACGAGCAAATACCCATTCATGTATACCCGTGTTTTACGGTCGTCCGCTGCATTCACGCTTACTTCGGGCTCCAGAAAAAAAAAAAAAAAAGCAGCGCCTACTGAAGGCTGTATACGCTTGCGGTCCTTTGACGTTGTTAGTTGATCTCTAGCTCACAACTAACACTTGCGCTTTTATTCTTGAATGTTTTCGATAATGCTTTCTATAGAGCTTGCAAGTAAGAAAAAAAGGATGACATTTTTGTTGTCCATTTCCCCTCAGCCAGTCTTGCAGGTCTCGAAATCGGGATGGTTACGTAACGCAGTCGCGCGTGCGCTATTCTCGAGGGGCTTTCGTGCGTGGCAGGTATCAGTTCTCCGGGCTGTTAACACTGGTAAAACATTCGATGAAGGCTCTTGCTGGCGTGCCAGACAATAATATATTGATGTGGACTTTAGTTCATAGTTACGCGCATAAACGAAATAGCGTTGCAGAGCTCCTTTCGAAGAAATTCCGGTACTTGGCGTTAGCGTCATTGGCTGTGAGCAAAACATTATCTGGAGAACTACCCAATAATAAAAAAAATATGCAAACGAAAAAGTAAATAATAAGATAATTTTGTTTCAGAAAGAAAAGCACTAAAGCCGTCTGCATGGCAAGCAGGCTGTTCTAGCAGAGACTTGCTGTTGCTCGAAAATGATTCGGAAAAAAGAAATCTCAGGTATATCAAGGAAGTCTTTTTGACGCTCCTAAATATTGCGTGGCAGAAGCGTAGAATCACGCCAGGGTGAAACACAAGTGAAATGAGCAGCAAGTGGGTGTTTTAAAGGCCCAGCCAAGCGCATGAATATGTGACACCGTGTTGCCTTATGGATGCGCCAAGGGCTGATTCGCAAAAAAAAAAAAAAAACAATTGTGACGTATTGCGGGCATCTATCATTTGCACTTGAGATAAACTTTCTGGGATAGCTTAAGACGGCCAATGTTATACACGCAGTCGTTTGTCGTCTTGCGGTGCATGCTGCAGTTGAAGCATGCACCGAGAATAGATAGATAGCTATGTGGGGTTTAACGTTACGAAACCACCTTATGATTATGAGAGACGCCGTAGTGGAGGGCTCCGGAAATTTCGACCACATGGGGTTCTTTAACGTGCACCCAAATCTGAGCACACGGGGCTACAACATTTCCGCCTCCATCGGAAATGCAGCCGCCGCAGCCGGGATTCGATCCCGCAACCTGCGGGTCAGCAGCCGAGTACCTTAGCCACCGCGGTGGGGCAGCACCGAGAATAGAAGCGAGGCTAGCAATGGAGAAGGCAATGCGTGCTGAGCCCCATTACACTAATGCTTTCTGTACTCTTGAAGACGAAGCTCAAGCGTCCTCAGATTTCTTTTAAAAATGATAGTCTTTCTTGGGGACTTTCGACGGAAAAATTTTGGTCTGTCTGTCTGTCTGTCTGTCTGTCTGTCTGTCTGTCTGTCTGTCTGTCTGTCTGTCTGTCTGTCTGTCTGTCTGTCTGTCTGTCTGTCTGTCTGTCTGTCTGTCTGTCTGTCTGTCTGTTGTTTGCCCTTACGATATCTCAAACGGCACTAAACGGCCAACCCCATCCGCAGCGCCCACCAATATTGCTCAAGGTTCAGCGTTCATGGTTGTGCGATTGACAATTAAAAAGCAATTATTGGGCATACCTGAGGCGCCATAACAACACGTTGATGTTTTGCATGTCTGCCTTTATACGAGCAGAGGCACAAACAAGTAACTCGAAGGAATGTAGCGTATAATCGCGCTGCGCTTACAGTGCAACGCGATGCTCAATAAGGTAAGTTTTTCGAAGGCTTTGCTACGACGACACGGTGATGGCACCTGCCCGTCACTTTGCGTTCTACACCTTCTCACCTGCGAGACTGGCATGCATCTTTCTTCGCGGGCGCGCACGCCTTCTGTTTCTGTTCTGTTCTAACTGTTTTGCTGTGGAGAGGTTGAGGTGCCTATTGCCTCGGCTACTCCATATCACAAAGTTCTGCAGCGAAAAATAAAATAATAATACAGACGGTACCCAAAAATTAACAATACGGAAAAGAAAAAAAAAGAAAAAAAAAGAAAAAAAAAGAAAATTTGTTTTCGAAGATAACTACCAGATTGCGCTAACGTGGTGTCTAACGTGCCTCGACTGCGCTCGTTCGCCTCCCCTACACGCTCGAGGCACTCTAACGCAGCGCCTCCAGAATACCGTTCACCAATTTTCTTGCGCAGAACATCAAATTAACGTTTTGTTTACTCTCTCCAGATGCAAGACTATCGTCTTTCGACAATATTTGCAGTGTAACATGCAAATTTGGGGTCAGTTATTTTTAAGCTATCAGAGGGGCGTGAAATTAGCTATAGACGGTTTCAAAGTCACAAGCGTTTTACCCCAAAAAAGTTCCGGTCAGCTCATTTACCAACTCCTAACGTCGAAACCGGAAGCACGTTTTCAAGATTTTTTTTTAAGGGAAAAGAAAGTCTCTCACTATAGATTTCACATGATGGAACGCACTTTAAGTTCAAGGGAACCTCTTATAGTTTTTATGTAGCTCAAAAGAACATATATATGAATATATTTTGCCAAGTAAGAGAAGAAAAGTGTAGAAAATGAGCGGGATATTTTCTAAACTTTTTATTACCCACCGATGCTATTAAGGCACATCGGTGGACGATGCCGGATGTCACCAAGGGCATGTCTTCATCTCATATCCATGTTCATGTAAATGACGTCTGTTTTGTCATCATTGTTAGAGTATGTCTAAGAAGGAAATGTTCTGTTGAGTGTTGTTGACGTTTGTGACAATAAATTTTTTCAAAAAAAACATGTCTTCGTAAACAATGAAAGGGTGCTCTTTTATACAGTTTAGCGTCAGCCCAGTGACTTATAAACAACCGGCTTAGAGGCTCAGGCATTTCTTTGGTACTATGAGATCATGCGTTTGATATATCACGCTGCTATGATCAAATTATAATATTAGCAGAATGTACAAATAATCTTGTACTGCGTAGTACCATATAGGGAGATGCGAGTGGTTCTTAATAAAGAGAAAGGCAGAGAAAAGTGAGCCCCGTTATTGTCTGCTTCAGTGAGCGACACCGCCACAGAGCTCACAAGAGATGGGGGTGAGGAGGGATAAAAAGGGTAGAGGTAAAGGTATAGGAAAGAGGAAGAAGAAGCAACAACAAACTGAGGGGATAGGAGAGACAGGAAAGATGGAAGCACGGTCACTGGAGTCCGAGGACGGAACACACTTGCGAGAGCTCTTGTCGGCGTCTGTAGATGGCGTAGAGCAGGTCCAGTAAGTCAGAGCTTCACTGTCGTCGAGAGCCGTCGGCGGCAGGAGGTGACGTAGGGCGAGCCCAGTCGGCCAGAGCTACGGTGACGCCGAAGGTCGCAAGCGCGCGGAGCGCGCGGGCGCACAACCGGTCGGCACGAAATCCAGCGAGCGAGTCCCATAGGGAGAATGCTTTTACAGAATGGACCCATTGCACTGGTTTTATCAAAAAAAAAAGTATCGGCATTTCAATGCGGTTTGCTGTGAAACATTCATTAGAGATGTATTGGGATAATCATATGATGAACAGGTAAAGTGCCCCAAACTGACTGGCCGACGTTTCAATGGGAGGACCTATCTTTTTCAAAAGCGCCGTGTCATCCTTGGCGTGTTAGTTTTAAATGGGTTAGTGGCTACGTCATATTATGGTGGTGGCGCGTGTCCCTGTTGATGATCGCTGTCTGAAAAGCAAAATACTATAAAGAGAAGAGTGCAGTCCTCGCTTCACTTCAAGTCAGGTAATAGTGATTCAAAAATGTTCTCAGAGAGCTGGAAAAAAATATAAAAAATGAAAAAAAGGAAAAGCGCAAAGTTAGAGAATTTAAGAAGAGAGGTTTAGCAAGCGTTCGGCCGCAGTGCCATGAATACAGTGAACTAGTATATACCATGAACTCGAGGTGGTTAAAGGTGGGAAGTAGACCCGAAGCGCAAGCCGTAAAAAAGCGTGCGTGTGCCACCTCTCATTTAGTCCTTGTAATGTCCGCTGGATGGCGGTGCTTCTATATGGGGACTATATGATGAAAAGATGCGAGATGGTGGTACTTGAAGTGTTGAATAGAAGGACGAACGGACACTCAGACAGATGCATGGCTGGACGCATGAACGGACGCAGGGGTGGATGCATGGACGAACGCCAGGGACGGACGCACGAACAGACGCACGCACGGACGGGCGGATGGACGCATGGACGGTCACACAGACGGACGCATGGACGGACGGAAGCAAGAATGAATGGACGGACTTATGCTTCGCCCCACTCTCCATCATTCACTCCGTGGATATGCTGCCATTTTTTTTATACTCCGCGAAAATCGGCGGATTCGACAGAAAGTCGCAAGCACCCTGTGCGGTGGCGGTGCCAACTTTGGGTGCGCGAACGGGATGCCGGTCGCGTCAGTTGCGTCGCGCATCGGAGCTCACGTTTTGCTAGCGTAGCGTCGCTAGGCCTAATGTGCCCACGGAAGCAAGAGGAGAGACGCACGCATGGTGGTCCATTCTGACTTTGCCATTTTATCCAGAGGGAGCGCGTGTGTTGCATTGGTAGATTCCCATCTGTTGCCCTTCAGCAGAGTGGAGCGCTCCAGCGCAGTGATCGTGGGTCACTCAGAATCTACCAATGGATGACGCCATTAAGGAGAATTTATGGAACGCTCTTCTCGCTGTTGAAGCTCCTTATATTCACCACGCCCCGCACACATTCGCCTCTAAATATTCGTCTTGCCAGTATAACTCCTCCCCCCCCCCTCCCCTTAGCAACAATGCCAGTTCATACCAGTTCCTCAAGTTTCCTCTCTCTATTTCAGTTTAGCGCAAGTAAGCCGCTTGCATCATAGAATCGGGCAGCGTCGTTCTCCGGCTCAGAATGGTTCCAAAACAGTCAGTATAATCGCTAGCGCAAGTTGCGCACGCGCGTCTCTGGTGAAACGATTGTCAACGCATATTTAGGCTGTAAAGCAGTATACTGCTGCTTCCTATCTGCCAACGACGGCTTTAGACACTTCGCTTCCAAATAGCGTCAGCGCGCGTGTGCCACGAAATCTAGAAGCGGTTTTCTTCAGGAGCTGAGTGGAGGGAAAAGAAAATTGAGGCGAAATACCGCAAGCAGCTCAGGACTCGTATAGCCTCGCTCGTGCCTAGAAGGCAGAGAAAAACGCGTTTGTCCCCAAAAGGACGATGAATTCAGCTCGGTTTTTCTTGGCCGAAGGAAAGGGGTGGCTTCGGGGATAAGTCAATTATCTTCGCCTGGCAGCCGTTCGAACCCCTTCGCCGCCGCAGCAGAAAGCAATGAAAGAAGCCGAAGCAAAAAGGGGGGGGGGGAACACTTGAACACGCACTCACATTGGGCAACCAATCGGGATGGCACAACTGTCGCGCAAGTTGTAATGAACCCGATTATGCGAGGCGCGAATCGTCCGAATGGCTGGGCCGCTCAAAAACGCGTGCCGATTTGCTTTTCTATGCGATTTTCGTGCGCACACAGGAACGACGTCGTTAATCGCCTTTGGGATTTTGCTGATTGCTTTCTTTCTCTCTTTTTTTCTGCCAAGTCAGATCAGACACAGCTCTGTCTGTATGTATACGTGCCGGCTCGTTCTGCAGTTTCGTTCGCACGAAGACTCGTCACGTGCGCGAACGATTAGTGCCAGATGCTTGAGAAGACGATTATACCGCTGCGTCCCGCTCGATTCCACCATCATCTCGTACGCGCTGCAGGCTTCGGGTGCGTGCTTACAGACCCGCGGAAATGAATTCCTCGCGATGTTTGCGTTTCTGCGGAACGAGTACGCCTCCGGCGCGTAATCTGCGTTTACTCGCATGGTGATTCTAAGGGGTGGGTATTGAAAGATTGTCGTGTTTGTAAAACAACACCATGAGTGTGTTTGGTAAACTCGTCGCCATGAAATGCAGATCATCTTCGCAGTTTATATTTATGCCTTCCTTCCTTCCTTCCTTCCTTCCTTCCTTCCTTCCTTCCTTCCTTCCTTCCTTCCTTCCTTCCTTCCTTCTTTCCTTCCTTCCTTCCTTCCTTCCTTCCTTCTTTCCTTCCTTCCTTCCTTCCTTCCTTCCTCCCTTCCTTCCTTCCTTCTGTCGTTCTTTCTTTTATTCTTTTTATTTCTTTCCTCTTCCCTTTTTTATGCAGTGGCAATAAAAAGGGCGTGTTGAGGAGATATGTAGAAAAATATCAAGAAAAAAAGTCAGCCCAACTCCATGAAAGCCATCGAAACAGAGAAGCTGATAGACCTCTTCGTCCGGCTATTGCCTTACTATTGACGGCGTGGCGTGGCATCTTCCTCAGAAAAACGAGCAGTCTTGACCTTTTTGGACGTGCGAACTCCCGAAAAACCGACATCTTCTTCTAATACTGCGTACACCCAGACCCTGCTCACTTATTTTTCCCCTTACGTTTCATCCCTCCTGTCCCCTTTCCCCAACGTAGGGAAGTAAACCGAACGCTCCTCTGGTGGACCTTCCTGCTTTTTTTCCCTCTGTTCTTCCTCTTTCCTGCACTGACCTACTTGTCGTGAACATGTGGCTAGTGATGCGCTTCCCACCGAGCCCCACCATCACCCATCCTGGCGCGCTTCCCATTAGCTCCCCTCTAAACCAAGCTTCGCTCTCACCCCTTTGGCAAGGAATGGCCTTCACCATTCCCGCCTAGCACTTCTTTCCTTGGCACACCCTTCCTACCTTCCTACCAATCCTCACTCTCACCACTCTGCAAGAGTCCACGTGACCAGCGTTAAAGCGCCGGAGAAGGATCGAGCCTAAGAACAGCTTGGTAGTTAAAAATGCACAGCTTGATTACGTTCTGCAGCAGGAAATGTACCCGCATACAGGGAAAGGTGTAGAGGGAGAGCACAATTAGAAACTAATTCGTTGATGAGAAAATAAATGCAGGCGCCCGTCAATTGTTAGAAGGCGAAAACATACATGTAGGCCAACTATCACCGTGGTTTGACCCACCACTCTTTAAAACTATTCACGTTCTCCGACAACTGATACTCTGAAAAATATGCATGCCTATAAACATTAGTCTACCATGGCAGAGCGAATATACTGCATAATAATGCATACGGGATATCAGTCGTGAACTTCAGGTGAAGCAGGCATTACCACTTCAGAACGGAGAGTCATTCTGTGCGTATATTTTGTTCACAACAATTCAGGCAAGCTCGTGGGAATCAGCTCCACTGAATTAGGTGTATACAACAGCCTCGCTTGAGCATTATTCAGGCAACACTACTTACATATGCAGACTTCCGTTCATTGTGCATACCGGGCATTTACAGTGGTCAGATACTACCATGCATCCCCCCTCCCCCTGATTTTTCGTCCTTCGTTTTTAGTTCACGTGTTGACTGTCTGTAGTGGTCATTGTGCTTGAATGCTGGCCCGCAGGTCTCGGGATCGATTACCAGCCGCGGCGGCCGTATTTTAGTTGGAAACGAAAATGTTTGAGTCCCGTGTGCTTAGACTTAGGTGCGCGGTAAAGAACCTCAGGCAGTCGAAACTCACGGAGCTCTCTACCACTACGTCTCTCATAATATTATCGTGGTTTTAGTATGTTTAACTCTAACAAATACTATTATATTCACGTGTTTACTCGTGCTTCACCAGAAGCCTATAGGTCAAAGGAAACAATGCGTATGACAAAGGTAATAAATTACCGCCGACTAGTTTCATGAAAATGAGCAACACTATGGCATCTACACAAGTTGTTCGAGAGATACCACAACGACCTTCTGTAAGAACGCACATCATCACATCCAACTTTATCACTAAAATTATTCAGCCCCTTTCTCGGCTTCTTCTTCATCTTTGTGTGGTGGTGTACACCTCAGAAGTGCTTGGTGAACAGAAAAGCTGTCATGTTCCCACATCAGGTTCGCTGATGCTACTGCTCCACTAAAACCTGAGACAGCCTCCTCGGCGCTCCCTTCTCGCGATACCTCTGCTCCTAATCGCCGTTACAAGGGCTCGCACAAAAGCAAGCGACGTCGTTAATCTTCCGTGAAAGAGGCGCAATTTAGAAAAACACGCCGTCTTCGGAAGCCCACTGCGCTAAGAAGATTAATCCATCCCCGCACAGAGAGGGCTGCGTTACTTTTCTTTGGGTTTTCGTTTTTTTTTTTTTTGTCAAACGTTGCACGTGCTTTTGTGCCCGTTGTCCCCGTTGTGTACCATTCGCATAAGGAACGCGTTCACGACTTTACCCGTCTTTTGTCCTCTGTAGAGCACGGCTTGCTCCCTGGTCTGAGACCAAACTCAAGAATAAGAATCCCGTGCCGTCATCTCCTACTCGACACTCATCGCATGCACCAGATTAGGCGGCGACACGCCACTCTTCTAGCTCGGCGTACCCCATACTCCTGTTTTTTTTTTTCTTCTTTGGCGGCGTACTCCTCCACATTTACTTGATGTGCAGATGTGGTAATCCCTTTGGTGAAGCCGCTATCTCCGCGAGACACCTTGCTTCTTCGTACAGGCGTCGTTACAAGTTCTTTCAAGGATGTCTCAAGAACTAGGAAAAGCGTCTCGAGCTTTTTTCCGTACCTATTTTTATTCTAGTGAGTATTTTTTCGAAAGACCTGGTTGTGTCATCCTGCGTCGGTTTTCTTGTAACCTCGGAAATTTTAACTTCGTCATTAAAACCGTATAGTTTTGTGTGAAAAGAACAATAATCTTTTAAAAAGCAACAGTTTTCAAGAGAAATCGCGTGCGACATGGCTTGTGCAAGTAGAATAATATTACTATTATGTCTGGCACCTATTAGAAATGTTACGGCTGATAATACAAAACTGTTCTTAACTGTTTTGTAATGATTCTAATGATTTCCCTACATGAAGTCTTTGTATTGGTAGAAATAAAAAAACACTATATATATATATATATATATATATATATATATATATATATATATATATATATATATATATATATATATATATATATATATATATATATATATATATATATATATATATATATATATTATTTTGGCACAAGTACATAAGTCACTTTTGTAGTTTTTATTAACTAAACGCCTTCGTCCTCTAGGTGTTCTTTCACCCAGTTTGGTTGATGCAACTTTATGTCATAATTATTACTCTTCTCATGATTGATCATAATTTACTCATATTTACTTTATGTACTCATAACTACGCTTCTATTAAAACCACAAAAAGATGTCCCGTATGCTTTCCCAGGCTTCCTCAGCCTGTGTCTAACAAAAAATGGGCCTTTCGATTAATTTAAAATAGGCGGTATTTCTACTGAGGATGACTTTGCAAAACGTTTATATCGTATGTGATGTTCGCTGTCAGGTAGGCTGCTTAGCTATTGAAAAGTACCACTTCAGTACTAGCTAGAGTCGAACAACTTTGGCACAAGTGAGGTCTGCGAACACGAACCACGTAGTGCGTGGCCGTCCTCTAAAGGTTGCTTCACAGCAGCAAGTATTTGAGTGCAAAAAAGCCAGCTTTACAAGCACGAAAAATACTTTTTTTTTTTTATGCGGGTGGGAGGATCGGCTAGCGAAACTAAGCTACCACCCTGGCGTCAGCAAATAAATACCTCAGGTAGTTAGGTGGCTTATAGTAAGGATTATTTGATCATAAATATGTAGAAGTAAAACCTGGACGTGAGGACACGAATATTTATCGTGACTTTGTCTACTCGCTACAGGATCAACCACTGAGAGCACTTCTGCGACAAGTTTGTCGAGCTCATCTTGGTTATTTAGGCATTTGCCCGAAATTCGGAAAACTAACGGGGTCGCGTTTTAGACGTTCACCGCATAAAACAAGTCAAATTTGGACAAAGCGATTTCTTTGGTGCACAACTGCGGCTATGACATTTCTCGTGTACGAAAATGGTACGGCTTCATGTAGACTAAAATTTCAGATAAATAGACATCTAAGGTTGGAAAATGGGAATCCCAAACTTAACTGACGCCTATGCTATGCCTCCTTTAAAAAACAAGCTTCCTACTTGCCATCTTTTTTTTTATCTAACCTGGTTACACGAAGTGTAGGAATCACTCTCGTCAGCACTTCGCGCACCGTGCACATCGAGTGACCCACATTACCGTAATTCATTGCTTTCCCTGCGCGTTGATAAAGTAAACGGCGTGGCGCCGTCGGTAGGACGCGGCACAGTGACGTCGACGAAGCCCCACTTCCATCGTGAACCTGCGGCGATGAATGAAAGGCACCGGCAAAAAAAGGCAGCAGTGCGGGTAAGCGGGGTCCCGCTTCTGACGGCCACACAAAAGCGGCAGCAAAATTCTTTATCGGTGTTCCACAGCCCTCACGGTTAGTAGATGCCGGACCGCAGGTTTCCCAACCGCCAGGGTTAGTAGACCGGGGAGAGCAGGATAGGTGCGGTCTAAAAATGAGCGCGGTCGAGATAACCCCGATGCCACCACACGGTGTAGCGTGACGCGGCGAGCGGGGGATGTGACACGGTATTTTTGCCGCTTCGTCTAATCCTGGGCCGGTACGCTCCTCTGGGCGCGTGGGTCGGGGGATTAGCCCTCGCGTAAAAGAAAAGATGGGGCCTCGTAATGAAGGCACTGTATGTGCGGATGGGTTCCTAAATGCGCGCGCTCTGAAGGGACCGGGGAATTGTGGTGCCCCGCAAATGAAAAATCGTGCGGTTCTCTTCAGAATGGGTCCTGAAATATACAGTGAAAAAAAAAATTCCTAAAATCCACGAGGTGGTATCGCATAATTACGGTCCAGTGGTTGACGAGAATGTTTCCTTTAAAAATGTTATTGCAGGCGCCGAGCCGGCCCGAGGTAATTAAGAAAATAGTTTGCTTAAAAGGAGATAAAAAAAGTTTTATCTTGGCCAAAGTTCAACAACGTGAGACTATAGAATTTTCGTTTTCTTTTCACACCACGTTGCTTTTGCTTATGATTGTAAGATAACAATGTCTAGGAATCTGCGTTGCCGTTCGGCCTGAAGTAGAGCAGTAATGAGAAAGCAAACGTTGATGAACAACAATGAGCAATGAAGAAGACTGAAATAATGGGTGCTTTTAGTTAAATGATGGTGATGAGTATCCGACCACTGAAATTTCATGGCGTTTCATCGACCATTGTACTCGATTTGAAACATCCATAGAGCGATGAGAAGCAATTAAAATCACATATTACGCACAGTCAAGAACTGAAAATGAATGCTTAGAACTGGCCACAGAAGGCGAGATACTCATTACGCTAGAATTAGGTTCGTGTCTGGCAATTTCAACTTAAAGGGGCCATGACACGATCACTCACCATATTGCACTTTTTAACCAAATAAAAATATAGGGTGTCAATGGCGCCTGCAAATGTGTGAGAAATGTACTGTAAAAGAATATTTCACTGCGATATGAGCTCTAAAAATTACCAGCTATGAGCCCCGCCTACCGCTGGTGACCGCCATGTTGTTATGTTATGTGTTACGTCATAAGCTTGATGAACTGTAGCCGTCGTCTGCTTAATAATTATTAGCTGCTGCAAACTGTTCAATTTTCAATGCCGAAGTTAAGAACGCTCTAACTGCTTCATTGCACGCGCAGTTGTCCACGAAACAATATCACTGGCCGCAATACATGCAGACGCTCGCAAAACAAGCGGTTTATTACGTCATGGCTAGCTAGCACACCAGTGTTGTCAGACCCTCGAGCCGCTCGCTTGTTTATAAAAATGCACGTTACTTAAACACTACGTCCTAGACCAAGTGCGCTGAAATTTCGCCAGCTTGTTCGCGAGCACCTAACGCTTAACGCACACAACGCAGATTATGAGGGAAAATTCGGTTTCATCGCTCCTTTGAAACAAGTAGATAAATAAAAGATAACAAAGGAAAACGTTTGTGCACCCCTCAAATGTTTGCTTCGCAGCATTCCTTTGAGAAAAAACAGCACTTCATGAAACGATGATGCGCCATGAAGGAATGAAATGCTATCAAGGCGATTTCAACAACTCTGATGTCAACTCTATTAGCTTTCGCTGATACGAGAACAGCCGACCGGAAAGGATTCTCTCAAGTGGCCCCATGTGCCGGAGTTCGTTATCACGCCACCCTGCTTGTATCTTCTGAAGATACAGGCACGCCATGCCGGCGACCTCGACAATCGATATTCGACGAGACATATTTTCTGAGGCTGTTCCCTGCCACCGTACCGTCAACAGACCACGCTCAGATATTGTTTCCCGAACGTGCAGTAACGGCGAGGGTAAACAGACCAGCAAGCGGTTCACGCGGCCATTCTCAGTTTCCCGGTTGGCGGATGCACCCTTTGAGGCGTCCCCTGCACGTGGCGCTTGGCAACCCATTGTGGACGCCCACGCAACCTCGACGATTCCGTCGCGCGCCCGCGACTTTTAATCGACGCCCCGCCCGCGCACTGGAGCGTGATTGGACGAGTAGCGTGTCGCCGCTATTGGTCGCCTCGGCGGAGGTCAGCTGACCCCGAAGACCTTTGGCCCCGGCGTTACTGGTCGGGTCACCGGGGCGCAGCCTCACCAGGCGCCGGGTTCGGACCTCACGGCGCACGCGCGGGGGCGGGGTCACCAAAGGTCTCGCGCCGCGGGTTGCGCGCGCCGTTTCCAACTCCGGCCCTCTTTTCCCGCGCTTTCCTATTTGTACGATCTCCCCATCCAGACATCTGTTTCCTTTCGCTGCAAAAAGGATAGAGAAAGGAGTAACATTGTGCTTGAACATCGGTAAGAGTTGTCTGGGAGCGATGCAAACCCGTGCTGCGTCGCATTGCGGGCAGGGGAGAGGAGGGTGCCAGAGTAGCTGGCGCTATAGGGTCAAGGGCTGGGGTGACTGGTACCCTCTTGCTGAGACCTATGGCATTGATGTCCCTGTCGGCGTACGTTTCCAAGCTGAGCGAAAAAGTCGAATAGAATATTTAGTTGATGCTCAACTCTGCGGATGGGTAATATATCTTTTCGAACCTGCGAGTGTTAGTTTCCAGGACATAATTATTTTATTTGAATAAGTCTCACTTCTTTTTTATGAAAATTAAACGGTGTTTTCCATCTGTATACGTGTAACAAATCTATACACCGTCATCTAGCTGCACATGTCATTTAAGCAGAGTTTTATAGAAATACACCTTTCAACACGTATAGGGAGAGTTTATTGTCGGCCTGAGGAAACATGAGAAGAAGCTCTCCAATCATGCATACTATCTTACGTATATATTTGATTGATTTGATTGATTGATTTGTGGGGTTCAACGTCCCAAAACCACTATTTGATTATGAGAGACGCCGTAGTGGAGGGCTCCGGAAATTTCGACCACCTGGGGTTCTTTAACGTGCACCTAAATCTGAGCACACGGACCTACAACATTTCCGCCTCCATCGGAAATGCAGCCGCCACAGCCGGGATTTGATCCCGCGACCTGCGGGTCAGCAGCCGAGTACCTTAGCCACTAGACCACCATGGCGGGGCTACGTATATATTTGTCAGTCCGAGAACAAAATGGCACAGTTTCTTACAACTTCAGCTGCCACTCCTCTTTCGTGTGCAAATACTGCAATGGTTTCGCATCTCTTGAAAACACTTGTTCTTTTGACACGAAGCACCATGTAGTTCATACAAACATACTAATGGCACTATTTCTGGGAGCAATTGCGCCAGTTTATTAAATGCGAAGCATTTCTTAGTGAACTTCGGTGACTTTGAGCGTAATTATCTATCTATCTATCTATCTATCTATCTATCTAGCCGCTTACGTTTGGGTGCTCTCATGATCACCCCCTCAACTTGGCGAGAACCAAAATTAGCGTGGGAGGGTAAGATGGTATGACGAATAGAACGCGCTGGTCAAGACATGAATAATGTCAACATCCTGTCGCGTACGTCGTCAAACACTTCCCGTCAGACAATGGCCCATACACACGGGCGTGTATGTGCCGCTGGTATGCGGGTATGTGCCACAGGCTATACACACTTAGTATCTACCCAGGAACGACCAGAACACACATGGGCAATTCTCACGCGTGGGCGATCCTAAGCAATACCCGACATCGGTAGCGTCGACCCAACTAAGGCATAGAATAAATATCAGTGTTAAGGAAAGCCTGACAGTGGCAACGCTGACCCTTCGACGAATGCAAATAATAAACTTCGGGGTCCCAGCAGGAATCGAACCCAAGTATTTTGCGTGGCAGTCGAGCATTCTACCACAGAGCTACGCCAGGTCTCGGAACTACTTTTCAAATAGACGCTCATCTTCGTGAAACGTCAATAGTAGTTGCAGTACTGCGTACCCAATTTTATAAACATTACATATGTACTCCTTCGATACAGCCGTCACGTTGGGCTAACGTCAATTGCGGTTAAGTGCCATGCGCTGAAGTTGTTTTATGTAGCAGTGTCCAGGGCCAGAATCAGCGCTTCATATCAGCTTCTGGTTTTGCTGATACGCATGTTCCAGTTGACATCGTTGCGCAAGTGCAAACAATTAGTGTTATAAACAACTGCAACTCTTCAATATATATATGTGCGTGACAATTTATATATATATTCAGCCTCGTTGCATGACGTGTCGCTCAGCAAAAAAAAAAAGATGCAACACGGTCACGTTCCCTCCGCATGCTTCGCATATCCTCGATTCCCAGGTACATGGAATCGGCCAAACTTTTTTTAACGAGTGTGTATAGATAGTCGTCTGTGTTATACGAACAGTGGTGCATTTACCTTTCAAGGTCGCGCGGGTCAGCCTGTAAAGCTAAAGCATGGATAGAAACTGCAGGACCAGAAGTGAATATGAACTATACAATAACGGTTCGCTTTATTGTATTTTTTTTATAAAGTTAAGCTTTAACAGTTCTGATTAGTTGCGGTTCGCATTCTGTATCGTCGCTTACTACAGGAAGACAGAAAAAAAAAGATTCCTAGTAAATTTGCTAAGAGAGAGAGAGAATAAAATGAGGGAAAGGCAGGGGGTAACCAGAAAATGGAGCATCCGGTTTGCTACCCTGCACTAGGGGAAGGGGGAATGGGGAAGAAAGTTTGAAAAGAAAGCGAAGAGGGAAATAGACGCGCGCAAAAAAAAGGTGGGGGGGGGAGCTGGGGTGCTACAGTCTATACAATAGGCCGCTGCCACGCAAAAAGTTCAGTAAGGCCTTCACTGATTTTCTGTGAGCACACAAATCATGTCGTCTTTCCAGCACTGATTGTTCAGACAAAGGTCTGTCGTCAAGGCGAGCTAACGCAGCAGCTAGTTGCCGTCTTTGCACGCTGTAACGAGGGCAGTGACAGAGAACGTGCTCTATAGTTTCATCGCTGCTGCAATGACCGCAAGCAGCACTGTCTTCCATTCCGATTCGTAAAGCAAAAGCTTTGGTGAAGGCGACACCAAGCCATAGTCGGCAAAGCACCGTTGTCTCGAGTCGAGAGAGTCCAGACGGAGGCCGGAGTCGACGAGACGTGTCCAGTCTATGCAGTCGCGTGTGCCGTAAGCACTCGGCGTTCCACAGGGATTTTAATTCTGCATTAGCAATTTTTCGGATTGTCATTGCAGCATCAGTCCTTGAAAATGGTATAGATTCTTCTTCACCATCTTCGTGTGCTGATCGAGCAGCTGCATCGGCATGTTCGTTGCCCAATATGCCGCAGTGACTTGGAAGCCACTGAAACGTGATTCTGTGTCCTTCATCGAAGAGGTGGTGAAGCAGCTCTCTAATTTCCAGCACTAGTTGTTCATGAGGTCCCCGGCGTAAGGCGAATATCAAACACTGTAGTGCTGCCTTAGAGTCCGTGAACACGCTCCATTTCTTGGCTTCTTGGTGTTTAATGACTTGAATTGCGCTACGTAGAGCAGCAAGTTCCGCAGCTGTCGATGATGTCTGGTGGGATAAACGAAACTTCACCGTTGTCGCTGTTGCAGGAAAGATCACCGACCCTGCAGACCCATCCACTTTAGTTGAAGCGTCAGTATATAGATGAGTATGCTCACTGTATTTCTCATATAACAAGAGAAGAGAAAGCTGCTTTAGCGCTGGAGACGAGAGCCGGGCTTTTGACCCTATGCCTGGAACCGTGAGTTCAACATGTGCATAGGTCTGGATGGAATTGTATATCCCGTAGAAATGCGTGTGCGATATGACAAGACTGTCTGGCAAAATGAGGCACGAGGTCGGGTTTCTGGCAGTGAAGCTAGATGATGGGCAGGGGCAGGAGTAAGATGCCTCACGTGTGCTCTGAGCGCTTCCATCATGATATGCGTCTTTAGCGGGTAGTCATTAGCGATCTCGATTGTCTCAGCTGTTGATGAACATCGCGGTAGTCCCAGACAAACTCGCAGAGCCATAGCCTGGATGCTTTCGAGAGTCCGAATGTTGGTTCTACAGGTGTTGGTCAACACAGGCAAACTGTAGCGCAAATAGCTAAGAAAAAGCGTCTTGTACAATTGCATCATTGCATGTACAGAAGTCCCCCAGGTTTTTCCTCCGAGATGCTTGAATAAGTTAGCAATTTCTGTCAGCCTCTTCTTCAAGTGGGCCACATGTGGGCCCCAGCAGAGGTCTCTATCAATGAATACGCCTAGAAATCTGTGCGTCCTGACATATGGTATGACTTGGCCATCGATTGATATAGCGTACGGTCTCATTGGCTTTCGACTAAAAGCAATCAATGCGCATTTCGCTGGCGAGATTTTCAGACCCTGGTCCTTGAGGTACACTGATACCAACGTCACAGCTTTCTGAAGTCTTGCGCGTACCTGAGGTCTTGTCACGCCAGATGCCCAGACGCAGATGTCGTCAGCGTACATGGATAACTTGACCACACTTGGTAGTCGTTCTACAAGACCAATGAGAACGAGGTTGAAGAGGGTTGGACTCAAGACGCCACCTTGCGGGACTCCACGATGCGTTGGGTGTTGGGAGGTTGGACCATCTGCAGTGTTCACAAATAAGGTCCGCCCTTGTAAATAACTGCGTGTCCAACAATACAGTTGCCCGCCTAGGCCCACTGACTCAATGGCTTCGAGGATGGCGTCATGTAGAACGTTGTCGTATGCTCCTTTTACGTCAAGGAACATGGCAGCAGATAGTCGTTTACATGCCTTTTGTTGCTGGACATATGTGACGAGATCTATAACATTGTCGATCGAACATCGGTGACGGCGAAAACCAGCCATGGCGTTCGGATATATCTCATAGTATTCCAGGTACCATTCAAGCCTGGCCAAGATCATTCTCTCCATTACCTTTCCTACGCAACTTGAGAGTGCGATCGGTCGGTAAGAGGCAATGTCCAGGGGAGATTTGCCAGGCTTAAGAATCGGTACCAAGCGGCTAATCTTCCAATCTTGCGGAACGACGCCAGCTTGCCAGGAATCGTTGAAGATGTTAAGGAGTGCTTCTCGTGCCCGTTTACCAAGGTTGCACAGCATCCTGTATGAGATGTCATCCGGGCCAGTTGACGACGACTTATTACATAAGACGAGCGCCGCATCGAGCTCCTGTGATGTAAACGGTAGATCCATGCGCGGGTCCCGTGAGTGAGGGATATGATTCACTGTATGTAGGCTTGTGTACGCTGTCTGGCCCACGGTCATAGCGCAGAAATCTTCTGCTACCTCAATTTCGTGCCGGCGATGAAAAAGTGCAAGGGCTTTGAAGGGAAAACGCTGCTCTGGAACAGAACGTAGGCCTCGCACAATTCTCCATATCTGAGACAGTGGTTTATGAGGATCTAGCGACGCACAAAATTTCCTCCATCGTTGGGTGTCTAATTTGTCGAGGCGCCGTTGTATCTTCTTTTGGATGCGCCGGGCTGTTCGTAGATCGTCTGTGGAATTGGTGCGTCGGTATCGTCTTTCGGCACGACGGCGGATCGCACGAAGTCGCTCCAGCTCGAGGTCAAATTCAGAGTACTTCGAAGAGCATATTATTGTGCGCATAGCCGCATGTGCAGTTTCCTTAATAGCTTGCTGAAGACCATTGGACAGGCCTTCTTCACAAGCATCCTCAAGTTGAGTTTTGAACACACTCCAATCTATTCTTTGTGTTGTGGTAGAGGAGTACGTGTTCGAAATACCTTTAATCTTCAGGTAAGTGGGGATGTGGTCGCTTCCGTGTGTTTCAATGTCCAAAAACCACTTTACCCGTGTAGCAAATCGGCGTGAAACAAAGGACAAATCAAGGCAGCTGCTATATGTAGTGCCTCGCAAAAACGTAGGACTGGCGTCATTCAGAAGGACGAGACCATGGCTGGAAACCAATGATGCTAGACGTCGTCCCGTTGAATTAAGCCTTGAGCTTCCCCAGATGGGATGATGCGCATTGAAATCCCCGGTGATAACCCACGGACCCGGATGTGCCCTTAATATGCCGTCTAGTTTGTTGGCGTCGAATTGACTTGATGGGGATATATACACACCTAGAAGTGCGAATGTCACCTTTCCTTTTTTAACAGACAAGCACACATACTGATTGCCGTCGTGAGGTTGCACTGGCTGGACGACGTAAGTAAGCTCCCGGCGAATAAATACAACAACCTTGCTACTTTCGATGTCACTTGAGGAGAAAAATGACTCGTAGCCGGATAATCTGATTGGGTGCGATAATTTCGGTTCACATATAATCATGATAGGAAATCGGTACAGATGAACGAACTGGCGAAAATCAGATATGCGAGATCTCAGACCTCTTGCGTTCCACTGAAAAATCGACGCTTCTCTGACCTCCTGTCGGAACGACTTGTGATTGTCGGCCATGGCTTTACTGGAGGCTTGCAAGGACCGGACTCAACGCGTCCAGCACCTGTAGGCCGCTCCTAGCAGTTGGCGTATCGATGCTTGTCAGAAGACTTCTGATGACACTCACAATGGATCGCAGCATAGGAATAATTTGACGATCTGCTGTTGGAGCCTCGTCATCAGCAGCATTGGCTTTCACTGGGAGCAGAGAGCGGGAAGGCTGCTCGGAAGGCCGTGCGTTCGCAAGCACCGGCCAGTCTTCAGGGGAGAGAGGCTTCGCCGGTGGAGGTATTCTTGTACTCTCTGGCTTTCTACTGGATGTTGATGGTGGTGTAGACCGAAGTGGTGCATGAATATCACCATGACTGGAGCGCTTCCGTCGGTGGCGACGTCGACGCCGGATTTTCTGTGAAGCTTCTCTATGGGTGGAGTTATCCCTGACCATTTCTTTCAGGATACCCATTTCTTTCTTGAGTCTTGGGCATTCCTTAGACGTGGCTTCATGCGTACCTCGACAATTGCCGCACCTATAAGTTGTTGCACAACAGGTGTCTACCGTGTGCGCCTCCGCGCACCGGGGGCATACGGTAGAGTTCGCACAGACGCCCTTGACATGGCCGATCTTGAAACACTTGTGGCACTGAAGCGGCTTTGGGACAAAATGCCGTACCACATGCCGGAAATGTCCCACCTTGACGTGCGTAGGGATTGAGTCGCCCTTAAAGACTATCTTAACGCAGCGGCTGTTCCCGAGGCGGCTTATATGCTTAATGACCACTCCTTCGTACGCCGGTTTTATCAGAATGGGTAGATCCGTGTTTGGGATTGCCAAGTCAATGTCGTAAATGACACCTGCAGTGCAGGTCCCAGTCATCGGTACGACCGCTCGTACTTTGACATCTCCAAACTCTGTCATCATTCGAAGCTTCTCCAGCGTGTCTGCATGTGTTGTGTCAACAGCTAAAACGTTCTTACGTGTGTTTAGCCGGACCTCTTTGATTTCATTCTGTGCTATTCCCTCAAGAACATTGGAAATAGCTTGCCTGTTCAATTTGCGAAGGCTGACGGAAGGATCCACGGGCATGAAGAGAATGGTATGCGGCCAGCGTTCACTCCTTGCCTTCACGGTTGACGTGCTTGCTGGTGATGACGTCTTGATGAGCCTCCTTTTGGCCTTGCGGCTCATCACAGACACGAAGCTGCCATCTGATGAGTCGTCGCCGTCGACTGAGTAGATGTCCGTGTCTTCACTGGAGCTGCACCAAGAGCCTCGTTTCCTTGCGGAGCTTACAAATGTTGAGCTGTAGCCAGACGGGCCAGCAGTTGGTTCTTCGTCCATGGGCACGAGAGCAGGAGCATCTCTTGAGCCGTCGCTGGTGATGGACCATGAGCCTTGAGCCACAGAAGAGCTTGAGGGCGCTGACATTTGACCACGTGGGCCTGTAGAAGTCGCCGCTGCCATCGCCACAAGGCGGGACGCAGAGAGCGTCCCAGGAATTGTGGAAAATATAACGAAAAACAGTTAGTAGTGACAGACGCGTTCTATCACTAAGTAACTTCGTCGTCGTACCCCTAAATTTCCTAAAAAGTCAAAGGAACGGAGGAGCACAATATAGTATGACAATCAATGTCTTCAGGAGTCGACGAATAGTTTCACAAATGTGTGAGTCTGCGCAGGTCTATTGAAGGTGCGTGAATGAGCTAAATTTCGCGACGTACTAATCACCTAATGTTCTATGTGATTAACATCGAGTAAAATCTAAACTGCCGCTGATGAACGCACAGTATACAAACTGATATTTTAATACTGAGTTTTTTTCATTCTATCAGCAAAGTCCTAAAAATACAAAGTAGGCTTTAGCTGAGCCATTTGACTGAATCATACAGAAATTTCTCGTCATCGACTAAAAATTGCATGTGAGACGTGTTTTATCAACTGGTATCTCAACCAGCCGTCAGTATGTTGAGCATTCGCATGATGGTCGGACTTAGACGGCTCATTGAGGTAACGAGAGTAAGAATGGCTGTGTTCCAGTTCTAAGACAGCATCGTAGAATGTCTACGCAGACAGCTAAAAAGACAACACTGAGCCCATGTTGTCTGAGAAATAGAACACGTCTGGACGGCTTCGGCGCGCCGAGGCGCCACCTCGCGTGAAAAAAAAAAGCTAAACAAACGTAACTGTTACTTTTAAGATTATTTTGTGTTAAAATGTAATGAAATTTGAAAGTTACTTACATACAGTGTGTGTAGAGAAGTGTCTATTTGTGTGCAGATGACTATTCCGGCCAGATCTGAGCTATCCGAGCAATTCGCTGAGCTGCCATCTTGTTGCCGCCTTCTCGAAGCTGTCTAATTTGCCAGCAACGTGAGAATTGGAATGGGACGTAAGATGGCCGCTGTCTACTTAGCTGCCTATTTAGCCATCTACGTTGAGTATTGGAACACACCGAATGTTGAAGATTACGATCATCATGCTTTCCTATTCTGCAGTTTTACTTTTATATCAGTCCCGAAGGTGGGTTCCAGCTTTCCTTTGCACGTTCACTGTCAATACACAGTTGATTTGTGTTCCTTGTAACACAAGCGACATAAGCTCTTACTTCTTCTTTATTCATGCCCATGAACTATATATAATACTCACACTGCATTCCTGTGAAGTCAAAATTTTCTTGTGGTATGATGCTGAGTTATATATGTATATATAACACAACTTATTGCCACAAGAGAATTTTGACTCAAAATTCATAAAGTACCATAGAAATGATGTAAAATGCAGTGCTTGAGTCATAGGCTTTCTCGCGGAGTGAACTGTTCTGCCAGAAGAATTATACAATATGAAACATTATTTTTTTTTCTATACATGCCCATTTGCCTCAATTTCGCCTGTCCATAGCAGGAGGGACGTCATCTCTAAGGCCATTTTGTGGGCTAAGACAGAAATTCAGCAACACTTGAGCTTAAGAGGTCATCCCGTTAACGTGCTTCCAGAACTGTAGTATGCGAAAGCGCATTCGGCACACCACTGCGCCGTTAGCGTGTTTAGTTCGCAAGAAGCAAAATCCGTCACAGCGAGCTGCAATCAAGCGCTAAGACGCGAAAGTGTGCCGCCCTCTTAGCATGGCATGATATCACACTGCTGATCATGTATACTATGCAGGTATCACGAGCAACTCATACCACCCTTAATTCAAAACTATTAGCCTCCTGTCTGTATATAGTTGCCAATGGCCAGCGTAAGCAATGACGATTACCTCATTGGCTTGGTATTTTATTTTTTCGTTTGGTCTATAGAGAGAGAATAAACTTTAATGAACCAATACAGTAGGTTATTTAATAAACATACCATTCAAGGATGAAAAAAATTTGGCGAAGCTTGCATTAAGCACTGAGCTGCGAAATCCTTGAAATCTAGAAACTGCCGTGTACGATTCTGAAGACTAATTTAGTTGCTTCTGGGTCATGGCTAGTCCTTAGATAGGCGAAGTCTCTACGTTGATTCCCAGCGCAGATATGTTCGATTTAAACCACACGCAGTCACAGACACGACACGTATGTCCAAACCCCAAGGACAGAACTTCGCGCTGAAACCTAGTTATAGCACCTATCATACAGTTGCAGACACGTCATGCATTTCAAACCGGAGAAAAACTCGCCAGGAAACCAGGCGTTCACACCTGTCAGGTCGTCATTGGCGTAGGCCTTCCATCCCCTCAGGGTCTTTTAATAGCCGTCATTGCCTTTTTCGTTCCCTATAGTGTTTGGAAACGTGAAAATGCCTAAATTGAGGACGATGCCGTGAGCGATAGAAAGTAAAATGATAGGTGTAATCTTAAGATACAAGAAGAGAGCTGTGTGGATCAGGGAACAAACTGGGGTTGAGAATATCGTAATCGAAATCAAGAAGAACAAATGGACATGCACCGGGCACGTAGCACATGATAATGATGGTGATTATGATGATGATGATGATGATGAAAGTGTGTGGGTAACTATTGCCTTATTTTTTAGGGTGAGTAGTGAGATTTAGCCCCTTTCTGTGACACATAGCCGTTTATTATGACGACAGTTTTCTCATGGGTCACACAGATTTCTGTGGCACATACTCGTTTATTCCATTGATAGGGATCGAAACATTAAGGCTAGCTTAAAAAGCTTCGCTGTTAAACGATGCGCGCTAAGATTTTTCACGTTATATTGGGATGCGTTATAAAGGTATGACACCAAAGTAATTACTGAGACCACTGACGGAGTATGTGATTAGATAAGACGTTGTGTCATCGAGGAACCATTTTTTTAATTGAACACTGCTTAATTATTCTGCCTAAGAATAATCTTCTTTGTCTACTAACCACGTAGTTAAAATCTAGAAAAAAATGGTCGTATTAAGCTATGGTAAATAGAAACTATAGGCTTATTCTGGTCTTATGACACGTTTCCAAGACGCGCAGGCTTACTACCCCGCTTTCGTCGCAACTGCCATTCCCGCTCACGATACGGGCTGTATTGTCGGGTCACCCAAACGAACACACCGGGAAGGCACGCACGCACACGTCTATTCACGAGCTTCAATATTGCACCGCACGAACCGGTCACTGAACAGAATTGAAGCGGCCACCACAGGCTATAAGGGCAGCTGATGCTCTCTTTTTGCCACCTCGTCAGCCGACGTGGGCCCGCGAGATAGCGACGACCGCGGTTGAGTTCAAGAATAAAAGGCGAAGAAATGACCAGTCTATATGCAGCCATGGGCGGAGGTGTGGGTAGATTCGGGAGAAGGGAGGCACGTGGCGATGAAGACAGGGCACGCGAGCTCAAATTCCGCTTGACCGAGTCGCACAACAATGCGCCCAACGCAGGGTCCACGAAGGGCACAATAGAGCGAAACCCCGAAGAAAGGAAAGAGAAAACCAGCACAGACAAAATAGACGAATACCCGACAGATCCCACGCACACAGTGAACACGTAGTGATCGAAGAACGTCTGAGAGGGTGAGACGAAGGGAAAAAATGCGCCCAAAATGAAGTGGTCCCGTGGAAAGAAAGCAAGAAAGAACAGGTGGTCAAATGCTATGTGGGCAATGTAAGCGACGAGAAGGAGGTGTTGTGTGCTCTCGGATAGCTCATAGTGGCGCTGGGTGGTCGGTCAACCCGCAATTTTGTCGGGTGCCCGCCAGGGGCCGCCGATGTCGCCACTGCCGCCGAGAGAGGTCCGCGGCCAGCAGTCGTAGCTTATTCCGCTACCGCAGCTGGCTGCCCGCCCGCCCCTGATAGAATTGGCGGCAACCATGATTCGATTTCGCGGCGAAGGGGACACGATCGACCAAAGGACTGGAGTGCGATGCGGCAGCTTTGGGAGTCCGTGGCGAGTGAAGACACTTCTGGCCACTATGCGCCGTGCCGCGCCACTATGCGCGCGTGTATTGCGGAGAAGGGAGAAAGAGAGGGAATGGGAATTGACAAAGAGGGAACGGCCGGGAGAGTATGTAACGAAACGTGGCTGCGGACTGCGACCGAGCGGTGACAGATAAAGAAACACGCGCCGAGAAGGGGGCACCGTGGTCGCCCAAGAGGGGCCGTGGGGGCGGCGACACTGGCGAGCCGTGCCAAGCACGGTGTGTATTCGATTGTGTCCAAGGTTGTGGGCACGAAAAGAAGTAACGTGGCGCTCTGGATCGGCGGCGTGCTTATTTATTTCTTCTCTCGTATGTGCCAGGCTTGCTGAACCTCGGCTTCGGCGTGGGGCCAGCGCGTGCCCATTTTGACTTCGATTCGCGCTGAGCGATTCCCTCGGTTTCTTTCTCCTCTGTCTATATTTTTTTCGTTTCTGCTTGCCTTCCTACTCGGCCCTAGTCTTTCTCCTGTAGCTTATTCTTCATTGTTTGTGATTCGTCACGCCAGTTGTTTCTTCCCCGGTGTGTGATTGAGTTACGCGTCATTCTATTTGCGCCATAGCTGTCTGCGTTTTCTCTTATGCGTTAATACGCACCGCCTTCCTTTCTCGGTCACTGATGCACACGCTTTTGTGTTCGTAGCCTGCAATCCCGTGGTGTGGGTTCGTGGTGATTGAATCGACGTAAATAAAAACAGCGGACCTTTATCACATTCGGCCAGGACCTGTGTTGAGACGTTGCGTAAAGCTTTTTCTTTGTAACTTTTCTTTTGTTATATATGTAATATTTTATTTCTTGGATTCTTCACGGGGGAACTGTGAAACCATGCTACCCTGTCATTTGCTTGTTTGGGAAGGAGAAATCTTTTGCTAGAAGTTATGGAATAAAATTAGAGCTACCTAGAACGGTTTTCTGAAGTGACTTGATTGCCTTAGTCACTGCTGAACATCAGCCGTCACACACACACACACGCACACACACAAACATACACACACACATACACATAGAGAGAGAGAAAACGATCAAAGTACACAGGCGTTGTTTTCTCCCCAGCCCCTCCCCATAAAATTCACCCAGCATGTTTGCCAATTGAACCCGTGTCTTATATCAGCACGACACCACATTACCTTTTACAAGTGCCGTTTCATGCTCGCCGTATCAGCAATAAATATTAATAATAATAACGATACATAGGATTTTACGTCCCAAAACCGTGATATGATACGGAGGGACGCCGTAGAAGGGGCTCCGGAAATTTCGACCATTTGGTGCTCTCTAATATGTACTAAGATCGCTCAGCACACGGGCTTCTAGCATATCGCCTCTATCGAACTGTGACTGACCTGGCCGGGATTGAATATAAGAAGGACAGAAACAAAAATAATAATAAATAGGCGTAACTAGTTGAGTTCGTCCTGCTATTTGGACAATGGTAGCTGAATACCAGTGATTTTTTTTTGTACAAGTACGGACAAATTAATAAAAATTATAAATTAGCAAGCGAGGTACGAATTTATCGAAACTGCAATATATGCTTTACTGATACCAAATATCTAATTAACGCGTTACGACGATACAATGCAGCCTTGAACGTACTCGTAAATCGCGATTTAAGAACGTTTCACTTGCCCACAAACAGTGTTTTTACTTCTCCCAGACCTTGAGGTCAGTTTCCGCAAAAGCTTTCTTATCTATTTTTTGTGAAACAAAACGTCTGCTCGGACATGACAATTACACATTTTATGAGAAATATCTTAGTTAATTTGGTTATTTTTTACACTGTCTTAGAGATGCGTTAACAATTCATTGCACTGTCTTGCCTATACAGCTCCACACTCGCTACTAAATCAGAAAAAAATCACATAACATTGATATATACGTAAAATTAGCAATACAACAATTACCCACCGAAATAAATATGCATCGCTAAAATGAAACCCCAAAGCAGGTGCCGGAGGTCCATGCCACCTTTAACTTACGAATAAAACATGAAAAGTGAGAGAGGACAATTTTTTACGTCGCAAAAAAACCAGGCGGGTATCGCAGCAGCAACTTCCCAAGATATAAATTATCATACAATGGGGAAGACAACGTTGATCAATGCATAAATAACTCGAGAGAGAGAAAAGCAAAACGCAATGTCGGGCGTATTTATCATTTTGCAATTACGAGATGGCCGCGACATCTTCCACTTAGTAAGATGAAGTCACGCATGTGTAAAAAGGCGGCTGCTACAACGTTCACGTAAGACATTTTTTTTTATGTTTAAGAACGTAAAAATCTTAACGGGAGCTGCATGCACGGTTGCCTTTTAAAGAGCACAGGGTTTGTGGAGTGCCATTTTTCGACTTCTATTTCTTTTTGCCGCCAGCATTGAGAGAAGTGCGACTTCGTAATACGTCTTTGCCATTGCCTTTTTATCAGTTGCTTCTTTGGAGATTCTTTCATGTATTTGAGAATATGCAGGAGGTGTTCTTTTTTTCCTTCTTTCTTTCTTTCTTTCTTTCTTTCTTTCTTTCTTTCTTTCTTTCTTTCTTTCTCTCTTTTTTTCTTTCTCTCTTTCCTTATTTCTTTCTTTACCTTTCTTTCTTTCTCTCTCTTTCTTTATTCTTTCTTTACCTTTCTTTCTTTCTTTCTTTCTTTCTTTCTTCCTTCCTTTGTTTTCTTCCGACACGCTTTAACGACTCCAAAGTCAACCTGCTAAAGCTTGTGCAGATGCTGTTTCGCTTCTAACTATATACTCATTCTCTGATTATTCTCAGGTTCAATCTACGCGCTCGGTCTAATGACAGAGCAATTTTTTATCTGTGCACAAACCTTGTTCATTTTTTAGTCGCCTCGCACCGACACGCTTCCTAAAAACCCGGCGCTAAAAAACTGAACACTACATTGAAGTAACAAAACTGGAAAACTTAATTGCTTTCGTCGTTACGAAACATCGGTGTCTGCCAGCGCAGCCCTTGCTTCCCACCGGCAAGTGGCGTCGCCATGGCTGGATATGGATTCCCGTCACTGTACCCTGAGGCGAGTGCTTGAGGCGCTTGCTGCGTCAGCCATATACATGTATGAAGAAGAAATTGTATTATGACAATGGTTATGGAAAAGATTGTGAGCCAGTTTTGAGAGTGACTAGTGGGTGGCCACAATAAACGACGGATATGTCACAAACATGCGGAACAAAACTTGGTTGGTTAAGGGGGAGGAGGAAATTTTAAGTGGAAGGACAGGGGGGTTAGCCAGTTCTTAGACCGGCTGGCTACCCTGTGCTGGAGAAAGGGGTGAGGGGAATGAAAGATGATAAAAATAAATGTTGCGAAGAGAGAGAGAATGAAATTACAAAAAAAATGCGACAGAAGAAAGGCAACATCAAAGAGTATAAGACACTAAAGTCTGTCTCTGAGGCCCGTTGTCCGCAAAAAGCGCAGCAAAGCTTTCAAAGCCTTCTGGACTGAGGTTGGACTCGGCCAATGACCGAAAATTCTTTGTTTCGACAAAGGCCGATCATCCAGCCTATTCAGACTGCAGTCAGTTCTTGCCTTGGCGCGTAGAAATGGGTGCACTCACATAGAAGGTGCGCGATGATTTCTTTACAACTGCAGTAAGGGCATGTAGAAGAGCTGGCCATTCCAATGAGATAGGAGTATGCGTTCGTGAAGGCCACTCCAAGCCACATACAGCATAGAAGTCTCTCCTGAGCTCGAGATATTCCTGAGGGAAGACGAAGCTGCAGACCGGGATCCAAGTTATGCAGGCGTGCATTTGTGAATTTTATTGAGTTCCACTGTACCAGTGTGAGGTCACGTGCAAGCGAACGAAGTCTTGTAGCTGCGTCGGTTCTTGAAAACGGGATGGCTGTGTATTGGGTACCATCGTGTGCAGATCTAGCGGCCTCATCTGCGTGGTCATTGCCTTATATACCGCAATGACCTGGTATCGACTGATACACTGTGCTGTGCTGTTTCTCGATTGCTTGGTGATGAAGAAGCTTTATTTCAGCTACTAACTGGTCATTAGGTCCATGGCGAAATGGTGACATAAGACATTGAAGAGCTGCCTTCGAGTCCGAGAAGTAGGACCAAGTTCCCGAAGGTTCTTCAACTATAAACTCCAGAGCTGCACGTATGGCGGCGAGGTCTGCAGCTGTCGACGACGTCAAATGCGATGTCATGAATTTAATTCTGATGTGCCTCGCGGGAATAACCACCACCCCTGCTGAACTTGCTGAAGACACCGAACCATCCGTGTAAATGTGAAGGCGTCCGTTGTGCTTGTCTTGAAGGAAGAGTAATGTGGCCTGTTTCAGGGCTAGATGCGACGACTTTTTCTTATTTTGGATGCCATGAATTGTAAGATGGGCTTTGAGTGGGTGTATGCACCACGATGGTATTGGCGGCCATGCTGCATGCGTGAAGTGCAATGGAAGCACTGCGCAATGCTGAGCTACAGTTGCGCTGAACGCTGAGTGGGGCCTGGAAGTTCGAAGTGAGGCGAGGTGATGAGATGGAAGCCGAGCGAAATGTCTTATGTGCATTCTCAAAGCGTCTTTTCGGATGAATGTGTTGACTAGATAATCACGCGGAATGATGACTGTCGCTGCTGTAGACGTGAATCTCGGGAGATCAAGGCATATTCGCAGTGCTTGGTCTTGGATCGACTGGAGGACGCGCAAGTTTGTTCTTGGTATCCCGCAAAGCACGGGTAAGCTGTATCGCATATAACCGAGGAACAGAACAGTGTAGAGTTGAAGCATTGCTCGTACCGATTTTGGTTGGTTAAATTGACGGAGCCGGGTCATGAGAGGGGGGGGGAGGTTAACCCACCTCCTCCCCCAAACATTTAAAGCTCGCGCGTGCATATTATACAGAACATTTGCCTATTGGTGAACAAATATGGTGAGCAAAAATAAAGGCATAGAAAAGATGGGAAAAAGTTAGAAAACAAAAGCAACCAGTAAACTCTTACAGTCGGTCTTACATTTGGCTTATATAGAACCACGTAGCGCAAAGATTTTCGCCGCAGAATTCAGACTTCGTCCTTCACTGTCTTCAGGGAGGCCACTAGAAAAAAAACGAACCTGAAGTTTATGTTCTCTCTCTTTCCGCAAAAAAAAAAACAAACAAGAACTCATTGACTAATGTCATGCACGTCAAATATACGAATCCTCAATAAACGACCGAATAGTGCGCTTGCCATCCCGGCAGTCGTCGAGCCGGCAGCCTGCCGCTTTCTTTGCCTCTTTCGCTGCGGCAGCGCGGCCGTTCATCGGCAATTCCTTTGCGACCGACGCGGGCGGCCATTAGCTGACCGCTCTCTCCATAAGCAGAGCACCCGAGCGCCGTGCCGCTGCATATACATCACCCTGCGACAGCGGCGGCGGCCGAACGCGGAAGACCGGGGTTGACTCAGCGCGGCTTGCGGTCGCGTAATCACTCCCGATAGCGGGGGAGGGGTCTCTAACGCTTGGCCTGACGCTTTGAATCTGCTCCACTTTTCGTTCTTCTTTTTTTTTATTTTTCGTTCCCCGCCTGTGTATACGTCATGGGATCCCGCACAAGCGCGGGGAGCCTTGGTTCAGCGTGTGTGCGACTGCACATTCTGTAAGCGTGTTTCGCTGTTCGTCTGTTTTTGCGTTAGGGTTACAGGGAAAGAGCCAGTTCTGCTATACCGTTAGTCGGTTCTCCGCTGGTTTAGTTACTGCCGTTTTTTTTTTCCCTCTTCATCGCCCTGCTCTGGAGCATCCGTTCGATGCTGCGCTATTGCGTCCGAAGGAAGATGGATGTTGTGGTGACTTGGGCTGACCCGTACGTGGCACGTACCACTTCTTTCTCATGAGCTGCCGCTACGGACCCCGTGATGGCTTAGTGGAGCGGTCAAAGTAAGGCAGTAAGCGGGGGAAAAGGAGAGGCCTTACAGCGAATAAGAGTGGAGCTATCTCTGACGAGCCATAGCACTTTCGCAAAGAAAAAAAAGTTCGGAAGTGCATACGGCGGTGAAGCTGAGCGTCTGTGGCCTGTCTTGACCTGTCCGGAATCGACTGATTGCTCTCTCGCGGATTCAGAGTATTTCGTATGTTCGGTTAAGTGCAGTATGGAGCTTTCCGTATGGTTAATACCACGTAGTGAGCTGGCCGTTGTATAGCTCATCCACGTTTTGTTGAAGGTTCCGTGACAGAATGGCGCAGTATCTGGACAGGTTCGATTTCTAACCAAGCATTGCTTTAATGATATTCTTTGTTTTGCATGCCGTGTGAAGCAGCAACGTCACGCTTCCTTGCAAGTTGCGATTGAATTCGTGATCGAATGCTGCGTGGAAATGAATAAAGAAAAATCATGTGGATTCGAGAAAGAGCCCCAGGAAGCTGAGGCGGGAAAACTGCTTAGCATGACGAGTTATAAACAGGGCATGTGATTAAGCGCCCACTGAGAACTTTGTTCATGGTAACATGCCAGCGAAATCCTCTGGTACACTGATGGCTTTTGCACATCAGTAACAACTGTTACATTACTCGAGGGGCTTCGTCATCTCACTGGAGGGTGCAATGTCCAGCCACCGAATTTCAAATTTCATCGGACAAGCTGTACTACATGATGCCCTTTTCTTTGGGCTTCTATACAGTCATGTTACATTGATCAATCATTTGTCATTGACAAAATACTATGTGCATGGAGGATTTCAGTCAAAACTGGTATTTGCGCCAAGAAAAGCATCATTAAGCAATTGAAAAAGCATCCGTGATGAAGGCGCTCACTGATGCGTAACTTTCAGTGACCCGTGGAAACGTACAATACCGCAACTTGACCACTATTTCGCCGCCGCTTCTCAAGTGCCACGATCCCCTCGGATGCCATGGCGCTTCATCAAATGGCTGTCCCAAGTTATAATGAAAAAAAAAGAGAGATCCCAAAACACATGGTGTGAGACCGTATGTCTTGTCGGAAAGCTGTTGCTGTCGTAATCTTTAAGACGTTCCCGACGCCGTAGCGATTCAAACAACTATCTGAAGCGCAGTTCCAGATGAACCCTCTCCTCTGCTTCCTGGACGAGGCAAGGCCTTTAGTGGATTACTGAGTCCAAGAACGCGCCAGAATGCGGGGACACTGTAGCATGGCTAGCATTACCAAAGCTGCAGCCACAGCCACAACCGTAATCACAGCCACATCAAAAGCCACACCACAATTTACAGCGATTTCAATGGTCGCAGCAGACATTGACCTAGCTGGTTCTCCACGACTTCCGCGAGAAATGCCAGGACATTGCTGTGATACTTCGATCTCGTCCGGACACCACACTTATTCTTCTAAGTAACCTAAACGCTCTGACAACCCGAACGGCTTTCGAACTGCTGTAAGTCGTTAATTCATTGTTCTGGGCGCTTAAGTAACCATAGCTTGCCCACGGTTTTCCCAAAGGTTGTGATTCCCCAATCGAATGTACAAAGCACTGAAGTCGTGTGGGCTTTACGAACTCTCGTCTAACTGACCACTTGTATACTCCTTTGTGCGTGCAGTACTATTCCTATCTCTCTTTATATTCATTCTTTCCGAACCCCCAGTGGAGGCTTGGGAACAAGATCCTCGTCTGGTTAACCTTCCTGCCTTTCGTCCACATGCTTTCTCATGATATGTGGGGTTTAACGTCCCAAAACCACTATATGATTATGAGAGACGCCTACATGCTTTTACACATGCTTCTCCTCTCTCTTCTCTCTCTCTCTCTCTCTGTGTGTGTGTGTGTGTGTGTGCGTGTGTGTGTGTGTGTGTGTGTCGCCATTCATATATGCAGCGCGATCATATATCTAAAGTTCGGTGCGAAGTGAATGCATCGAAATCGAAGGTGGGTGAAAATGCCGAAGATGCGCCAAAAATACGCTCCATGTGCTCTCCCCTTAACAATAACGCTGCAGAGAGACCAAACTTGATAAGCAAAAACGCTCTTTTCCATCTTTCCTTCTTCATTACGTAAGATGTCTGGACGAAAGGCAGCCGGGAAAGGGATCCCACGTGACCGCGTTCTCCGGAAGTGAAGTGTGCTTACGTGTCCGTGCGGGGAATGAAGGGGGGGGGACATTAGGTTGCAGGGGATGGAGGTTATATGCCAGCTGCGTCATTCTTCTCGCCTGCTAAAGGTGAATAATAAAGACCGCATGCTCTAGCCTACCGTCGATGGTAGCCGCGCAGCCGAACTGTTAAGATATTACACTTCAAGCGGCTTGCATCGGGCCTAAAAAGAGGCCGATGGATGGTCGGTGTAGCTGGGGTGCTTGGCGCTGATAAGAGCTTAAACGGCGAGCTTGTTCTTCTGGTCTCACCACTGGATGTAGGCTTGGCGGTTGGATGTTGCATAACTATTCAACTGGCCTAGTGGAGGATTCCCGGAAACGTTGTGCACATGCGGGGATGACATCTTTCGGCTCGTCCTGTATACGATAAAAATAATGCGCTAGCATTCGGAAGCTTTCCTCGACATTTTAGAGTTTGCCTCTCTCTCTTCCTGTTTTTCTCTTTTTTTTTTCTTTCCCGGCACGCGCATGCAGCGAACGGTTTCTTGTGCGTACCGTAGCCTGCCCGAAATAGCCACTGCTGTTAATAAAACTGTACAAAGCGCCTCTGTTGATTTAAGTACTCAACATTTCACATTAGACAAAGCGATGCCACATTTAACACAAAGGCCAGCATGGGTCTCATGCCTGTAAAACCAGCTGTGACGTAATGTCCAAACCATGCATATTACAGAGCCCACATCACAATATTGTTTGACTCAAGTTTTGAGAAAGTAATAGGCCAGTTTTTTTCGCACACCCTACAAACTGCACGTATGATTAGCGCTATCAACCGTACCAGCTCGCACGCGATGTTGAATGCACATTGTTGTGCTAAATACATGCTCGGTGTGTTGCTTGCATGTCGAAGAATTGCTGACACAGCTCTGACCATTCGTGTTTTCATTCAACCTTTACATATGCGAATAACGCGCAGAGTCTGCGTATTCGACAAACGCCGCGATATTTCCGCTGCATTGCCATTTTGGGGCGTACGGTGCCAAGAGCGTTCACAGGAGTTGATGGCAGTGCAATGAATAGTTCAAGCTTTCGGGAGCCCCTTACGCTGGTTCAATGTTGGCCTCATTCTCGCAAAGGGCTTTCAAGACGCGACGCTATTTCGGACGTTGTCGGCTACCTTCACAAATAGTGCGACACAAGAAGAGCAGGAGCTTTAAACTTCGTAAAAGAAATAAAACAGTAAAACGTGGGTTGCGAAATTTGTCTCAGAATCAGTAATTAGGTTGAACTTAATGATCTGAACTATCGCAACGACCTCCGTTTGAAATCCCGAAATCGATTCAAATAAGACAATGTTTCAACGTGCCAGCTGACCTTAGTAGACCTTCCCTAAGGTGCGTTGGTTGTATAGAGATATGCTAAAAGATGCTGCACTGAAATTCACGAACCCAGTCTTTGTACAGCCTTTGTGGATTGGAAAACGTGCTGTTTCGCCGAGAAACGTCACTCTACTACGCGACATGTTTACGGCACAGCTTCGAACTTCTCGTGCTGTAATAAAAGCACGATTGGTGTCAGTGCGTGTACGACTGTATGAGTAAGCTTGGGAAATACAAGAACATGGTGAAAACGAAAGAAAAACAGGCACTGAATTCTTCAAGCTTTTATTCTTTTCGCAAACTTCCATTTCCATTGGCTAGCCGCCATCGTCAGTAATTCAGACAAGCAGCAGTACCGTGCCTAAAATGTGCTCTTGTGAACTGCAATGTCATCGGCGCTCGTTGTGATTGTACACCCAGGTGGGAAATACAGAGGGAGAGGGAGAGAAGAGGGAGGCGGGGAGCCTAAGGTAGTATCGGCTAAGTTACCCTGCAACTATTTTCTGCACGAGTAGTGTGCCTTAGTAGCTTCTCCCCACTTGAAAAGCGCACGGGCCGAGCTGCTTTGTGACTCTCAAGTAGTACTGGGAGCCTCTCAAAGGCGTTCGTCGGCTCACAGACAGCGAAGTGCTCAAATGAGCGAGTAGCTTGGCGTCCTCTTTTGAAGTGATTTTTACAAAACAGAGAATCCTCCCATTCTTCTTTGAAAACAAAGGAACTCCATGAAAAGCAAAGCAGAGAGAAGATAACGGCACGCCTCTTCTGAACGGGAAAGAGCTGTGTCATCCAGTCGTACGCTTTCGCACGCCAGGCACACGCGCTGGCACGTGTGAGCTTTCGAAAGTCTCTACCGAGAATCGTCATTGTTACGAAAGATACGTCAGCAAGAGGCGTTGCAAAGACAAAACAACCCCACCACCGAAGCCAGCAAAACAACTGCCGTTGTTCACACTGTTCGGGAAAGTGGGGGAAACCCCGCCCCATTTAAGGACAACAATAACAGACTGCCTTTCGCACTCAGCTCATTGAAGGGAGCTACATAGCGATGCATAGTAGGAAGAGGAGGAGAAGCAAGAGCAGCACCAGTGAGATGAGACCGCTGGCAATATCAGTTCAACGGCGAACTCGTTGTTGACGTCCAGGGCTCAGCCCCCCAACCCCACAGTTCCGGAGACCACGGCGCCCTTTGTTTCAAGGCCCTTGGAAGCAGAGCTGTGGTTTTTGTTGTTGGGCCGCGCTTGGCGTTGTTGTTGTTGCGAAGAGAAGCGTTCGTTCGGTCGCGTGTCGAAGATGCGCTCGAACGGGCGAGCGAGGTGGCTTCTCTTGCTTTCAACGTCGGTTTCGAGCGCGGTTTGCCACAAGCAAAGCGTCCAGCGCCGCCACCAAAGCGGCAGCTGGCGGTGACTGCTCGTATTAATCTTTGAAGCGTGTCCACGCGGAGGCTTTCGCGCTGTGGGGGCAGGCGTGTGTTCTCCGGCGTGTCGGGCTCGTTTGTTCGAGGCGTACAACTTTGGAATGTATACCGTGCCTGTTCTCGCCGCTTGCCCTTGAGTATTTCGGGGTTAGTTTATTGACGCCATTGTTCACCGGCTTCGTCGTGTTGTTACATGCCCCGCGCGTAACAAAGCCGTATCCCCTGTGGCGTTCTAAGTGACGACCCTGCGTTTAACGATAAGCCTTCGGCATCTTTTGCAAGCGCGCTGGCCTCTTTGTTTAGGCGCATGAGTTAAAGTCGGGAACGTTGATGAGTGGATATCCTTTTCCTCTGGCTGAAAACAGTGGATGTGATCAACGTATTAAGCCATGCAAAAATTATGAATAAAGAGAGAAAGAACAGTTCACTATTCTTATGCACCTTGATTGTCAAAAAAGGATGAAAACTGTATTGAAAACCAAAAACCAGGCAAACTTTACCAAATAAAACAAATAATTCAAGTCACAGTTAAGCTCAATGAATAAGTGTCGAGTGATAGTGCATGAGCATGTCGTACATGCCCACTTTCCTCATGTTCAGTATCACTACCGTCTTTATATTCGCTACGCTAGACTAGTTGTTGTGGTGCTGGACTGCTGACGCGAAGGTCGCGGGATCGAATCCCGGCCGCTGCGGCTGCATTTTCTACGGAGGCGAAAATTCTATAGGCTCGCATGCTAAGATTTGGGTGAAACCCATGTGGTAAAAATTTCCAAATTATTTCTCTGCGGCATACTTTATAATTATATATCGTATATTTTGGGATGTAATACCAGAACAATTAGCAATTAGTATCGTATCTATCTATCTTGACGTCACCTCAAGTTATCTGAACTATATTGCCCCACACATGTAGGTAATCGCCCCTAACTCAATGCCTACGGGCTTCGGGCAGGGGTGGCACTTACACCGGCCGTTATATCGTCATGGAACTGGTCACGTTTACGATTTGGTGATACGTGTCCGTATTGTCCCACTCCTGCGATGCAAGCAGATACATACCACCTTTTATGGACATACGGTTGACCTTTTATAGTTTTATGGTTCAAGCCAGAAAAGTTCCCGTCACCTCGCTCAAGCCAGCCTTCGCCACAGCGACACAGCCAGTTACAAACGCTGGATACATGAAAACAGATTCCACAAGACACTGCTTCACTTCATAAGCAACACCGGCCTAACAGCACACATTTAACAAAAATATTATGCCTTAAAGGCAAGTCTTTGTCGCAATAGAAAAAATGGAGTAACATTTTTGCTGTGCACTAACAAAAAGAAAACAGCGAAAGTCTTGTAGCAGATGCACCATCGCAGAATAACTAACGAAATGAAGGTCTAACGACTTCTAGAGCGTCGACCAGTAGTCTCTTGAACGGTTGCCCGCAAGAAAATTCCATATAAATACTGTCATGTGCTTCTTATCAGTGCTGTAGAAAAACTTCAACGTAATGCTCAGATATAAGCGAACGTTTACAACATACCTGACATATACGCAAGATTATCCAAAGGTGTTTTAACTATTATTTTATCTTCATTCTCATTTTATTACCTGTGATATAATCAAACCAATAAAAAACAGAAATAAGCATCAGGCTGAAAAGTATTAAGAACCAAGCAGTAATTAGAAGACCTTTAAGCCACTCCAATACACACAAATCTCTTCTCTTTCCCTCAGCATTCGCGCACTGAAACGGCTGTTTAAATGCACATATGAGGCGTTTTTTTTAACTGCGAAGCATTTCTTGGTGAACTTCGGCGACTTTGCGAGTATCTATCTATCTATCTATCTATCTATCTATCTATCTATCTATCTATCTATCTATCTATCTATCTATCTATCTATCTATCTATCTATCTATCTATCTATCTATCTATCTGTCTATCTATCTATCTATCTATCTATCTATCTATCTATTTAGCCGCCTAGGACTTTTAGCTCTCCTGACCGTTTGGATAATGGTATCAATACCAAACTTGGTAGTACATAACATGACTGTATGGAGAACATATCTGACTAGTCCTAACATGAAAATCATAAAATGGATGTCATGAATTTTATAATTTACATTTCATGTTCCTGCAGCTCTTGTGGTGGTTTCGTTCACATGGCATGTTGCAAAACCGGTATGGTATGACATTATTGCATGGCGAACACAAGCGACAGATCATAACACGAAATTCATGACATGCGTGTCATGTAACAACATGACTACATGCCAAACTCATGATGCACTCGTGGCTGTTTCCCTAGCATTACATATACCAAATTCGGTATTACGGTACGTGAATGGATGACGAAGGCATCTGACTGGTGCAAACATGATAATCATGAGATGCGTGTCATGTAACAACATGATTACATGCCACGCTCATGATCCGCTGGCGGCTGTTTCACTAGTTTCACTTATGCAAAATTTGGTATTACGGCACGTGAATGGATGACGAAGGTATGAGACTGGTGCAAAGATGATAATCACGACATGCGTGTCATGTAACAACATGACTACATGCCACACTTATGATGCGATCACGGCCGTTTTGCTAGCTTCACATATGCCGAATTTGGTATTACGCAACATCAATGCATGACGAAGGCCTGTGACTGGTGCAAATCTAATAATCATGAGATGCGTGTCATGTGACAACATGACTACATGCCTTAGTCAAGGCACCAATACACTTCAACGTGACCCGGCACGCGTGCCTGCTGACGTTCGTTTTGTCGCGTCACGCCGGCGTTGCCACGTCAGGCGCTGGTCCTGTCATACATACTCGCAGGCGCGCGCTGCGTTGCTATGACGCATGCGTGTTTCAGCGCGTCCGGCGTCCCTCCCTCTCGAAAAGAGGCAGACGCAGTGCTGTCTGGGTAACGCATTGGCGCCAAATGCAGCATGTCGCATTTCGCGCCGGTTGCCGTCGGGCCGCGCTGACGGACGTTGGTCGTGCCGGTCGCGCCTGGCGTCAGACTATGGAGTGCTCACGTTTTCGCTAACGTATAGCGTCGCTGTGCCCAGTGCGCGCGTGCGTCAACTTACGTTGGAGTATATCGGGCCCTTTATGATGCACTCGCGGCCATTTTGCTAGCTCCACATATACCAAATTTGGTGGTACGCGACCCCAATGGATGACGAAGGTATATGACTGGCGAAAACATGATACACATCAGACGCGTGTCATGTAAGAACAAGACAACATACCACGCTCATAGTGCGCTCTCGGTCGTTTCGCTAGCTCCACATATACTAAATTTGACATCACGTGACGTGAATAGATGACGAAGGTAAACGACACCTAAACATGATAATCATGATACGGAAGTCGTGTACGGCATAATTTAGCTGCGCCGCGTAACGTTGTCGTGATTTGAAAGAGACATATCAACCTTCCTCATTCGTGCTTCGAATATCATCGATTCCCACTGTACGTGGGATCGGCCAACTTTTTTTTTCTTTGTAAAAGAGCCAAATGCAGAAACCGAAACTAGACAAAATTTTACTGGAACGTAAAGCATGCCTAAATATCTTCAATTTCAAGAACACTTCTAATCAAAATAGGGCAATGCTTTATGACAACATGAGCTCAAAAAGGCAGTTTCTATTCAAAAATGAAACAACTACTTCAGCTGTTTCAATCAAAGTGAACCACATTCATTAAACCAGCACTGCACTAACAAACGTAATCGAAAGAGCCAACATGGTCCCATCCAAAATTTTTCATTTGTGTCTTAGTTGCTTTTTTACCGTATTTACGTCCCACTATTAGGTTTTCTCGCCCGAGTTGGTACTTACTGAAGGATGTGATGTTGAATGACAATACTAGATTGTGAAGAGTAAGAGGTGGACTTGCCTACTTCTTTTTGCATCTTAGTGATTCTTTTTGAATTTAGCACAACAGCATCTTGTCCTCCGTTCACTCCAACATGGTTGATTGATTGATTTGTGGGGTTCAACATCCCAAAACCACCACATGATTATGAGAGACGCCGTAGTGGAGAGCTCCGGAAATTTCGACCACCTGGGGTTCCTTAACGTGCACCCATATCTGAGCACACGGGCCTACAACATTTCCGCCTCCATCGGAAATGCAGCCGCAACAGCTGGGATTTGATCCCGCGACCTGGATTTGATCCCACGGGTCAGCAGCCGAGTGCCTTAGCCCCTAGACCACCTTGGCAGGGCACTCCAACATGGTATAGTTTTTTAATAAAATAGGCATAAAATAAAGATGTTGGGCACCTATCTAGTCTCTAAAGAAGAAAAAGTGGACAGAAATGACATGGAATAAAACTAACTGAAACACTTTTCAAGGCCTTCAAAAGATGCCAGGAACAAGGAATGACAGTCCAGAATGGTGCGCCTTTTGCCTGGAAGGACAACCCCCTCTTCAAGTCTAGTAATCGCCAATACACCCATGCGTCGAAGCACGGCCCCGACAGAAGCACAAGTATACATGGTGTAAATTCTATTGCAAAATGATGCTATGCCATACATTCAAACCGTTTTGCACTTATTTTACAAGCTAATTCATACCCGAATGAAATGCTTCAATCTAAGTGAGTTAAATACAAATTTAACTCCACAATCCTGGCGATATTTGGCTATGTACAGTTTAGCAATAACATGGGTTTGTGGTATTTAAGGGAGCTGAACATACTGGCAAAAAGTTGTTTGAGCAGGCTCAACCATATTGTCAGTAGAAAAAAAGTGCGTTTTTTCTTAGTTTTATTCAGAGTCTATTTCGCTCTCTTATATTTAAAAAAAACGCCTCATATATACCTTATTAAGTGGATTGGGGATGACCTACACCGTAGCACAGCGATATGGAGCAAAGGACGTGTAATGTGGAAGTCGCAGGTTCTCCCCATGCTGGCGGCAAGTTATATTTCCGTTCACTTTTGTTTCTTTTTTTTTACATTAAAGTTACTTCCAATGCATTCCCTATACTTTCTTCTGCATTATAGTTTGTCACTCCTTATTAACATTGTTTCTAATGTAGAATCCTTTGTTAATTAAGTGCGACCTATTTATAACTGTACATGACTGCCACTTTTATTTTACCTCTGTAACCACAAATGCAGGGGTTGTTTGAGACGGCAGCATATGTTTAAATTAAGGCAAAATGCTACAAAGCAAGTGACAACAGCGCAAAATACTGCGTGCGTGACGTTAACTCTGAGTCATCTTTCATGTTCATTGGCTGCATTGTTCGTTATCTACTGAATAACCTTTTCGTTCTAAACTCCCGCTATTCCTCCATTTAATAAAGAACAAAGGAATAGAAAGAGAGAAAGAGAAGGGGTAGGAAAAGTGATGAAAAAAAATGGAAAAGGTCGCGTTACAGATCCTGTTATGTAGTGCTTTACAACAGGCCTTAGCCACGGAAGTAATTTATGGAGTTTTCTTACTTGACTCGATCAGGCATGTGCAATGAGTGGAAAAATATTGCCTATTGCTCCTATTTTCTTTGTCGCACGAGCGTTAGGAGTTATCCCCTTCCTATCTAGAGGAGCAAAGTAAAGATATTAGCACGAACTAACTCTCACACTGTCGGGATAGCGAACGTCAGCATATATAGCCTTTTATGCAGTGCCAGTACGAATGACAAAAGGAGACGTGCCCAAAAAAAAAAAACACAAGGGCCAAACAAGTCTACGAGGCAACCAATGTAGAAGCAAAAGAACATGCAATCAGGCGTGTATATTTTGCGTGTATGAAGAGCCCCTTGTCCTGTCGCATTGGATCCCTCCCTACGGTTGCGCGGTGTGTGTTCTTTGGTTTGATTGACGTTCCCGTAATAACAGCTCATTTCGGATTTATGGAAGCCGCCACCAAGCCGCTGTCCGTGACGTCACGACCACGGACGGTGCGGCAGCTGTCAACCTCTCGAGCAGCCAGAAACACAATCAGACAGACAGCGATGCGGAGGCACGGCCGCGAGCCGCGATTTTTTTTTTTTTTTTTTCATTGTTCTACGCGAGCCGCATGTCGGGTTTGTGTGTGATGCACTTTATATGGTTGAACCGCAATTGACTAATACGGCAAGCCGTATAACGGCACCTGGGTTTTCCGAAAGGAAAGATGTGCAAGCGAAATGATGCAGGAAGCACACGCCTATATATGCTATACCTACCGAAACTTCCCACACGGTTTCCGGAAAGGATAGATAGATAGATAGATAGATAGATAGATAGATAGATAGATAGATAGATAGATAGATAGATAGATAGATAGATAGATAGATAGATAGATAGATAGATAGATAGATAGATAGATAGATAGAGAGAGAGAGAGAGAGAGAGATAGATAGATAGATAGATAGATAGATAGATAGATAGATAGATAGATAGATAGATAGATAGATAGATAGATAGATAGATAGATAGATAGATAGATAGATAGATAGATAGATAGATAGATGATAGATGGATAGATGGATAGATAGATAGATAGATAGATAGATAGATAGATAGATAGATAGATAGATAGATAGATAGATAGATAGATAGATAGATAGATAGATAGATAGATAGATAGATAGATAGATGCAGCTAGGCTATAGAGTATCTTTCGAAGCCAATCAAATGCTTCACGTTGGTGTTAGTATAGGTGCAGTTTATAGAAGTAGTTGTTAGTCCGCCTTGGTGGAACAGTGGCTACGGTTCTCGGCTGTTGAATGAAGGTTGCGTGTTCGATCTCAGCCGTGGCGCTCAGTATTAGATTGAGGCGAAACGATGAAGGCCCACGTACTGTGCGATATGAGTGCATATGAAAGAACACAAAATGGCGAAAATTTCCGTAACCCTCCACTGCGGCGTCTGTCATAATCATATCGTGGTTCCGCGACGTAAAACCACAGATAATATTATTAAATTCAGGTGTTAAAATATATTTACGATCGCCAGTGGGGACATCCCTCCTGTATTGTGGAGCAGCGGTTATAGGCATGTGTACCGTGACTCGTAATTTTCTTATTTGGGCTACTAACATGCATTGGTTAATATAGAAAAATTTTAAATAATGGCTCAAAAGCTTGCACTAACGCGTAATGTTCGGTCCACAGCGAAGGTGAGTTGTGTCATACTTATTTACAGATGTATTCATTTGATTAAACTTTTGCTTGAAGTTGGCTGTAGCGATGCTGAATTTCTCCTTGAAATTTGCTTGAACTCGTCTGAAGGTGATGTTGAGCTTTCACTTGAGCTTGGCGGATCCAATCGACACTGCCATGGCCGTTCCCGCGTAACGGAAACCTTAGCCTCACTTCTCGGATGGCGGCTTCTTCCTCGGGAGTGCGATTCGTATTGGGACGACCCATGGCTGCGTATGGTAAAGCGCGAACTGTACACATAGCTCATAATGAAGGGTGGTGAGGCACGATTAACAAGACACACGAGAAAAGGAGACAGTTGCTAGAAGCGCACTGTCCAGTGTCCCCCTTTTCCTGTGTGCCGTGTTATTCGTCCCCCACCGCCCTTCGTCCTTTTCATCAGATAGCCATTACATCAAAGCACATACATGCCGTTTATAATCATGGTTGTAGTTTCCTGGTAGGCAACACAAATTTCTGTGGCATTTCCATTTGTTGGTAACTGCTGCCTGCTTTATGTTTAGTGGACCAGTTGTGAGTAAGCAATGTTTACCCAATTTCTTTGGCACGTACCCGTTTATGATGGTGATATTTTTTACAGCGAAAGCTGTCATGAGATAACAACTCGGGTCACGCACAGTTGTCTGCCGCCGCCGCCGCCACCGCCGGTGTCCGTAACCGCATCGCGCGAAATTAGAAAAAAAAAAGAAAAAGAAACCTAGCACCGATGACACAGTGGGGCTCAATCTCGGGTCCACTGGGTGCCAGCTCAGTATTCTACCACTGAGCCACACCGGTGCTTGGAACTTGTTGGCAAACTTGCCTTAGGCAGGCTTGATGTCGGGAAAGCAAATCGCGTTAATACGGCTTATAAAGCGTTTAAAACAGCGAAACAACAACCTCTCGTCGCACAATGCGAAAAGCGTAACAAGTGGGTTGTCCAATGCCCCAACTTATTACAAAAGCTTGTTCTTGTACCATATGAACTGTGGCGCATAAACATTTCAGCCATAATTTCTCATCGTCGTCAACCACTGCATGAACAATTGGCGCCAAATTCATTGCAAGTGTTTAGAGAATACGACGCTTCTCCGAAGAATGACGAAAAGTAGCATAGTGAATGCCAGCCTACTACCAAAAAATTAATTATAATACCCTCGTGGGTATCAAGCAAGTGTGCTTGCAGGAGTTACCTAATCGGGGTTTTGAAAGGCTCTCAAAGGCCTCACTTCTATAGGTTTCGCTGTGACTGTGCAGCGCCTACCGCGGAGGCCTGGTGTTTTTCTTTCTTTTTTTTTTGTAACGTGGTCAACAAGAAATGATTTGCTCAACAGCTGCGCTTTTAAAATAAGGTCACGAATACATATGCACGAGAATCAACTTTTATAGAGATGTTTTTCGTGCCATGGTGGGAGGTGTCCCTTAGTCCTGAAAGCATGGTCTCCGAGTGTACGCTATAGTGCACTACAATAGCAATTCGTTTGTCTTTTCGGTAAAATCGTATGTTTCAGTAATATTGTTTACGGAAATATATGACAAGCATGCGGAAAATATATGGGTTACATAGATTCTATAAGAAAAGGTATGAAATTGACGGAATGACATGGGAAACGTTTCCGTAAGGTGGGCCAGTCGAAGAAGGGACGCTATAGGAATGTTACAAGAAGAACTACTCGAGCGTCTTTTAAAGGATATTCCCTCTCTCTCTCTCTCCCTTTCCAGGAGGGGTCGAAAAGAGTGCATCGAGGCACACCCTGTCACGTTGCTGTCACAGCCTCAGTCGGCAACCAGTGTTGCTTCTTCCTCCTAAAGAGGCCGCCCTCATCTCACCCTTTTCATCTTCTTCGTGCTTTGAAGCACAGCGGCGTGCCTTGACGTTTGTCTCTACGGGATTAGACAGGCGACGAGGGGTAGACCCGACCACGGGCAAGGCATTATTTCTGCGGTAGCGGGCTCGCTTGCGCTTCGCGATAGCTAACGATGTGTATCTCTATGCATGTGGTCCTCTATATGTAGGCGACACGTCGACACACCGTAAGGGACCCCCGCACCGTCTTCCAGCGCCGTGCGCGCACCTCTGGTAACTTTGCTTTTTTGCGCCTGTTTCCTTCGTTATTCTATACGCTGCGTGTCATGTATAGCAAGGATGGACGCGCAAGTGGGTGCGCTGGTGTCACCGAGGGAGGTCTCTCACACCACGTCTGCTCCCGTTAGCGTTGTGAAACTGGCGTGACGACTAATCGAAATTAGCCTACCGCGAACTTTTGTCGGGAGAAAAAAAAACAGTCCTGGTGCGAAGATGAGAGTCGGCAAGAGTACGATAATCAACAGCGACCAAACTCTGCTCTGTTCTTTTCGCAACGGCGCTATACAGAGTGTCCTCTTGGTGAATGTTTCCCTTGAAGCGGCGATACGTAATTCTGAAAAATGCCAGTGCATAGATATGTGCATGTATGCGAAAATAAATTGTAAGTTGAATTGTAAATTCACGTAGAATATTTTTAAGAAATCGTAATATGCTTATCGGCATTTAGAATATGTTAATTGAGAAGTGCGTTGAAATAATTGATTGATTTGTAGGGTTTAACGTCCCAATATCACCATAAGATTATGAGAGACGCTGAGTTGGAACAAATTTTATTGATCTAATCAGCCAAGCTCTTGGATTCAACCCGAGTAGGTCTGTAAATAATTCACTGGACGTAACATGCTTTCATACACATTGCCAACATTTCATCTTTTTCGTAAGCAAGCGGCTACCGATATAGTAGTAGAGAAGAAGAGAGAAGAAAGAAACGAGAAAAAAGAAAGGCAGGGAGGTTAACCAGATGCTAGTATCCGGTATGCTACCCAACACTGGGGTTGGGGAATAAGGGGTTGAAAGAGAAAGGGAGAGTTAAAAAATAAGTAAGAGAAAAACACCGACACACATGCACACACAAAATCAGTCCACTCAGAGGCGTTCCGACAGGCCAGTAGTTCGTAAGAAGCCCAGTAGCGCTTGCATGGCTTTCTTCTGTGACGATGAGTCATGACGATGGCGCAGTATACTTTCTTCTGACAGCGGCTGTCAGAAGAAAGTATACTGTTCACAAGTATACTACTACAAGTAGTGTGTAAAGTAACCTGTTTAGTTTATTAGAAAGGTGTTGTTTTTCCAGGTTGTATTTCGGGCAGTCACACAGGATATGTCGAATTGTTTCTTCATCTCCGGAGTGTGCACAGTCGGCGGTGTCGGCCATACCTATGCGGAACGCGTACGCAAGGGTAAACGCGACTCCCAACCATAGTCTGCACAGAGCACTAGGGTCGCCTCGTCGAATTTTTGTTGGAAGCTGCATGCTTAACGTTGGATTAAGAGATCGTAATCTTGCATGCGTAAAGAGAGGCTCATTCCAAAGAGCCATGGAGCGTTGGCGAGCAAGCATGCGGAGCCTCCTAGCAGTGTCCGTCCTTGAGAGAGGTATTGACTGGTGGTTTTCGCCCGTATGGGCTGAACGGGCAGCTTGATCAGCTCGTTCGTTACCGATAATTCCACAGTGGCTTGGCAACCACTGAAATATAACGTGGTGCCCTTTCTCTGTTATATGGTGTAGCGTTTCTGCTGTTTCAAATACCAACTGCTCGTGTGGACCACGGCGTAGATTTGACAGAAGTGACTGCAGTGCCGCCTTGCAGTCGCAGAAAATCATCCACCGTTGCGTGCTTTGGTCGTTAATGAAACGCAGCGCAGCGCGAAGCGCTGCAAGTTCTGCTGCCGTTGTTGTGGTTGCATGAGCTGTCCTGAATTTGATGGTTGTGGCGTGCGTTGGAATAACGACCACCGCAGTTGAGCTGTTTGGCAGGACGGAGCCGTCGGTGTAGACGTGGGTGCAGTCTTGGTACTTTTCGTACAGCAGAAGTAAGGCGAGCTGCTTGAGAGCTGGTATTGAGAAATCTCGTTTTTTCTGGATGCCTGGTATTGTCAGGTTGATGACTGGCTGTTTGAGGCACCAGTATTGGTGGTGGTGGTGGGGGTGATAATAGTAGTAATAGTGGTAGTAGTAGTAGTAGTAGTAGTAGTAGTCGTAGTAGTAGTATCATTTTCACCATTACCATCTTTAATTCATTTGTTGGAGGGGAGAGAGAGATAAAGATTCAAGGAAAGGCAGGGAGGTTAACCAGACGCACATCCGGTTTGCTACCCTGCACTGGGGAAGGGATAAAGGGGAGAATTTGTTGGAATACAAGAACAAGTAACGGAGGTAATGATACATCAGATAAACATGCACCAACATTTCGACATCTTAGTAGTCGGTATGCAAGGTCATAAGCAAGGTGTTGGCACAACAATCTGCTACTGTACTGACGGCCGAATGCATGCAATGTTTATGAAGCTACGAGATAGTTAATGCAAGAAATAGCCACGTAAAACAAAACAGGTAACACATTGCATAAGTGGTAAGTAAATCTCATGAGTGCGACCGCTTCTTCAAGATGGCTTCTTCACCGGCGCTTTGTAAGAAAGAATTAATCTCGATTCTATATGCCCTTACCATCTACTGTCCATGGCTAGCTGGTCCCATTCATAACGGAGACGGGCTGTCGCTCTGACCAGTGGCAGAGTACGAAAAGCCCATCAATTAATTAGCAGCAGATTAGGCATCACTAGGAAATACTGGCCCCTTGCTCCGATAAATTACTTAGGCTGAATTACCTGAGACACTCGATTTCTTGTGTTGCTCTGACGTATTTCGTTTTGTCGTTTAATGACAGCGTCAGACCGAAACTACACAGAACTAAAATTTACCATGACGATGCTCAGCGACCGTTACCTCGGGCTGCATGCTCTCGCTGTTGAACAAATCACCAGTCCTGCGATAGCGTAGAAGCCTAACTAAGACAGCAGGCAAACGAAAAATAAAATAAGATGACTTGTTACAGAATGCGCGCATGTCATGCTGTGCGATCGCAGTGACCATGGGGCCTGTTTTGTTTTGCCCCCTTCTCATTTACGCCCAAATCGGATGCTTGGTGAGTTGAACATCTCTTTTATCCTCTCATGCTTCCTCCCTTCCTCTCCTGTGGTCTCCTCTATCTCTATTTGATTGACTACAACTCAGTGCAACTGTTAGCTAGAACAAACACAGTAGCTACTTACGTCACAGTGTGATTTCACTGTGGCGTTACTATACTTAAGTACAATTTATGTAATGATAACGTGTGTGCTCACCCTTAATTAAAACCCCCTTTTATCGATATTTACTGTTTACAACTATAAGCATCCAGTTCGCGTTGTTTATCGAATACGCGTGAAATCCAAGTTTCTGGGTCATTACTGAGAAAAAAAAAGTTTGGCCGTGCAGGACAATTTAACCTCATTCTGACTGTTGTACATCGACCAGTGTACATGCAGCGTGCATGTTAATTAAGTTCTTGCATTGCGATGAGTACAGGACAGTTGGTAGCAGTCGCACGACCGCATTGCGGTGTAGCTTCTTTCCCCGTGCGTCTGCTAAGAAAGAGAATAATTACACTAAGTATCTGTTACCAGCCCATAAGAGCCAAGTTTGCCATCTCCACTATATACTGTGTCAATTTTTGTCCTGTGCAGCTTTTTAAGCTTATTTGCGAACAGTGTACCTCGCAAAACTGCGTCAGCTGCGGCACCCGCTTGCGGAATAAACAAGGCAGCGCTGTCAGTTTTTTTTTTTTTTTAATAAGCTGCGCCGGCTTCCGAAACTGTTCTTGCGGCAGCAGCGGCAGCCGCGTCTCGCGGGGGTGTTAATCGCGAGTCATGAAAGCGTGACAAGCCGAGGACAAGGAGCCACGGGCTTTCTCTTCCCGCCTTCCCTAAAAAAAATGAAGCGCAAATTTCACTGTGTTACCATACACTCCATCGATCGCCCATATATATGAAAGGCAGCTTTGTCGATGGAAAAATATGCCCCCAGTATAGAGACCGAGAGTAAACGAGAAATGAACAGAAAGAAAGTGATCAAGAGTAGCTGCGTCGTCGGCGAACACCCCTTTCTTTGCTTTCTTAAAAAAAAATTCAGGACGATAGAAAAACGGAAAGTATAGTGACACCACGAGACAGTACTCACGCGCAAGACGAGAGAAAAAAAAAGGCAAATATCACGAAAATGTGAAAAGACTGAATGAGGCGAAATTTACGGGAAATACATCAACAGGGAAACTCACTATAGGCAACCAGAGATGGCAGAACGCCATTATTTCTTTCGCTTCCCTGATGCTTTTGTTGCCGCTGTTTTTGCAATTTTCGTGCGGGTACATATATTCGCAATTTTTTTTTCGATATCTGACGCTCTTTTCCGCTCGTGCAGAGTTGCGCTCGTGCAGAAGGGGTAAGGACTCTCGGCAAGGAAAGCGTCGCCGCTGAATGCTCCACTCCTTTCGCGTGCAAGCCGCAGAGTGACACCAGAAATGCACTCCTCCTCGTCCTCTTAACGCGGCACTGCTCCCGTTCCCCCCGGCCCTTTTCTTTTCCATCAGGCTGCCGTAGCCCGAGGGCCCGTCGTTCGGTTCGAACTCAATCATTCTCTCCCGGCGAAAACCCCTTGCTGCCGCCATCCCGTGGAATCGAGTCCCCCCCCGCACTGCAGCGTTGCTCTCGTCTTCTGCGCCCGGCATATCGTTAATACGTTGACAGTCGGGCTGGCTCTCCTCAACAGCCTCGGCGGAATCCATCCAGCGCCATTCGTCTCAATCGGCTGGAACCCGTTGAGATTCCGCACTCCTTTTTCCCCTCCATCTGCCCACCACCTACGTTCGCCACCCATCAGTTCTATCCACTCCCCTTCGCCTAACTTGCCTCGCTTATTCCTGTTTTGTTTTCGTTTTTTTGTTCTATTTCTTGGTATTTCTATTCGTTGCTCTATATTTGCGCATGCCATATTTTTTGGTTCACATTTTCGACCAGATGTTTCGTTTATTTTTTTCTTATGCTCCGACACGTAGTGTCTTCACCATGTGCCGGGTTATGCATTCCTATCCCGACGCTGCTTCTTTTTCAGGTGCTCTTCGGCCAGCCTGCGGTTCTGACGGCTTCTGCAGGGCACGCGATTTATTTTGTTTCGTCTGCAGGGTGGCCAGGTACATAGACGATGCCCCGAGGCCGCTGCTTTTAGCCCGTGTGCAGTTCCCATCTCCGACCCAATGCGGCTGGCTACACCCATTGTCTTTCTTTCTTTCTTTCTTTCTTTCTTTCTTTCTTTCTTTCTTTCTTTCTTTCTTTCTTTCTTTCTTTTTTCTTTGAACAACGTGTCGAACGATTAACGTGCTTGCAATTTTTTTCAGTTCGAATTTTATTTGCCCGTTTTCAGCCTGGTGAAAAAATGCATCTGTGGCGTCCATAACGTGATGCATTCCGTGAACGGAAGCGTGTCGGCGTTCTAAAAGAAGCGTGAAAACTCCTCAGCAAGCATGCAGTGTGAGGGTTATCTTATCAACTAGTCTCCTCATAACTGTTATCTTCACTTTCCAGGTAACACGCATAGTTTCTCCCAGTCGGCTGTCTAATTGATTTCATCAACTTTGTTTGCAAGTGAATTCATTCTCACTCCTTAAGTTATCACTGAAGTGAAGCAAATGCGGGCAGTTTCTATAGGTGAAAATGAGGTAGTGAATACTTGAGATCTAAAGAATTCCATCCATGGTTAAAGCATTAATGCTTATGGCAGGAGCACGATGCTCCTGCTCCTAGCTTACAACAATGGGGATTGACCCACTTCGTCAAAACATTCTGAGCAGTGCCTTTAACCAAATCTAATAACATACGAAGCATGACGGTTTGTGGTTACTGGGGGCCACAGTAGACTTACTAGGCCTTCTTTCAACACCTACTAAACCATACACATCTATCTGTCTGGTGTGGTACTTCAACAGATTGTATTGCAGAAAGCGAAGGTAGTCGAATGTATGTACGTTATTTCTCAGCACAGCCTGCCGCGGTGGTCTGGTGGTCATGAGGCTCGACCTGGGTTGTGGGTCAAAACGTGGGCCGTGGGTACAAATCCCGGCTGCGTGGGCCGCATTAAGATGAAGCAAGATTGCTGAGGCCCCCATGCCTAAATTTAGGGGGCACGTTAAAGGACCGACATTTCTGGAGCTCTCCTTGCGGCGACTCTCATACTCATAGTTGACTTGGGACTCAAAACCCCAACACTTATTATATTAGTCCGGATCAGACTCTATTTTAAGGTCCTTAAATTGTAATACATTTGGTGTATCCAGCAGTCCATCTGTTTTATAGCAAATGAGTGCGTGCAGCTTGCCCGGGCTAGCACTTCTTGTTGTAAAGAGCAAGTCTCCTTATCTCAACAGTCGGTTGAAGTCGACGAATAGAAAACGGTCATCCTCATGAATAGGCTGGTGCTGTCTTTATCCCTTCTTCCTCGTAGTGATCGTCCTCTTCATCTCTAAGTTCGCTCCCAGAACTCGTGGGCCTGTTTTTTCAGCGTAGGATAGAATGTGTCTAATAGGTGAAAGAAAAAATGCAGAGAGAGAGAGTAAGAGAGAGAAAGGAAGAGAGAAACAAAAAAGGTGAATTCTTGGCAAAAAAATTCTTCGCGGGGCGCGATTCGCGCCCGCGTATCCTGCATCCGAAGATGAGCATCGCAACCACTCTGCTATACATGCATGCGATGCATAGCACGGCCTTTTATGGTGTAGTGTGCGAAATAGGTGGGAAAGGATAGTGATGTGGAGAGATGTGAGCGTGAGTGGGAAGGAAATGAGACGGGGAGAGAGCAAAGCATAGCGTAGGAATAAAAAGCAATCCCACGTACCTTGGGAATCAACGTGATGCGAAACATGCGAAGAGAACGTGACCGTGTTCTAATTTTCTTAATGAGTGACACGTCATTAAATGGCGCTAAAGAGAGATAAAGAAATATAAGAAAAAGAAAGGGAGGATAATCTAGAAGAACCGGTTTGCTACCCTGTGCAAGGGTGGGGAAAGGGTCAGAAAGAGGATGGAGATAGAGAGATATAAAATGAATTAAAAAAAATTCACATGCGCACACATTCAGGGAGTTCCGATCACAGTCGTTTAGACAGGCTGGTTGAACGCAAGAAGCGCAGAAGCGCCTTCACAGCCTTCTTCGGCGACATAAAGTGCTGTCCGTAGCGCAGGATTTTTTTTTTTTTTCTGAAAGAGTCTGGTTGTCCAGTTCATCTAGTGGATTACATAGTGACTGTCTCTGCGAGTAGTATTGTGGCCATTCACGCAGAATGTGCCAAGTTGTTTTGTCACTGCCGCAATGGGCGCATGCAGCAGTGTCAGCCATTCCTATGCGGAACGCGCACGCATTGGTAAATGCGACACCCAACCATAATCTGCACAGCATAGTAGCGTCTAATCGGCGTAATTCTGGAGTAAATCGTAGACTGAGAGTTGGGTCTAAGGTACATAATCGTGCATGGATAAAATGTGACTCGTTCCATTGTGACGTGGTGCGCTTGCGAGCAAGCATGCGGAGTTTCCGTGCAGTGTCAGTTCTGGAGAGCGGAATCGCAATTCCGCTATCCAGTTCAAGACCTCCCACCTTACGACATCAACGGGAGCTCTGCTCCCGTTGATGTCGTAAGGGGGGAGGTCTTGAACTTTCTTGTCGTGTTCTATATTGGTATAACAAATGATGCCGTTGAACTCTTTGTAAAACAGAGCCGTCGGTGTATACGTGTATACAGCCTTAGTGCGTCTCGTATAACAAGAGCAGAGCAAGCTGCCTAAGAGCAGATGACGACATATCTGCTTTTTTTCTGGATGCCAGGTATAATTAGCCTGATGTTAGCCTGAGTCAGGCACCAAGGAGGAGTCGAAGGCCTGGCGGCGGGTGTGAAGCATGTTGGCAAAGAATCACGATATGTAGTTTCTGTTTGGCAAAATGACGAACGTGGTCTGTCTGCTGGTAAAGAGGCTAGGTGGTGGCAGGGTGTCCGAGCAATATGCCTTATATGTGTCCTGAGTGCCTCCACGTCGATATGTGTCGTGATGAGGTGGTCACCAGCGATTGCTATATAGTAGCCATTGTCGACGCACTACGAGGCAAGCCGAGGCAAATACGGAGTGCCTGGGACTGAACACTCTGTAACGTTCGTAGGCTTGTTTTGCTTGCATTGGTCAATGCCGGTGAGCTGTAGCGCAGGAAACCGAGAAAAAGTACCCTGTACAGCTGTAGCACTGCACTGGGAGACATTCCCGAAGTCTTTCCGGCAGATGTCTATTACAGATGTCTATTAACCCTTTTTTAATGTACGAAACGGGATCGCTCCATGATAGAATCCTGTCGATTATGACGCCCTAAAACTTGTGCGATCGAACGTATGATACAGTTTGACCATGCATTGATGCTTGTGGTGTACTTATTCATAGGCTTTCGTGTAAAAGCTACGAGGGCGCATTTCTCGGAAGAAATTTCCAAGCCTCGATTTCGGAAGTAACGTAATGTTTCAGTGGCAGCTTTTTGAATTCTCTTTCGCAACCGGAGGCGTATTACAGCCGATGCCCAAACGCAGATATCATCTGCGTACATTGATAGCTTGACTGTGCCTGGCAGATGCTCATTCACAGCAATTAGCGTAAGATTGAACAGCACAGGACTGAGTACGCCACCCTGAAGGACGCCACGGTGGCTGTAATGTGGAGAGGTTTGACCGTCTTCAATGCTGCCAAAGAAGGATCGCATTGATAAATAACTAAATGGCGATAAACATATATATTGCACGCACATACATATGTTGGAGAGTTGCAGCCTGTTTATATAACAAGTTGTTTCCACTTGCGCAATCACGCCAGCATTAGCGCAAGAGTATTAGCAACACCAGAAGCGATAAGCTGATATGAAGCGCTGTTGCTCGCGAGTATGGTAGCCCTGAACGCTGCTACATAAACGAACTTCAGCGCATAGCACCTAACTACAACAGACGTTAATCCGACTTGGTGGCTGTATCATGGGAGAAAATATGTAATGTTTATAAAATTGGATAGCAAGCACTGCCATTACAATGGGCGTTTCACGAACATTGGGATCTATTTGATAAGTAGTTCCAAGACCTGGCATTGCTCTGTGTTAGAATGTTTGATCGCCAAGTAGAATGTTTTGGTTCTATTTCTGCTGGGACCCTGAAATTTATTTTATTTGCATTTGGCCGGGGCGTCAACGCTGCCATGTCAAGTTCTTCTTAACGCTCACCCAACAAAATTGCCTCTATGTCTTCTCGTCGTTCCTGGGTAGATACTAAGTGTTAAGCAACTGTGGCATATACTGTTGCGAACGACGGACCGATCCCGCCGAAGCCACCACTGTTGCGAAAGACGGGGACGCCAACACGGTCCCGATGGCGCCACTGCTTTCAACTCCGCCGGGAAGGTCACCAGCCGTTTGGTAGCGTATGTTTCTCAGCTCGCTACTGCTTCTGCGCCGAGCTGATAAGACGAGCGGACGAGACGACGGTGAGTTAAACAAGGTTTATGTACAGCATATATACAGAGGCATTACAAATTCGGCACTGGGGCCGACAGAGACTCGAAGAGCCAAGCTCTCCTCTCTAATACATAGGTCAACTTTTCGCCTAAGACCGCCGACTCACACACATGTCGGCTCTCCGACATGGGGACTCCTCTCTCGTGGGACCACCGATCGCGACGCGCCGCAGGGCTTCTTTTATTTACACCGGGTCCAACCAAAATGTCCAATCAGAAGCGCCGCTGGTCGTCAGGGCAGATTCCTCTAATGGGGTCGCCGCGCCATGCGTCAGACCACCAGACACGAGGACGCCGGCTCGCTGTCACGTGCGCCGCTGACTCAATGCACGTGGGCCAGAGAGGCGCCGCGCGTGTTCACGCCGTTGAGATGTTCGCGTCAGGCGGACTGCGGGCTGGCCTTGACCCAGATTGCCTTTTTCAGAGGCACGGACGTTTGACGAGGACTCGCTGGCATAACAGCACCCCCGCCGCCAGACAATGCACCGGAAAGACGAGCTGCTTCCACGGGGCTCGGATGTCAGGTGCGCTCGTTCGCCAGGTCCCTCCAGGTTCGCCTCCAGGCCCATGGGGAGAATACAGCTCCAGACTGTTTCGGAAACACATCCCATTTTTGACGACGGATCCCAGCTCCACTGGCTTGTCGCCACAACTTGTCGACCAGCTTCACTCGTCTCTTCTGACCATCTTCGGTTTCAGCACTTGTCGATGGTTCTGCAACTTGCCAAGAACGGATCGACAACAGACAACACACGACACACGCAAGTGCCCTCGGTCACCCGACAGAACACCAGACAAAGTATAGTACCACATATACCTATCTACGTGTCTATCGGAATTTTGTTCCCTCTACATCAAGAGGCACATGTGGGACACAAGACTCTTAAAATGACAACTCAATTTTTTTTCCCACGTACAACAACGTAACGAATTAGAATACCACAAAGTTGGCCCCTTGAGATCACTCTAAACGAGAGCGCTCAGCCCAGGTCGTGATGAGGTCAAAATTTTGCCCCGAATCGCCAGCCAGAAAACCGAAAGGTTGAGAAGGTACTAGCTAGAACGCACTGCTCAATGCACCTGCATTAGCGTTTAGCTTTCCCTTTTTTTTTGATAGCGAACGTCAAAGTTGCGCTGTGGAGCAACATGCTCCACTTCAGTAACCGGCTACTTTTAGGCGACGATACCTATGCGGCACCAAGAGCGGCTCACACTTGCGACGTTGCACAGGGAAACAACGACACGGCTTGCTACGGATTGACTCCTCACCGCGTAGCTCGATATCGTGTTCGATCACCCTCGTGTTTCCGGGACGGTCTGAAAACACGTCTCCAAACTCGGAAACAATCCTTCTCGGGTCCTCCTTCCGGGCTTCACTTAACCTAGGCTCTAGGTTTATCTGCTCCCAGATTACTTTCGATCCCCCTTCGATTACCTCACTAGTACTCAAAACTTCTGCTCCCTCTTCCTCTGAAGCATTCAACAGCTGATTTACGACTGCTTTCAAGTTGTAAATTTTGTCCGGCCGCCTTCCTAATTTCACTTCATAATTTGTATCGCAAGGCTTCGATAATACTTTGGCGGGCCCTTCCCAATCAACATCAAGCTTGTTCCTTTTGGACGGCTGCAGCAGCATTACCTGATTATCAACTTCAAAAGCGCGCTTCTTCCCCGATTTCTCGTAGTGCTCCTTCGACAGCACTTGTGCCGCGTTTTTCTGGCTTTCCACTAGCGCTTCAATCGAGAGATCCTCACGCTGCTCTCGAATGAGCGTCTCTCGATCAACTCTCGGCAGCTCGCTCAAACTTTCCGCTACAGGCGAGAGCGTTGCAACCCCCTCGCTCTGACTCAATGGCGTCATGTCGTCTCCCCTTTCTACGGAAACCGCGCCGGTCGGTTCGGTGACGGGCCGCTCGCGTGACTGCTCACATGACTCATGCGGAAACTTTCCTTTCTGGGGTTCCGTCGACCCGCCGACAAGGTCACTTGAGAGTTCACCGCATGGAACCAGATCAAGCTGCCGCGATAGCTTCCGCGCTTGCGATCGCGTGAGAGCCATGCACGCTAAGTTGGGGAAGAACGATTTGCCCTGCTCTTTGAGAAGCTGCTCTGAGTTGTGGGAGAAAAGATAAGGAAAACGATCATTTAGCGCGGCAGACACAGCCGGTTCGGTGCTAAGCTTACCGAACGGGCCTTCAATGACAACCGTGGCGATTGGTAAGCGCACACTCTGCTCCTCGGCGACTTGCCTGATCCACGCGCATTCTCCTGTGAAGTCATCCGGAGACACCAATGAAGGATGGACAACGTCCATGGTTGCCGCTGAGTCTCTAAGTGCTCGGCACGTTTTCTCATTGACCCTAATTTCTTGGAGATACGGCTCCAACAACCGAATGTTTTTTTCTGATTCTCGGATCGTTGCGAAAGCAAACTTTTCCTGACAGTTTCTCGCGATGTGCCCTTCCTTTTTGCAGTTGTAGCAGATTAGCGGCTTCCGTGATTCAAACGCCCGTGTGGTATCAGTGCGTTGTTTAGAAACCTCACTCGATTTTTCCGCTTCTGTTTTCCCTTCCTCTACAGTGTCCTTCGTAAGAGACGGGTCCTTTTTGAAATTACGGTGCGGAGCGGGTTTCCGTTGATCAGGTTTCTTTGAAAAGCCCTCTTTTCTTTCATCCTTTTCAACGCGCACTGCCCTGCTATGCAACTTTCGGCGAGTATAATACTCCTCAGCTAACTCTGCTGCCTTGTTTAGCTGTACTTCACCAAGTTTGTCCTGCAGCCAAAGTTTGACATCCTTCTCGATGCAGCGGTAGAATTTCTCCAATGCAACGCATTCCACCACTTTATCGCGGTCGTCATAAACACCTTCGCCCTTGAGCCATTCAATCAAATCGGCTTTAAGACGAAACGCGAAGTCAACGTGTGACTCATTCCCCTTTTTAGCATACCGGAACCTTTGCCTGAAAGCCTCGGGTGACAACTTATAACGTCTCAAGAGCACTTCCTTAACCTCGTCATAGCTCTCAAACGCTTCCCTCGACAAGCAAGTTATCGCGTCGGACACTTCGCCGGGAAGAAGAGCTAGCAGGTTCCGCGCCCAAAGAGGCCGCTCCAAAGCGTTTCGCTCACAGACGTGTTCAAACTTGACGAGATACTTCGCCATGTCCTCGCCTACAACGAACGGTGGCAGTTGGTCCCGAATTCTAAAACCGCTGACCTGAACTGTTGGAGAAGCTACGCTAGGCGCCTGCGAACACTGTAGGATTGCCAATTCTAGTCGTTTCAACTCGAGACGCTCCTGTCTCTCGGCCTCCTCGCGACGTTCGCGCCTTTCAGCTTCTTCACGCTCGCGAGCTTCGCACCTTTCAGCTTCTTCGCGAGCTTCGCGCCTTTCAGCTTCTTCGCGAGCTTCGCGCCTTTCAGCTTCTTCGCGGCGTGCTTTAAAATCCACCCAGGCCTCATCGACTTCCTCAGCCGACACTCCCTCATCCTTCATGATCTCAAGGATCGCTTGCTTTCGTTTCGCACGGCCCAAAGTAATGCCGAGTTCCTCACAAATTTCGATGAGTTCCTTCACTTTAAGGTTCTCCATCGTTCACACTAGCCTCTTGCTGTTTGCCCCTGTTAACAATTTACTTGCCGTACCCACTATAAGTCAACTAGCAAGACGCGCAAGCAATTTTTCACTCTCCCGTGTTTACCCCCTCCGCAATAACTTTGGTTTCAAAGCACTTCGACTTTGCTTGAAACGATCAAAGCTCACTCTAATGCTTCACACAGCCCTTCTCTAAACTACTACAACCTGAGCTAGAGTAGTCTGGTGAACTGAGGGGAAAACATCAGGCACTCACCGCGTCGATGTCGCTGACGCCGGCCGATCCCGCAGCTGCCAACCACTGTTGCGAAAGACGGACCGATCCCACCGCTGCCACCACTGTTGCGAACGACGGACCGATCCCGCCGAAGCCACCACTGTTGCGAAAGACGGGGACGCCAACACGGTCCCGATGGCGCCACTGCTTTCAACTCCGCCGGGAAGGTCACCAGCCGTTTGGTAGCGTATGTTTCTCAGCTCGCGACTGCTTCTGCGCCGAGCTGATAAGACGAGCGTACGAGACGACGGTGAGTTAAACAAGGTTTATGTACAGCATATATACAGGGGCATTACAAATTCGGCACTGGGGCCGACAGAGACTCGAAGAGCCAAGCTCTCCTCTCTAATACATAGGTCAACTTTTCGCCTAAGACCGCCGACTCACACACATGTCGGCTCTCCGACATGGGGACTCCTCTCTCGTAGGACCGCCGATCGCGACGCGCCGCAGGGCTACTTTTATTTACACCGGGTCCAACCAAAATGTCCAATCAGAAGCGCCGCTGGTCGTCAGGGCAGATTCCTCCAATGGGGTCGCCGCGCCATGCGTCAGACCACCAGACACGAGGACGCCGGCTCGCTGTCACGTGCGCCGCTGACTCAATGCACGTGGGCCAGAGAGGCGCCGCGCGTGTTCACGCCGTTGAGATGTTCGCGTCAGGCGGACTGCGGGCTGGCCTTAACCCAGATTGCCTTTTTCAGAGGCACGGACGTTTGACGAGGACTCGCTGGCATAACAATACCCACATAGCAGCAGCACGAACCCACACGCGAGTATGTGCTATTGTCTGGCGAGAAGTGTTTGACGACGCATGTGATGGCAGTGTGTGTGTGACATTATTTATATCTTCACCAGCGAGTCATAATTGTCAAACCATCTTACTCTACAGCACTAATTTTGCTTCAGGCCAAGTTTAAAGGGTGATCACTAGAGCACCCAGCCGTAAGCGGCTAGAAGATAGATAGATAGATAGATAGATAGATAGATAGATAGATAGATAGATAGATAGATAGATAGATAGATAGATAGATAGATAGATAGATAGATAGATAGATAGATAGATAGATAGATGTCTTTTTACGTTGGGAACATGGCGTTCATGCCACAACTTTTTGTGGGTCGCCTTGCTTCGTTGGCTGGGGATGGTAAGACACTTCAACAAAAAAAAATGGCAGCATATCCACGGAGTGATTGATGGATAGTGGGGCGAAGCATCCGTCCGTCCATTCGTTCTTGCTTCCGCTCATCCATGCGTGCGTCTGTGTGGCCGCCCGTGCGTCCATCCGCCCATCCGCGCGTGCGTATGTTCGTGCGTCCGCACGTTCATCTGGGCGTCCGTCCCTGATTTCTTCTATGCATCCGCTCCTGCGTCCGTCCATGCGTCCATCTGTCCGTGCAGCCATCCGTGTGTCCGTCCATGCATCTGTCTGTGTGTCCATTCGCCCATCTATTCAACACTCCAAGTACCACCATCTCGCATCTTTTCATCATATATTCCGCAAACGGAAGCGCCGCCATCCAGCGGACATTCCAAGGAGTTAACGAGAGGAGGCACACGCACACTTTCTTACGGCTTGCGCTTCGTCTCTACTTCCCACCTTTAACCACCTTGAGTTCATGGTATATACTAGTTCACTGTTTTCGTGGCACTGCGGCCCAACGCTCGCTAAACCTTTCTAAAACCTAGGAGGTTACGTCCAGCGAGTATAACGTAGCAACCCTTTTTAGGGGCCAAACTCCTTATAGCGGCACCCGGACGTCCCCCGTAGTATGTAACAAGTATAACATTTTGACCTCCAAGGTGGTGCCGGTGAGAGACTCCTTCTGTGCGTTGTGGAACAATAAAAAATAGTGCTCAATGTACATGTCAATGGCTGCTAATGGGGAATGAGATACAGGAGCATTCGGATTTTAGTTAACACGCAGGCTGCGATCACCATTAGCAGCCATTGGCATGTACATTGAGCACTATCTGACAAGAAAGGGTTGCTACGTTATACTCGCTGGGTGTAACCTCCTTAGCTTTAGAAAGGTTTAGCGAGCGTTGAGCCGCAGTGCCATGAATACAATGATTTAGTATACACTATGAACTCGAGGTGGTTAAAAATGGGAAGTAGATACGAAGCGCAAGCTGAAAGAAAGTAAAAGCCGAATTCTCCACCTCTCATTTCCCATTAGCAGCCATTGGCATGTACATTGAGCACTATCTGACTGAAAACGTTTGCTACGTCATACTTGCTGGGCGTAACCTCCTATGTTTTCGAAAGGTTTAGCGAGCGTTGGGCCGCATAGCCATAGATACAGTGAACTAGTATATACCATGAACTCGAGGTGGTTAAAGGTGGGAAGTAAACCCGAAGTGCAAGCCGTAAGAAAGTGGGCATGTGCCACCTCCCGTTTAGTCCTTGAAATGTCCGCTGGATGGTGGTGCTTCTATATAGAGAATATATGATGAAAAGATGCGAGATGGTGGTACTTGGAGTGTTGAAGAGATGGACGAACGGACACATAGACAGATGCATGGATGGACGCATGAACGGACGCAGGGGCGGCTGCATGGACGAACGCAGGGACGGACGCATGAACAGACGCACGCACGGACGGGCTGATGGACGCATGGACGGTCACACTGACGGACGCATGGATGGACGAAAGCAAAAATAAATGGACGGACGAATTCTTCGCCCCACTCTCCATCATTCACTCCATGGATATGCCGCCATTTTTTTGTCTTCTGTGCGTTGTTGAACAATAAAAAATTCGCAGCGTGCGCGTTAACCAAAAGCCGAATTCTTCTGTCTCTCATTCCCCCATAGCAGCCATTGGCATGTACATTGAGCACTATCTTATATTGATCAACAACGCACAGAAAAAATCTCTCACCGGCACCACATTAGTGGTCAAAACGTTATACTTGTTACACACTACTACAACGGCTACGAGGGCCAAACGGGTGCCGATATAAAGAGCTTCGCCCCTTAAAGTGGTTAACGATTTCGTGTACTTGGTACTTTAATATGAGAGAGCGTAGTGCTGTTCTCTGGCCTTCCTTATGTTTACAAACTTATATTAAACAATTTCGAATACTTCGTACTTAACTATGAGATAGCATTGAGCCGTCCTGAATGTGTGTTTAGAAAAAGTGGTTAACGATTTAGAGTACTCGACACTCTACTATGGGAGAGCTTAAAGCCGTCCCTGTTTAGAAAAAGTTTATTTACAGCATGTACAGAACACAAAGGCTTCATACCATTCCAGTAACAGGGCACATACACATCGGCACATCTATAAAGCCGTCCCTTATCCATTGCATCGTACTTATGTGGCGTCGAGAACACATCTTGCAATTCAAGTAGGCGATTTCTCTCTACAGACTCATGTTGATATCCTCGGTTTTCCTCGGGAGACTTGAACTTCCTGCCACATTTCAGCTACGACTTCGAGATAGTGACTCAAGTGGATGTAATATTTGAAAGAAAAGCCACGAACTTTTATTTGATTATATGCGTAGTTTCATATTAGCAGTGACAAAGTACTCCTGGGCAGATATGAAAACACCTAAACCGACGCTGATGAAATGAGTTGCAGGCGCCGCAGTAATAGGAGTGTAACTCTTATTAGGGGCGAAGGTCCTCAGGGTAGGGTCGTTCCCTCCTGTAATAGAGTAATAGTAGTAGTAGTAGTAGCAGTAGTAGTAGTAGTAGTAGTAGTAGTACCATGTAGCCACTTTTAGTTAGTTTTAAGAATGGCTCACCAGCTAGTACTGTGTGTATATGTCCTTGGAAACATTATCACTAATTGGTGCTAGTGGTTTTCGTATAGCTGACGATGTCGTATAGTTGACGGACGGACGAATGAATGGTTCACCCTACTCATCATCATTCACCCCAAGGATATGCGGTGAACTCTTTCACTCCTAAGTTGTAATTAGCAAGAGAAAAAAAAATTGGCAGATTCCACGTACAGTGGGAATCGATGACATTCGAAGCACGTAGGAGAAAGGTTTACGTCATTTTAAAATCAGCACAACGTTACGAGGTGGAGGTAAGTGATGCCGAACATGACTTCCGTCTCATGATTATCATATATGGATGTGTCGTTTATTTCGTCATGAATTCACGTCACGTGATACCAAATTTAGTATATGTGGAGCTAGCGAAATGACCATGAGCACGCTATGAGCGTGGTATTTTGTCATGTTCTTACATGACACGCGTGTCAGGATTATCCCGTTTGCACCAATCATATACTCTCTTCATTCATTGACATCACTTAACACCAAATTTAGTATATGTGGAGCTAGTAAAACGGCCGCGAGCGCATCATGAAGGGCCCAATGTACTCCAATGTAGCGTTGATACGCGCACTATGGACACAGCGACGCTACGTTAGCAAAAAGCGAGCACTCTATAGTCTAACGCCAGGCGTGACCAGCGTTCCTAGGGGCGGCCTGTTGGCAACCGGCGCTGAATGCGACATGCTGCATTTCGCGCCGATGCGTTACCCAGAGAACACTGCGTCTCCCTTTTTTCGCGACGGAGGGACGCCGGACGCGCTGAAACGTGCATGCGTCAAAGCAACACAGCGTGGCGCACGCCTGCAAGTATATATATGGTAGGACCACCGCCTGGCGTTGCAACGCCGGCGTGCCGTGTCGAAATGAACGCTGGCGAGCACGCGCACCACGTCACGTCGAAATGTATTGGCGCCTTGACTGTGGCATGAAGTCATGTTCTCATATGACACACATCTCATATTATCATCTTTGCACCAGTCACATACCTTCGTCATTCATTGACGTCGCGTATCACCAAGTTTGGCATGTGTGAAGTTAGCGAAACGGCCGCGAACGCATCATGAGTGTGGCATGTAGTCATGTCGTTACATGACACGCATATCATGAATAACATGTTTGTATGTGTCATTTACCTACGTCGTCCGTTCGCATCGCGCAATACCGAGTTTGCTACATGTGAAGCTAGCGAAAGGGCCGCGAGCGACTCTTAAGCGTAGCATGTAGTCATGTTGTTCCATGACATGCATCTCATGATTATCATGTTCGCACCAGTCACATATCTTCGTCATCCATTGACGTACCGTATAATACCAAATTTGGTATATGTAACGCTAGTGAAACAGCCGCAAGCGCATCATGAGTTTGGCATGTAGTCATGTTGTAACATAACACGCATGTCATGATTTTTGTGTTAGGGTGTCTCGGTTCTGTTCGCCATGCAATCATGTCATTCCGTACCACTTTTGCAACATGCCATGTGAACGAAACCACCACAAGAGCTGCAGTACCATGAAATGTGAATCATGACATTTATGACAACCATGTCATGGTTTTCATGCTATGGCTAGTCAAATATGCTCTTCATACAGTCATGGTATGCCATACCAAGTTTGGTATCGATTCTATTATCGAAACGGCTAGGAGAGCTAAAAGTCGTAAGCGACTAGATAGATAGATAGATAGATAGATAGATAGATAGATAGATAGATAGATAGATAGATAGATAGATAGATAGATAGATAGATAGATAGATAGATAGATAGATAGATAGATAGATAGATAGATAGATAGATAGATAGATAGATAGATAGATAGATAGATAGATAGATAGATAGGCTCAATGTCGCCGAAGTTCGCTCAGAAATGCTTCGCATTTAAAAAAAAACCTAAAATGCTTCTTCGGTTTATCATTACTTACATGCCTATTTAAGAAGAAATCTGGTAATGTCTGATACTAGTGGTTACCGGTGTCCATATGACACCTACTTTCACGTGGGATGATAATTGAGCTTTATGAGTGCTGAGGAAGACGAAGAAGTGTGTTTTGAATAGGAGCTGCTTCTGCTAACTCCGGCGTATTTCAGTTGTAATTTAAGTCTGTTGATCAGTTTCCGCTGCTCCCTTGGAGGGGATGGAAGTAGACCACCCCGGGCGCCTGCCGGCACCAGCGGCGTCAGCGGCGACCGCCTCCAGGAAGCGGATGGGACAAGCCAGCGACAGCGACAGTGAAGATACTCATGCTTACTATCTCAGCAGTGAGGACTTCTCAGATGACGGTTTCCAACCTGTGCTGAGCCGCAAGGCGAAGGGAAGGAACATGAGGACATCCTCATCCTCAACTATTCAAACTGTAAGTGAAGCGCCAAAATCGAACGCTTTTACCATCCTGTTTCTGCCTGCACTTCCTACCGTCAGCATGAAACGCCTTAACAGACAGTCTGTGTCGAGGTCTCTGGAAACGCTCGTGCAAAATGAGATCACGGACATAAGAGTGAACGCCAGAAAGAATATACTGGCTGTGGACGTTTTGCACGCAAGTGCGTTGGGCGTTCTGCGCAGTGTAACTGACTTGGACGGCAACCAGGTGCGCTCTCATGTTCCCTTGGGATATGATGTAGTAACCGGCGTGATCTACGACATTGATGTCGCTATTTCCAATAAGGACTTACAGCTTCTTGTCAAGTCAACAACTGATACTCCAATTGTTGATATCACCCGGCTAGGCAAGTCTCGCTGTGTGAAGATTGCGTTTAAGAGCACATCACTCCCCTCTCATGTGAAGGTGGGGTACTTCAGACATGCTGTGCGGCCTTTCATTCCAAAGCCTCTCCAGTGCCGTAAATGCATGAAACTTGGACATGTGAGCAGCGTCTGCGAGAATTCGGTGGTATGCCACCGCTGCGCCGAGCACCATGAAGCGGATAAGCGCGTCGCAACTGTCAAGAAATGCTCTAATTGCAATGGATCCCATGAAGCCACATCGAAGGACTGCCCGCGGATTCAGAAGGAAATTGGCATCTTGAAGGAGATGGTGCGCGATCACTCATCTCACCGAGAAGCCGCAGCTAAAGTCAGAAGGCGTCGTTCACGTCGACGTCGGTCTTCGAGGACGCCCGCTACCTCCTCGACACGATTGCGTGATCCCTCATCAGTACACCTCCTTTGCCTCCCAGACCACATGCCGCGGGAAAGGCTGTAAAGGACAAAGCCAGTGAGCATACCCTGACTGCGACAGAGTGGCCTGCACTTCCAAGGGAAGCAGCATCAAGCGAACCGAAGGAGCTTCATGACGGCCAGTCCACGCTCCCGGTTCGAGATCTTTCCAACCAAGACAGGCAAGTGACTGCAATCGTCCCGGTTCGAGATCTTTCCAACCAAGACAGGCAAGTGGCTGCAATCGTGCAATCATTAATTGCCACGATTCGCACGCTACTGAGCAGCATACAATCTCCGTCTGCTAAGAGTGCACTGCAAATACTGGATGCACTGAATCCAGTTCTTGCTAAATTCGTATAAGCACAATGGCTCAACAAAATCTCCACTTCCGCACTGAAGTTAAAAGTGCGTCGATTTTTCAGTGGAATGCCAGAGGCATGAAGTCCCGTATCTCGGACTTACGCCAATTTGTTCGGGCCAATCAATTCCCTATACTTGTCATATGTGAACCAAACGTGTCAACGCCTTATAGATTGTCCGGTTATGAAGCTTTTTGTTCAGCCGCTTGCGAAGAACGTAGCAAAGTAATTGTTTACATTCGCACAGACTTGACTTATCTTTCGCACCCAATAAGTTCAAATGACGACAATCAGTACGTGTGTCTTCGTGTGAAGAAGAATGCAGTTTCGTTCACGCTTATTGGTGGATATATATCTCCGTCATCGCGATTTGACTGCGACAGATTAAAAGACATCCTAATGAGAACCGATGGGCCTTGGATCATAACCGGTGACTTCAACGCCCATCACATGCTTTGGGGGAGCACTAGGATGAATTCCAGGGGCCGGAACATTGTTACCTTCGCTTCCGATTACGACCTTTCCATCATGAACGATGGTACCCCCACATATCTGCGGGGTCTCACGTATGGCAGTTGCCTTGACCTGACATTGGTGTCACGGTGCGTCTCTCACAAAGTTAAGTGGTTTTGCGATATTGAGACTCATGGGAGTGATCACATACCCACCTACGTGACGATCGATGGTATCGGAAAAAATTTCTCTTCCGGTGTTGCAATTGGCACTGACTGGTCGATGTTGGCATCGCGTGTTTAGAACGCTTGCCAAGAAGGCCTCGCCTGCAGCCTGGAAAATACCATAGTGGAAGCTATGCAAGCGTCCAAATGTAAATTACCATTTTCGTCTAAAGTTACACAGTTTGACATCGAACTGGAAAAATTACGAGCTATACGAAGGCGTGCAGAACGACGATACAGACGCACAAGATCAATTTACGATCTGAGGGAAGCAAGGCGGCTCCAGAAAAAGATTCAACGACGCATTTACAAACTGGAGAGCGAACGCTGGAAAGCATTCTGCGAATCTCTAGACCCTCATAAACCGCTGTCATATATCTGGAGAACAGTTCGTGGTCTTCGCTCCTCTCCACAACAACGGCACCCTTTTAAAGCTTTGGCACTCCATCAGGAAAAACAGAACTCGAGGTGGCTGAAGAATTTTGCACGAGAGTTGCCGGGAATATTGTGAACGAGAGCATCGACGCCGTGATCGTTCCTGAGACGCGATTACCAGAAATGGACATTCCGTTCACCATGGAAGAACTGGAAGGTGCGTTAGTCGCTTCTAAGCGCATGTCATCGCCAGGTCCTGATGGTATTACTTATAGTGCGTTAGGACACCTTGAACAAAAAGCTAGAAAAGAACTTTTAACATGCTTCAACAACTCCTGGCTCAGCGGCAGTGTTCCCCGAGAATGGAAAATTAGTCGATTAATACCACTTTTGAAATCGGGAAAATCACCATTGGACTTGACAGCGTATCGCCCTATTGCCCTCGCAAGCTGCCTCGGAAAAGTGATGGAAAGGATGGTTCTATTTCGTCTCGAGTGGTACTTGGAACGATACACCAAATACCCTTCTTGCATGGCAGGCTTTCGTCGGGGCCGCTCCTCCATTGACTGTGTCCTTGATTTGTCGACATTTGTTCAACAAGAAAAAAGTCGCAAGCGCATATCAGTGGCACTCTTTCTTGACGTGAAGGGTGCATATGATAATGTAGCTCACGATGCCATCCTCACTTCTCTCGCAGCGATGGGCGTTGGTGGACGAATGTTTCAATGGATAAAAGATTATATAACTGGCAGAGGTTTCTTTGTACAAACATATGAGGGTACAACTGCCCAACATTACACCTACTGCGGAGTACCTCAGGGAGGTGTTTTAAGCCCCACATTGTTCAATGTGGCCCTCATTGGTCTGGTGAAGGTTCTGCCAAAGTCGGTGTGCCTATCCATATACGCCGATGATATTTGCCTCTGGAGTGCTGCAGTTACTCGCCCTCAGGTGCGTGCACGAATACAGCGGGCAGCAACACTCACAACAGCCTACCTTCAGAAACAAGGCCTAAATATATCAACTGTGAAGTGCGCGTTGATGGCGTTTACACGCAAACCAATGACGCCATACCCTGTTTACATCAATGGGCAGATTGTCAAATATGCACGGACGCATCGTTTCCTGGGCATAATAATCGACAGAAGTCTTTCGTGGACCCACATTGTGCGTACTTGAAGAAGAGACTGCTATCTATTGTGCATATCATGAAATTCTTGTGCGGTAAAGCATGGGGAACTTCTGTGGCCTCCATGCTACAGCTGTACAGGGCCCTATTTCTGGGTCTATTGCGCTACAGCCTGCCGGTACTGACTAACACTTGCAAATCGAATACTCATTTATTGGAGAGTTTGCAGGGTCAGGCACTGCGTATCTGCCTAGGACTGCCCCGATGCGCTTCTACTTATGCCACAATCATGCTTGCCAAAGACCATCCGGTCAGGACATATATAGCTGTGGATTGCCTCAGAGCGCACATTCGACATGCTAGCCGTGTCCCCGACCACCACTTGGCCCTTCTACCTTCCGGAAGACCACGTGCTACGTTTTCAGACGTCATAGCCAAGCACCTAAACAGCATTCCATAAGGATATACGCCAGCTGCGAGAACGGCATGCCCTTTGTGGTGCCTCGACCAGCCGCAAGTACGTCTAGAAATTCCGGGAATCAAAAAGAAAAGCAGTCATTCCAGAGTAGCATTGAAGCAAGCAACACTGCTATTATTACATGAGTTGTACTTAGACCGAACGCAGATATACACTGATGGGTCCGTCTCATCCAGCAGCTCATCAAGTGCCGCTGTAATTCCGGCTGCAGAAATGACAATCAAATTTAAGTTGTCACATATGACTACATCTACGGCATCGGAGCTTGCTGCTATAAGGGCTGCTTTACAATATCTCGTTCAAGAACGTCCAGGAAAATGGGTGATATTCTGTGATTCGAAGGCAGCGCTTCAGAGTTTGCAGTCTGCCATGCGTAGGAGGAGCCATGACCAACTGGTACAAGAAATAAGACATTGCCATCATGAAGCTCTAGCACGAGGGCATGATATTATATATCAATGGCTGCCTGGACATATCGGTATTACCGGAAATGAACTAGTCGATGATGCAGCCCGCTCAGCCCATGAAGAAACCCGTGTAGTCCCGATTCCTCTATCAAGGAATGATGCAGCAAGACAACTTTACCTGCTGGCTCGAGATCTCACACGCACGTTCTGGTCGTCTACCAGCTTCCAAAGGTGTCAATTTTATGAACTGGATCCTTCGCTAAAGCTAAAGCTACCATCACAACTTTCCCGCTCCGATGCGACACTATTATGCCGCCTTTGGTTGGGTGTTGCATTCACAAAGGTGTACTCCTTTCGCATTGGTATGGCGGACACTCCTACATGCGACTACTGCGGAGATGAAGAAACCATCGAACACGTCCTCTGCAGCTGCGCTTGCTACGAGACACAGCGATGCCAGCTACGGATTGTTTTGAATCGACTTGACCCCGGACCATTTTGTGTGCGGAAGATACTAGGACCTTGGGCATCTGCCTCAGTTGCGCAGAAAGCAACTAAAGCACTGCTTCTTTACCTTAAGTCAACAAACCTGAGCGACCGCCTCTGAACTGTGTGTGCTCACCGAGTGTGCTCGTGATTGTGTGTACCTTCTCATCTTTGTGCAACCTCTTTTCTCCCCTTTATCCCTTCCCCAGTGCAGGGTAGCAAACCGGATGTGCGTCTGGTTAACCTCCCTGCCTTTCCTTGTATCTTTATCTCTCTCTATGAGTGCTGAAACGCGGATGGCGTCTGCACGATGCGTAAAGCGTGAAAATACAAACTCGTGTGAAATAGACGCAGATTAGTATCGTCTCCCTGCGATTCGTGGTAAAAATTTAAAAAATGGCAGCATATCCACGGAGTGAATGATAGAGAGTGCGGCGAAGCATTCGTCCGTCCATTCGTTCTTGCTTCCGTCCGTCCATGCGTCTGTCTGTGTGACCGTGCATGCGTCCATCCGCCCGTCCGTGCGTGCGTCTGATCGTGCGTCCGCTTTGCGTTCGTCTATGCATCCGCCCCTGCGTCCGTGCATGCGTCCATCCATGCATCTGTCTGTGTGTCCGTTCGTCCATCTATTCAACACTCCAAGTACCACCATCTCGCATCTTTTCATCATACATTCTTCATATAGAAGCACTGCCATTTAGCGGACATTCCACGGACTAAACGAGAGGTGGCACACGCACACTGTCTTACGGCTTGCGCTTCGGGTCCACTTCCCACCTTTAACCCCCTCGAGTTCATAGTATATACTAGTTCACTGTATTTATGGCACTGCGGCCGAACGCTCGCTAAACCTTTCGAAAACCAAGGAGCTTACGCCCAGCGAGTATAACATAGCAACCTTTTCCTGTCAGATAGTTCTCAATGTACGTGCCAATGGCTGCTAATGGGAAATGAGAGACAGGAGAATTAGGCTTTTACTTTCTTACGGCTTGCGCTTCGTATCTACTTCCCACCTTTAACCACCTCGAGTTCATTCATGGTATATACTAGTTCATTTTAATCATGGCACTGCGGCTCAACGCTCGCTAAAACTTTATAAAACTAAGGAGGTTACCCCCAGAGAGTATAACGTAGCAACCCTTTCTTGTCCGATAGTGCTCAATGTACATGCCAATGGCTGCTAATGGGGATCTCAGCGTGCGCGTTGACTAAAAGCCGAATGCTCCTGTTTCTCATTCCCCATTAGCAGCCATTGGTGTGTTCATTGAGTACTATCATTTATTGTTCAACAACGCATAGAAGAAATCTCTCACCGGCACCATCTTCGAGGTCAAACTGTTATACTTGTTACATACTACAATGGCTACGAGGGACGAACGGGTGCCGCTATAAAAAACTTTGTCCCTAAAAAAAGGAAAACATGCACTCATCCCGTTTGTTCGCCATTCCACTGGTTGTGTGAAAAAAAAAAGACGTGAGATAGGCAGTCGAGTGGCCCCAGACTTTCGCCGAACACTGTTCGAAATTTTTGTCCATATTATTTCGGTATTGTCAGATGGTAGCCTTGGGGACATGTGATGCACCTTTGCTGCCTATTGCGATGACGACAGGTTCGCGAGAGCTGAGCACCAGATCTTGTCTATCGAACGCAGTCGCACTGTAGACCGAGAAAACAAAGGACAGCACTTATCGCGTGGCGCACACAGAGCAAGAAGGCAACGGGCTTTAAAAGGCGGCGTCAACCAAGATGACCGTCGCGGGTGGCTCTGCGCACGAACTCCGAATAGATTTTTATCTGTAGGGACCTTAAGTCCAAAAGTCACGACACTTGTCAATAGCGTCTGAAGTTGTCTACACTGTATGACAAAGAAGCACCCGAGACAGTCAGAATGACGTGTCCGACGGCTGCGAGAAAAGAGACGACGACATAAACAAGTCAAAGGTTGGCAGTGCGGCTAGGGGCAAACTCGTGTCAGAGGCGCCACGACGACTGCGATCTCCCTTTCCCTTGGCGGTCCCCGTGCCGCTATCTGCTTTGGCCGCTCCCTTTCCACCCCGAGCCGCCTCTGTCGATCGGCCGTGGACGAGCACTTCACGGCGCCAAACAAAAGAGATCGATTGCGCGCGACCAGCAGCATCTGTTCGTGCACAGCTAGAGGCCACTGCCACGTAATCGAGCGGTTCTTTCTATCGCACACGCTGCGGCACCTCCGCTCAAAGAGTCGTGTTTGCGGAGCGCCACCGTGGGCCTTCAGTGCGGTTCCGTTAACCGTGGGCTCATGGCGGCGACTCGCTGCTTTGCGGTTTCCGGTGGCTCCCTCTGCAAGAAGAGGAGGTTTCCCGCTTTTACGCTTGTTCCAGCAGCACGTGTGTCAAAGAGCTGGTCCTATCAAAGGGCCTTATTATTTACAGGAACTGAATTCCTACAACTGCAGAGCGAGTCGCTAATACAATTAACACGTAAACGAATTGCTTGCTGCATGAATAGGTTAGAATTCACACAAATTGAGTAGAAACTGCTCTGCTTTGTTCTGTTCTCTTCCGTTCTAATTGACTTGTCGTGGAGATTATGATATAAATATCCACTTCACTCTTTCGTGTATATATAATTGTGCGGGCATACAAATATCGTCTCACATTGAAGTTGCTTTTACTATGCCATAGAGTGTCTTATGCTGTGTCGTTACACAGTGGGAGAAAGGACACAACTTTATTGTTGTAAGGTAACTTATGCTGACCCTCCAGGCTGAATCTTGCAGCCACCACCTCTGTCATCAGTGGCCTTTTCAAATGCCAGGCTGATGAATGTGAGAAGTGCTTCCAACCCTTGAAATATCAGTGTATGTAATAATTTTATTGATACCCTCAATCTCTCCTGTTTTTACGTCCACGGCTTCTGCGATGAAGCTGAAACTCATAGCCACATTTGCATCAAGGCTTACCTCTTCTCGCAAATTTTGTTTCTTTTCTTTTTTCTTTTTTTCTTTCTTTCTTTCTTCCTTTGTTTTCTTTCTTTCTTTCTTTCTTTCTTTCTTTCTTTCGCTCTCTCTTTCTTAAGGTGCATATTGCCTCTGCTACTCCATGTGAATAGGTGTGCAGCGAAAAAAAAATAAAACGAGTTATACTGAATGGTACCCCGAAATGAAAAATCAACACACACACACACACACACACACACACACACACACACACACACACACACACACACACACACACACACACACACACACACACACACACACACACACACACACACACACACACACACACACACACACACACACACACACACACACACACACTAGCGCCATGAAACTAGTTGAAATAACATGCTAATGTACAGTTTGCTTGCAACAGTTCACGCTGTCGTAAAACGTTCACACAGACATCTTTCTATTTCTACTCTCAGCATATTCCAAATACATCATTCAATATATGCCAACTCCTGGCTCTATATCACAAGCGCTTATCCAGCCCGGTCTCCACTAAGAAGTTTGTCAGGAATATGCTCGTCTTTTTCTTAAGATGCCTCTCAAGCCATGGTCCGAGTAATTTCTTTAATGTGAGGAGCCATCTGTTAAAACTTGCTAGTTTCTTCCTTACTTTTCCTCTTTCATGTGCGTACTTTGCGCACTCAAAAAAAATATGGCAGACGTTTTCTTCTGCATGACCACAAATGCATTCAGGGGAGTTGAATCAATGTATTTTATGCAGGAAAGAATTTGCGTATGCTACTTCCAATCGATGTTTCTTTCTTCCTTTCGCAAAGCTTCGTGGACTTTATTCTTGTTAAACTGCTTCCGAAATTATTAACGAGTTTAGACAGGAGTTCTATTCTGTAACAAACGTTTCTTATTCCGAAGGACACCTTCTGTTATCGTAGATCTGTGTATACGTCAAGTTATTCAGGCACGTAAATTCGGTTTTCGGTCTTTGCCATTTTTTTTTTCATTTTTTACCGCTTGGCGACATTTTCCTGCCATGCTTAAAATATGTCCCAGGAGTCTTAGAAAGAACGCGCTTTGCGACGCAACGGCTGACGGGAGACGCAGACATTGTCTATAGGGTAGAAATAAGACAAAAAGGCTGGTATGGAAACACGAAAAATAATGAGAATAAAAAAAACTCTGTTGGAGACAACTTCAAGCTGTTAATAATGGGGAGAAATACAAGACTGCGCAATGCGTTTCTCTGAGGAAACGCGATTAGGATTCCCCCTCTTTAGAACGCCAGACGCGGCGGTTTGTTAACAAAGGTTCCCGAGGCCATTTGTTTCGTGGTTTCCCCATCGGATTTCTGACAGCTCCCGCACCCAGCCTCATCCCCTCCCCATTCCACATCACCTGGCATTACTAAGACCAGTGAGAAGTGAGAAGGGGGAGGAATCGATGATCATTCGCCGATGATTATTGCGTTTCTGTATAGCGGGGCCCTGGATCATTATAATAGAAATTGTGTTTGCTTCAGTATTGCTTTCCAGGCAGAGTACGTCTGGCTTCAAGTGAACTGTATTTCGCACGGCCGAAACAAATTTTTTTGTGACAGAAAAAAAAAACTGGGCTCGTGCTCACAGAACACTGATGCCAAAGATGGTCCTAAGAGTGCGCGTCAGCCAAAGGCAAACAGTAAAAACATGTCAATACAAAAACTGTGGAACCCGGAACATTATTCAAATTAAGCAAAGGCCGAATTATCGACCGCCTATAGAAAAAAAACAGCCTATCCAAGAAATGAATGATGACTGGTGGAGCGAAGCGTTCGTCAGTCCGTCCGTGCTTCCGTCCGTGCTTTCGTCCGTCCATTCATTCTTGCTTGCGTGCGTCCATGCGTCCGTCTGTGTGTCCCTCGATCTCTGCGATTATCGGTGCGTCCGTTCGTCCATACGTCCGTGCGTACGTCTATTTGTCCGGCCGTCCCCCTGTCTGTCCATCTGTTCGTTCATCTGTGCGTCCGCCGCCTATGTCTCTCTGTCTGTCCATCCATCAGTCTGTCCGTACATCTGTATGTCCATCCGTCCGTCCGTCCGTTTATCTGGTGAACACTTCGAGTACCACCATATCACATCTTTTTCATCATGTATGCATCATATACAAGTACTGCCACCCAGCGGACATTCTAAAAACCGCTCTTTCGGGTATGTGCCACCGGTGGTTAGCACTACAACGAGGGACGCACAAGCCACGCCATAGGGAGCTTCGCCGTGGCAGCATATCCACGGGGTATCTCTAGCTCCCGTAAACGCACTGTTGGTATATTTTGGTGTACACAACTGCTTGGCATAGTTGGTATTACCTACTTGCGGTTTGATGCTGACTAGTCCGTTACTGTTACAAAGAAACAATGCCTATGCTGCCATTTTTGCAGCATAAGGATTGGCAGCATATCCACGGGGTGAATGATCCGTCCGTGCACTCGTTCTTGCTTCCATCCGTTCATGCGTCCAGCTGTGTGGCCATCCGTGCGTTCATCCGCCCGTCTATGCGTCCGTCCCTTCGTTCGTCCATGCATCCGCCCCTGCGTCCGTCCATGCATCCATCCGTCCGTGCAGCCATCCACGCCTCCGTCCACGCATCTGTCAGTATGTCCATTTGTCCATCTAGTTAACACTCCAAGTACCACCATCTCGCATCTTTACATCATATATTCCGTATATAGAAGCACCGCCATGCAGCGGACATTCCAAGGACTAAACGAGAGGTGGCACACACACACTTTCTTACGGCTTGCGCTTCGTGTCTGCTTTCCACCTTTAACCACCTCGAGTTCATGGTATATACTAGTTCACTGTATTCATGGCACTGCGGCCCAACACTCGCTAAACCTTTCTAAAACCAAGGAGGTTACGCCCAGCGAGTATAACGTAGCAACCCTTTCTTGTCAGATAGTGCTCAAGGTACATGCCAATGGCTGCTAATGGGGAATGCGAGACAGGAGAATTCGGCTTATAGTAAACGCGCACGCTGCGAATTTTTCATTGTTCAACAACGCGCAGGAGAAATCTCCCCCGGCACCACCTTGCAGGTCAAAGCGGAAGACATCTTACGCAGTACTACGAGGGACAAACGGGTGCCGCTTTAAGGAGCTCCGCCCCTAAAAACAACAATCAAACGCCTGTTACATTATTAGACTTTCTTATTCTTGATTTCATTCTTGATAGATACATAAATTTTTAAAACGTAAACTGCGTCGCACTTAACCTTCTATAAAACTAACAGCTTACAAAGCACTTATCATGCCTAAGTTAGAATATGCACACCTGGTCTGGGAACCATATCAAAAATACTTAATTAAAAAATAGAGAGGAGTAAAAACCTAGCTCTGAAGTTCATTTATTCTAGCTACTCTCGTTTTGCAAGCGTCGCTGCCCTTCGCGAGAAGGCAAATCTGAAAACACTCGCTCATCGTAGAATCGTAGAATAGTCTCCCGATTAAAATTCATCTACCAATTGACCATGGTCACTTCAAAATTCCACCCAATCGCTACATAACCAACCCATCTATGCGCTTTGACCGTATTCATCATAATAAAACAGTTATACAAGCATTCAGTCATCTGAACGTTCATCAGTACTCATTAATCCCTCATGCTGTTTCATTATGGAACAAGTTACCTCAGGAGGTCGTTAATGTGGACACGATACAATCGTTCGCCCATCTCTTCAATGACCACACACTTGATTTTTAATATGCAATATATTATGTTCCTGATTAGTGCTGAGATTTTTTGTATTTTGGTATGAATGCCATTATTGCTATGTATTATTTATATTTTCCCTGATGTAGCCCCGCCGCTGTGGTCTAGTGGCTAAGGTACTCGGCTGCTGACCCGCAGGTCGCGGGTTCAAATCCCGGCTGCGGCGGTTGCATTTCCGATGTGGGCGGAAATGTCGTAGGCCCGTGTGTTCAGATTTGGGTGCACGTTAAAGAACCCGAGGTGGTAAAAATTTCCGGAGCCCTCCACTACGGCGTCTCTCACAATCATATGGTGGTTTTGGGACGTTAAACCACACAAATAAATCAAAATATTCTCCCTGATGTGGAGAATTTCCTTATTTTTGTACCTAGTATTGTATTTTCTTATATTTTTATATTCTGTTTTGTCACCGACATTTGTTACCCACTCCTGCTTGGGCCTGAACAGGGCCTGCAGTATTTGTAAATAAAAAAAATAATAAATAAATCCAGCAGTTATCTTGCACGACAGCAGGGTAAGATCCACAAAATTCGTCATTTGTGACATCGTTCACAGTACGAACGCGGCTCATTTGACCTCCCCCCGCCCCCCTGTTTTACTCTGATACGTGCTGTGAGCCGATACTTTATTAGGTGCCAACAGCGCCGCTTTTTGCTGAAAAACCACGGCCGCTTCGGCTGTCACTAACGCTGTTTTCGTTCGTCACCGTTGCACTTTTGCGGCGCTTCGCGGCTAGCATGCTCAGAGTATTGTACGAAATAACGGGGTTACAGCTAAATATTAACGAAGACTAATACAATATTTTGAGCTGTTGCATCCAAATATAAGCGCTGCTTAACAATGCAGCGACAGGAAAACACGGCTGCTACAACCGTAATACAATGGCAAAATCTACCAGCTTTACATGCATCGCCAATTTCTAACTTCCATTTCAACATCTTTATTATTTTTTTCAACTTAAACTAAGAGCGAGATGGGTATGTGAGGCACAATGAGTCAATAGCTACTCATTCTTATATGAAGCTCCGTTTTACTTTTGTTCACAAACGGGTGCGTTCGGTTTGTTCCAATACCATTTTGTTATTCACCTTTCATCGTTGGCAGCATATCAATTGATACATTATAAATTGTATAGCTCTCAATACCACAGATGAACTTATTTTGTCTGACTCAAATCTTCATCTCGACCATCGACTGAAAAGACAGTTGATATAAAATGCTCAGCAAACTTACTTTGCCGTTCTATACCAAGATACTTCCGCTGGGCATATGATCCAATCTCAATAATATATTTGTATGAACTTAAGTTCTCATTCAATGTTAACCGAAAGGGGTGAACAAATAGGGAAAAAAAACTTTTCTTTCAGTCTCTCTCACAAATCTTGCAACTCTGAAAATAGTTATGTTTCTCCGTCGAATGACAGAAACAAAAAGAAACAAAAGAAAATTTTCATACGTTCCCAGTCCTCCTCATTTGCACCCTAGATACACCACCACTGTTTACTTCTTTGTGTCAGCCTTTATCTCCTTCCGTTCGTTCCCTTCGCTTGAATCCTTTCTTCTCTGTCCTGTATCCTTCGCCATCTACGTTGTCCCTAATCGCTTCCCTCTTCCGGAGATGCGCCTCGGGCAGCGCTTTCTTCGCAGATTACAGGGATCCTCCGGTCAAGCAAAGATAGAGAAGACGGAAAGGAGGAGAAAATGAGAGTGCGTGTGCGCAAAATATGCTCCTTTTCCGCAGTGGTATACTTAGGCCGCTCCAGATGGCTGCCTTTGTCTTTCCTTTTGATTGTTCCCACTTTCCCTATTCCTCCTCTCCTGAATATGGCCTTCACGGCGAGAAAACTCGCGATAGCGTCGAGAAAGGGTGAGAGACGGCAGAGACAACCATGTCCTGTACTGTGATCGCGCCTGCTGCCGAAAGAAAATATCAACACTAATAGCAAATAAAAGGGAAAGAAACGTTCCTTCTATAAGGGAAATACTGGGGAAAGAAGGGGGCTATGGAAGGCACCCGAAAGTGGCGAGGGGAAAAAGGCAAAATACTCGTAGGAAGACAACAACAACGAACGACTTACTACTTTGATTCCTCTCCCGTTCTTTTTTGTTGTGGCTCCTTTTGCGCTTCCCTTTTGCGGCAGCGCGCGCTCGAGCACAGCGCGAGCTGATTGGTTGCCGAGGCGCCTACCCTTTCTACCTGTGCATGGCCAGCGGCAAATCAGCGCCCAGTGCGTGGGCGGAGTCGTCAGGTATACGAGCCAGGTGATGACGTCACGCTTGAGCAACTTAGGGGACGAGGGAAACGACGCACTGATGAACATGTGGTCACTTTCCCTTTCGAAAGGTCTTTCTCTCTCGATTTTTCCTTTGCTTGTTTTTTTTTCTTGCCATTTTGGCTGTTGTTTCTAGTCTTTAGTTTTACTTGTTTGCTCTGAAGTGAGGCTAATTGCAAGTATTAGTTAGGCGCGTTTTTAGGTAATTTTTATCTCTACTTTTTCGTTTTAGTTTCGCTTCAGTTTCACTCGAGCCCCTTGCCGGGATAAATCGAGACAGGACGTTTTCTCTGCGTCTTTCATAACTGCGCGTCATGCTTGCAAGTACTCTGCATGTCACTATATATTTACATACAAGATGTTAAAAGAACCAATGGCTTAGAACAAGTAAATATTGAATAAAGAAAACTACGAAAACAACAATGCAATACTGTTTTTTTTTTCAGCGAAGCCCGCAACTTAGTGTGCCTTTTCCAAACACCTTTATTCTACTTATGAGGCAATGCGTATGTTTCGCAGTGATTCTCAAGGTCCCTGTTTCCTTCATAATTTGGCAGTTACGGGGTGGTAGTATAGGAATGCCCGTGGAGTTCATCCTTTTGTCAAAAAAAAAAACTGTTTCCATTCATAAGAATGACTATGCTTCTATAGTCATTTTCAAGGCTACAATCAAAACAGTTCAATGACTTTCATTCAATGAACACTTAAGAAATGTGCGCTGGACGCAAAAATCATAAATTAATGTTACATGCCTCCCCCTGTAGCAGCCTGCTATTCTTGCTGCTGATGCGAGAAATCCCGAGAACAATGTTGATCAGAAGCGGCCGGCGTGCGACCATCTGTTGCGATTTCAATAAGAAAAAGTATAGCGGCGAGTCTTTTAAGATAAATTTAAATACGAAGATGAGAGTCGTATACGTGTTTGTACTTGCTTTGGAATAGATTGTTCATCTAAAATAACTAATCGATCGGTATTAACATCAAGTCACCTAAACACTGAACAATAGTACAGCAAGTGATTAAGGACTCGTATAAGTTCTCTGAGAGAGATCAACTTTTGACATGTTATTCTCTGCTGGCCAAAGGAAAGTTGCATGAAAACCGCTTGACTGTGTACACGAAAAAAGATATGCTATACAAACTGGCGAGATAGAAGAGACCCTTCCGACGTCTGAAAAACAGTGCTAAGATCTTCCTATGTCAATCCATTTAAAAATATATCTAATGTGCCGTTAGCCGTAAGCTAACAAAAAAAATTCAAGAGACATATAGACGAGATCCACGAGCAAAAAAAATAACAGTACAATAAATACAAAACACGCATGGTGAGCGTAAACGCGTTATATTTTCAAGCTTGCTTATTGCTGAATGGCACACAATTCAATAACTAAGAATCGGTGGTTATCATAAAAAAATATAGTTTGAGTGAAAAGAGCAGCAACGTGCTGCGAAAAGCCAATGCGCACTCTACGATGATTTTGCTGCAACTTTCGTATATACTAAAATAAACAAAGATTCGTAGTAAACCCAAACCGGGACACTTGGTTCGTAAGCCGCATGTCCTACAGCTTCCCACTTGAGACGCGTGCATTAAAATAGGTTAGCTATGTATGTGATGACCGTAAATATTTTTAAATCAATAAATATAGATAAAAGGAAAAACAGTAAGTATACTGCAATAAACGTATTTTATCCTACGATCTTGGATGTTTGGGGAAAGGCTTGCATTTGCTTAAAGCCAACATTTACTCTGCTTCAGCTTCTTAGTTAGTCCGACATTTTGTGAAAGTAATGGCTAAGTTATGCCCAAAAATTTTCTGCGAATTCGGTTAATGCACTGTTTATCTTTTATACAGATCCAGCATCGTTTATTAAGTTTCTAGAAAGTACACACGTACTGACATATCACACTGCGTCTCACTAAAAAAAATTGACAAGTGAGGGCTGCAGAACACATTTCTCAGCCGTCATATAGTAATATGTCCATTCGAAAAGATCTCATTAGACTTAAACCAATGCACGTAATTTCAAGTAGCCTCCAAAATTAGACCGTGATAAATATTGCATACTCAAGTTGGAGTTTACATGTGTCACACACTTCGGGAGAGGCCCCGCCAATCGAACATCGACGTGCGTCAGACTCGCAGGCTCCCACTTTACGCTTCGGCCTGCGACGACTGAAAGGCCTCGCAGTGGCACACTTCAAATTTATTATCAGGTCGGTCGACCCGTGCGTAGTTGCACGTGTGGTGACGTGTAGACCTGACCGACGCACTCATAGAGCAGGCACGGAGATTTGATTACACAGAAAAGCGTTTAATTAAAACAGGGGCAAAGGCAAGAGATCACAAAAATAACAGAGGAGGAAAACTGATACGCGCGATGGAAGGAACAGCTATATAACAAAATATGCTAAAAACACTACAAAAGATACAGACTAAAGACAAATACGCGGAATAATAATAAAACAACAACAGGATGAAACTACAGAAGAGGCAAAGAAAATTTGCGAGAAAAAAGCTCAGGCTCGCGCTTCTGAGCTTCGACGTGCGACGCAGCGCACACAACTACAAATATTAAAAAAAGGCTGGTTATAATAAATTAACTGTTTGAAAAGTCTTAATAAAAAGTTCCATACGGACCAGGGCAGCTCTTGCTACACGTAGGGGAGTTGACGGGTGCCGCTGAAGACCTCGCCAGCTTAGTAGACGACGAGGGTGCCCTGAATTGCAGCCGTCTCAATACGTTGCGCGGGTCACTCTATGCTCGCCACCTACGCGAGACGATAGTTATAGCGCGAGAACAAAACGACGACGCAGAGACAAGAAGGACATGCCATACCAACTAGCCCAAGCTGCCACATTTCTAAGCCTACACGAGACTCGCGACACCGACGACCGCACTTCTTGCTGGCTGTACGTCAACTGCCCATACCGATGCAGTCCAAACTTTTTCAAGGGCGTACTCGTGCTCCCGTCCCATCTGGATGTAATTTCCTTTTTTTAGGCCGCACGTACCCCTTTCGGTACAGGTGTAGGAAAGACGAGGCGGTGCCATCGCTGGGTCGTTAGTCGCCGGATGTCGTCCTCCCAACACAAAAGCGCCCTTCCTTGGACAATGGGGCCTACGGACGATACGAAAATTGCAGTCGTTTGTGACAACATGGTAACTCGCATAGATTATGACGTGATTCGTGAAAATATGGCAAGTATTACGTTTCTCGAGGCATAGCCAGAGTGCAACTTTGAAATAAATGATTTCCAAGTCGCACGAATAAATGACTTCAAATAAACGATTTCGTACTACGCAAATAAACTACATTAAAACAAGCTTGGGGGATCCTTGAGCTTCACCTTTAAGCGCAACGCGATAGTGATATCTACTCTCGATAGTGCGCACTTCGACTACTTAGTGCAAGACTTTAGTGCATCATGTAACTCGAGAAGTTTAAATTGTGGATTACTATACAATGTGATCAATAACGTTTCAATAACGTGGTCCTAAGGAAATAAGAGCAGTAACGAGTGTGTCTTTTGTGATGCGTGGCCAATTTTAAGCCATAAAATCGGTGTGATAATCAAATATTGTGACACCTGATCGTAATGTACGCTTGTGTCACGCAATGCTATAGTATACGGCAATATTGCATGTTTCATTGTGAAGCCTGTATGCAGGACACGTGTGTTCGCAAAAACTGCAAGCTATTTTCACTGTATTTTCGATTAGAAGAAGTTATTTTCACGGTATTCACAAGCGGAGGAGTGGCTGTGTGGTGAAGCACCAGCTTGTCACGCAAACGATTCCAGTTCTATCCTCATTCTGACCCTGAAAGCTTTATTATTTATTTTATTTGCAGCTTTCTTGATTTTTTTGTCACGAGCTGGATGACGATTTTTTTGCTTATTACAAAGACTCCAACGCCAACGCCAGAGTTTCTGGGAAACTAGCTCATTATTGCCATTGCGTTAATATTGAGAGACATCAGCGCTATTTGATGTTTGTGAACAGGGTAAGCGCCGTCCACATACTGAGGCGCTCGGAACGGGAGCGAGGTGCTTCCCACGCGTTCTCCGAAGCGCTCTGCTCGGCTTTGCAGTTGTTGTGCCAGTTGTCATTTGATCATAGAGGCTGGGGGCGAGCTTCGGGCTGGGCGGAGCCTACGTGCAGCGACGTCACTACAAGTACCTCAGTATGTCGATGATGTCTACACCTGTTTATAAACATGGACTATGCCTACACAGTAGAAATACAGAGAGGGTTCTTAAAGATTGCCTTCACCTGATCGTTATGATGAATACGTCACTGGAGCGCCGTGTGTTTATGAAGGTTGCTAACGATTTAGAGTAGTTGGTACTCTACTATTAGAGAGCATAAAGCTGTCACGTGGGCCCCACACTTAATGGGGTTGTATGGCTGCGGTTGGGCTTACCGTAAAACTGCTACCGATCAATAGAAAACAAGTCGTTGCAAATGCTAAGCTTGCTGACTACTGGCGCAGACATGAAAAAAGGCACACAACACTCTCAAGTTTTGCATGCATGCATGGTAAACGTCAGCTACATGGTCTTTCACAATCCTACCACAACACTTCACTCATAGTATTTTTATGCACTCGGTAAATATGAATCTACGTTTTCATCTAAATCGATTGTACCGATTCCCTCCCAGAAAGCTTTGTGGGCTATACGTGGCTTGGCAAAGCCTGTAAAAATATAGGTATTGTGGGCTTTCTGCACACAACGGCATTTTGCAGCGCCTCTGAGATCGCCCCGTCTATGGCCAAACGACAATTTCGAATGATGATGTCATCAAGTGACTTGTTTTATGTGGCGTCAGGATGACGTCACACATTTTTGCGATTTATGACGTGATGACGTCCTACATTAAGCTCATCACATGATGATTTTTTTTTTTTTTGCAATACGGTCGTGTCGACATCCTCACCGGGGATCAGTCTACCCTTTTGATGAACCATCTGAAAATTTTGCCTTACATATATACAAATGTCTTTCAGACGAAAAATTTATCATCGTGTATTATAGTTAAACTAAGTTGGGGAAAGGTTTGTCCATGTGCACGCAATTCTTGCGCAGCTAATTTATCTACGTGTTCTTCATTGCACTGAATTATTACGCCTATATGTAAGTTGAACATCCGCTCCTTAATAATGTGTTGTTTTTTGTGCAAACACTCATTATATCTACGTGTTCTTCATTGCACTGAATTATTACGCCTATATGTAAGTTGAACATCCGCTCCTTAATAATGTGTTGTTTTTTGTGCAAACACTCATCACGCCACATACCCACAGCAGACCGCTTTGAAATGGACACGAATTTGAGTGACTCCAATGGGAGCCCGAAGAAATGAGCCAACCTGCTATCCGCGCGTATACACAACCATAAAGTATTGCGAGTGGTCTTCAAGGTGAGTGCCCGCGTAATTTATGAACGATAGAAGCGGGCGATTCGATAGCCGATGTCGAGTAGAATTGTCCTGCTGTGGTCAAATGCGCCAGTGTGGGGTGCCCTTCTTTGAAAACTTGGGAAAAATGAAATTATAGGGCTGTAAAACTGGGAGCCTGGACCTACCCTGGTATGACGGCGAGGTATTCAATGAAATCGCTCCTTCGGGTGTCGTTTTCACGCACTGGCATCTCATCGGGAAATACGGCCTCTGTGGTGGTCACTTACTTTTTCCCTTCCTATTCGACCTGGCACCTGACTTAAAAGTAAAGTACACAACCGAAATTTCGACATGGATGCCTTGTATCTGATCTTTCTTTCTTTCTTTCTTTCTTTCTTTCTTTCTTTCTTTCTTTCTTTCTTTCTTTCTTTCTTTCTTTCTTTCTTTTTTTTCTTTCTTTCTTTCTTTCTCTCTGTTTCTTTTTTTCCTTTTTTCTTTCTTTCTTTTGTGCATGACCTACTGTATGTATATATATAGCGAGCAATATACTTACATCAAAGATATTTCTATATTTAAAGTACTGACAAAGTTTTAGCAATTATTTTTGTAATTGTTGAGTTTCAGTCAATATGGTAATTTTTTATCTAATGCAAAAAGTATTAGTCGTACAGTCATATCCAATTAGCCCAAGTCCTGAGACTCAACACCATATTACCTCGATGTTCGAGATTTACCTCTAAAAACGCCATATAGCTTCGTTTGTATTTCGATTATTTCCTCTTGCATGGAAACAATAACGACGTTTGAGTAAGCTATAGTAACAGTAACACCAATTTTTACATCAGCATTTTTGCAAGCAATATTTTGTTCCTAGCTTCATCCTTGGAATCCCTGTGTAGTTGATTAGTCTCCGTCGTTCTCGGCCTCTCTTCTGTAACGGCGATAATCGTGTGGCTATCAGTTGAAACCTTCTCAATTAGTTTACAAATCACTTTAATCTTAACGCCAGCAACATCCACTCTCACTAGTAAGTCATTTAAGCAGACTTTGTGTACCTTGTAAACTTCAAACTTTTTTCTGAGCAACGGTACTTCAGCTTGGGCTTGTCGGTATGACGTTGTTCGAATGACTTGAATTTCTTTTTTTTTTTTGTCGCAGTATTTTCTATATGTATTCGACTGGCGCCACCGAGCTGTACACATGTGCTCAAGGACTATGGACCGTAAAGCCAACGCGTAGGTGCCGAGAAGTCAGATCTGCGACACGCCGCATTGAGTTGAGTTGAATGAACTTTTATTTGTCGAATGATTGTTTCTGTGCCCGGGGCTAGGCTGATAGGGACACATAAGTTCGAGGAACATCTTCCGAGGTCCATCGGCGACGGCCCTGGCCCACTGGATGGCCCACACCTGGTCTTCGACGACCTCGCTGAGGCGGGCGGCTTGCCATCGCTCATCAAGGTGCCCTGCCCCATTTTGGAGGGTCCCTCAGTTGACGTCGCCCTTTCTCGTGGCCCATCTTCGCCTCTTTCGCATTGCCAAAGTATGTGTGCCATATCGGCCCTGTTCGTGCACGCACCACGGGCAGCCATGCGACTGGTGAAGCCTGGGCCCATTGGGCTTCTCAGATACTTCCCGTAATGACTCGTTCCACTTCGAGTTTGCTATGAATGGTTTTTCACAACTTCACCAGAGGATTTACTTCACAGTGTATGCACAGGTGGCTCGAGCAAGAGGAGGCGTAATATTGCTATTGCATATACAGGCTGCCCCAGCTATTTTTCGCCAGAGTTAAAAAATATGCCGACACACGCAATGATGACGCGACCAAATGCATGTTGCTGACCATTGCCTGGAATGAATCAGACTATTTTTTGTGTTATGATCAATTGTTCAATTAGAACCTTTTAACTAACGATATTCTGAAAGAACGAAGATTCGTAAGAAATTTCAATGAGAAAGTAGTACATCGGTTTGGCAAATGTTCGATTAGACAGTTTCGAGCATTGTATTTGTTAATTAATAGTGTTTTTCCACTAACTACACATTCCCGCGAGATACAAAAAATATCACGTGGCAAACGTCAGGGAGCACCAGAATCACGGCGCCCACGCGCGCCGTGATTCTGCTGCTCCCTGACGTTCCGCGTAAGAACGATACGCTTCCTTCGCACCGGTTCATGACAGGGGTTAGCAGTGAGAGCGATTGTCGCTTTTGTGGGCGATAGTGAATCGTGTTCATAGCAAAGCCACCTCCATCGTTGCGGCCCTGTAGAGACAGCACAATTGGACTAATGCTATGGTCGTTCGTACGCAGAACGTTAGGGAGCACTAGAATCATAGTGCACACTGGTGCGTGAGCTGGCTTGTCACGTAGTATTTTTTGCATTTCGCGGGCATCCGCAGTTAGTAGTAAAGCACTAAAATTAACAGGTATAAAGCTCGAAATTGGCCAATCGAACGCTTTGAAAATTGATGAACAACTTCCTCATTGGAATGTTCGTCCCGTTTTCATTGCTTAAAAAGTTAGCTAATAAATGTGACCTTAATTAGGCGATTAATCAGAACACAAAAATAGTCTGACTCACTCCGGGCAAAAGTCAGCAACATGTATTTGGCCGCGTCGTCATTCCGTGTGTCGGCATATTTTTAAAATCTGACTAAAGATAGTTGGGAAACTCTGTATAGTTAAGCGCCATCATTGTCGGGATAACAGCTTAGACCAAGCGCTTTCAATAAACTCGAAACCTCATATACTCCTGCCCTCCAGCGCCGGCGCCTTTCCGTTGCACTTGAGTTTAAACAACGTCCGCTAGATGTCACAAACTTCGACTTGTCCACATTTAATAGGAGTGTGGAAAGCTCGCGCAGTGTAAGATTGATCTTCAAAGTATCGCCAATTCTGTTTTTAGTTGCACTATTACCCAAACATTAAAACACTTCAAAGAAACAACGTTGAGGACATTTTCTCACGATTTCACCAAGTTATTTAGCCAGTTAGTTATGCATATTCAAACTTTCAGTGACAGCATCAACGAAAGTGCCTCCAGGCACTAAGCACTGCTTAATTGTTTAGCATAGCGTGGAGGAGCTTTTGGTGAAGACAAATTAGAAGGCAATGAGGAGGCCGGGGAGAGGCTCGCTTAGCAAAACGCCGCTTCTCTGAGAGGTTCCCGAAACAGGAAAAAAAAAATAATCTCCGAAGGTCTTGGGCTTCCTAATGGCCTCAGAGCACGGCATGCGGTGTTTAGGCAGAGACCATTCGTTGAGCGCTAATCACTTGACATTAGTCAGGTTGCGTTACCTGGCTGCTTCCGGGGTGCGAAAAGGGCGTCTGACGCGAAGACCACCCGTGAAGACGGCAGCGCCGCCGGGGCCGCGCACTCACTCAGCCTCGTTTACGTACCTCCGAAATTGACTGCGTCACGCACTCGAGAAAGAAGCTCTGCCGCCAAATCTACTCGTGAGAACGTTTCTCCCTCGTATTCCGAATGTGAGGCCTGGGAAAATACGTCCTCCGAGCAGCTGATTTAATTCGTTTGATCGAAAGCCTCCGAGTGAAGCTCGCTTTCCGTCTTTCGCTGCTAGCGCGAGGCGTGAATTGAACGATTGGTCATTAATATAAACGCACGTTGTGTTACTGATGGCAGACGTGTTCTGTGAGCTTGTATTAGTTGTGTATCAAGGCAGAGGACAAGTGTTTTATGAATAAGCCTGTGAATCGTGTGCCGTTGCTCATGCCTTCCAAGTCACGGCACATGAAGAACAAGTCCTTACCAGCAGCCTCAATCATGTATACTTAAGAAAAGAGAAGACAATTTCAAATTTCATTAAACAGCATAAATTCATAGACTTTCGTGAAATAATACACGTTGTGGTTTGGCAAATGCATGGCGAAACCTCACCATGGAGATATGGTGACTGCAACTTCTTGTGGAGTCATAATGGAAGAGGAAGTTCTTAGAAAGAGGTGTAGTATGATTTGTCGGTGTCCACAAGATAACATCTTTTTTTTTTCAGTGAAAGCGTTCTATGTACCGACTTTTCTCTCGACAACGTCATGTCTGTTGCAGCCCGAATCATGAGTAGTGTCCCTGTGATTAGAAATTGAGATAAACACACACACACACACACACACACACATATATATATATATATATATATATATATATATATATATATATATATATATATATACGCTCACATTTTTGTTTCCATCGGGGTACACCACAAGTTCTAAGCGCAATAGCAGGCCCATAACGTGCGTTTATTCTGTGCTGGAGGTCGGCAGCATCAGAAATCTTAACAGTTTACAGAAATTTGAAACCAGCTCCAACTTGCATATTAGAAGAATGTACGAACCTTGCCAGCTGAACCGAGCTGCCCAACTCTGAGTATACTGTTGGGGTGCAAAGAGAAATGCTAAAGCGTTTTCGAAAATGGAGATGACATATTTTGCAGGTTGGCTGTGCAGTGTTTCGTTCAATTAACAGCGTAAACGCAGGGACACGTGTTCTGCTGCATCTGCTTCTTCTGTTCTCGTTTTCGATGCAAACTTGCCCTTCAAGTGTCGTGTGTATACGCTTGTATTATATATGCGCGCTTCAAGCACTGTGCTTTGCATGTATAGAAGCCGCGCGCTGTGATATCTTCTGTTGTGTATCCAACGGTGATATAGCTTCTAAAGATGTCGCTAATCCTCAAGTGCTCGAACAAACATCTGCATGTGAATTGAATGCCGTAGACCGGCATTTAAAAGCGCTCTCCTCTGGTAAGCTTTTCTCGCGCCACGTTTGATGAAAGAAATCGAAAGCTGACTTCCAGCAGAGCTATATACCTCTAAAAGCTGAGCACTGTGTGGACGCACCTGGGCGCCACGTTGTGATGCTAAGGAACGAAATACGACACCGACGCTTGGTCGCTCGCTCAAAAGCTACAAGTCCTCGACAAAAGGCGTCTCTGAGGATGTTGAGACTACTTAGAGTCTTCTTCTTCCAGCGCACCTTATTCTCAAAATTCTCTCTTGAAAAGCTGCTGGCACCAAAAATCGGAAAAAAATGATTAAAAGCGCGACTTCAGAGGGGGGGGGGGGGAGAAGAGGGGAGCGGCATGCTCAGTGTGTTTCCTTTAATCTTGTATTTTGATCGATCGTTTCCCTCAGAGCCATATACAGTATACGTCCTATTGGAGACCTAAGGGAAAACACGAACTCTGACACTGCAGGACGTCGCAAGGAATATCAATTGCTTCCTGACACCTGTTTTTTTTTTCCTTTTCTTTCTCACGTTATCTGCACTAACCCGTATCCGCTATTGTTACGGTGAATATCGTAGAACGTAGTACTTGTTGCACACTTATAATAAGTAACCGAGAAAATATGTGAAACAATGTTAGCACAAGTGCGCCGAAGTTCTAATATTTCACATCTTTAAGATTTTCCATGTATTGAAGTCTCGCTAACGCACGCATGCACTTTGTGTTTAAATCAAAAGTTATCCTAACTATTCTCCATACATACACGCACAAGGAAGGCATATATGTTCTCGCTCGCTTACGGTGGCTTCTATGGGAAGGCCAACGTCAATATACTAGAGCTCTCGTAAACTTAAGAGCTGAAAGCATTGCATAGATAAAGCTTGACTGATATCCATGTCGCCAGGATTCTTGGCTCCACACGACTCGCATTGGTATTGTCGGCAGGATTTCGCTGAAGCCAGCAGGCAGTATTTTTGTCTTCGTTACTTCCGAATATGTCGAACTAAGAAAGCTTCGTTTGCGGTATCAGCGCTTTTACGGCACCTAAGTGCCATAGGTTGTTTACAAGCGTTCACTAAAGAGTTTGGCGTAACGAACAAGGAGCAAACATATGCGGCAGGCATTTCACGTCTTTTATGAAAGGAGGCTGCAAATGGGCCAATGATCGATGGTCAACTGCTTTTCAGTAACGGGTTTATGCGAGCACGCCAAGGAGGTTCTACATCTCTGCTCGATCGCATCCAAATCCACGCTGAAGTATGCTGTTAACCTTCCGTCATTGGCATACTTTGAAAGCTGCATTGATGGAAGCGTGCTAGACGATCGGAGCCGACGTAAGGATGACTCCTCGTCAATAAAGACTACTGTGAGTGCTGTCACACTTCCATCATTCGTCAGTCACTGCGTGTTCTTCCACGGAGCCTGCGAAGCACGATGAGAGTGGCGTCAACTTGAATACGCTTATGTTGATGACAAAGGATGCGTATAGTGAAGGCTAGAGATCAATATATCTCGTAAGCAACTTCGGTCTTTTATCAGTGGTTCGTACTTTTTCATGGAGTTTATGCTGTGCGTGTCTTTTTCTCCGGACCAAAGGATGTTGCTGACAGATTGACATTGATAAAAACACGAGAGTATGGAGACAGCTTGCATATAAAGATATACAAACAACAAAACTATTACTTTTTTTACACTGGGTGAAAGAAGTGAACTTCACGAAATCCTTGTTGCGCAATATTATGCTCAATACGCATTTACAATATTCAGAGATATGTGAGATGAGTGAATGAATGATCAAGAGCATTAGGAAAAAATTGTCATTGCAAGCTTTTTCATCTTTTTCATGGAGAGAAAAACTGATTGTGCATTAAAAGGACCCGAAAACACTTTTTCAAGTAAGAATTGAATGAATTCACAAGTATAGCTTATGGCCTCACGAATTCAACGCCGCAAACAATTCAAGAATTCATCCAGTACGAGTGGACTTCAAAGATTTATCACATGCTGCAATTGCATTCTCTCTCCTCTAGTACAGACGAAAGCGCTGGAAGCTAAGCATGGAGAGATTGCAGGGGCAAAGAAATTACGTCACGGGCATCTCGTGACCTTGAACACTTTTTGCTTTTTTTTCCCCCGAATGCGCAACTTTATCAGTGTGACAGCGCGCGCACGCGTAGACAAGTAGCGGCATCCTGCGGCGACCTCTGTGACGACCGAGTGCACCTTGTTCAAATTAGCCAATGGCTAATAGATGGGCTTTCTACGAGTGATTTTTCAACGTTTCCGTGATTTGTCGAGAAAAGAGAAAGCTATTTTTAGCTGAATTTGATAATTATTGTGAATTCAAGGCCGCGTGCTGCGCTATAATATTTGACTCGCGTGTTGTCGGGAGCCTGTACTACTGATCAGCAGCGTTTTCTGATCATGCTCAAAAAGTGTTGCAGGGTCCCTTTAAGCTGAGTGAACAGCGAGGTCTTCCTCAACACGAAGGAACCTCCGCTAATCTAGATTTCCGTGAGTGTTCTTGTGTTTGTTTCTGGATTATCTTCAAGATGCGCAGAACCAGCATACGTTTTTTCTGGTCTAGTATGTCACGACCACATTACCAGTGGCAACTAGAGTGCGCAGTGGTTTTCCTATAAATAAGTGATACAAGACGTGCAAAACCAAACTCGGAGACGAATAAAACACTAAATCACTTAATAAAGGAGTTTTATAAGAGGACCTGATGACCTTTATAAAAGTTACGTAAGCTTCACAGTATGGAGGTTTCTTACACAATTTCGGAACTGCTTAAACATAAAGCGGCTAAGATGCATAAATTTTTATGCCTCAAATGTTATTTTCGAAATGCAATGCCAAGGACATCTGGGAGACTACCACAAATTCCCACCTTCTGAAGCAAGCATACCAGGCTTATCATAACAAGCAGAGATGTCTGTCTGGTTCTTAAAATACAGCCTTTTTTGTTTACGAGGTGTAGATTATGGCATAGTCAAGGGATAGGAGAGGTTTTAACTTCCCTCTACACAGAAATATTTTATTTTGCATATGTGTATACTCCCGAGTACACACAAACGCAGACATAAGCGTGCATAAAGTATGCCTAAGCAACCCCCCCCCCCTCCTTCACCTTTAAGAAAATAGCATTTGTGGCTATATACGCTACTGGATGCCAGCATTTTCTTTTTGCTTCTGTCCCCTGACAACCCCCCCCCCCCCCTATGTTAGTTTCTAGAGTTACTCAAAGTGTGTCGACCCTCGGCCCTGTGTGCGTCGGGTGTCAGGCCTATACGAACATGAGCCCTCGTATATATAGTTCAACAGAACCAACTTCACGGTGGCAGGAAACGTCGGCAAACAAAGGAAATGAATACAAATAATAAAAACAGTAACGCTATCCAATAAACAATCTTTCAAAAAAAGTGGCAGACGCGCTAAGAATCCTTTGACGCCAACGCGGAATCTTCTCGAGTGTCGCCTGCTCCCCTCTTCTCGCTTCTTTCTCCCTACTTTTTCCCGGTGACCCCCCCCCTCTTCGAACCACCGTGAGCCTTCGAGGATCTCGGACGCCGGCGAGGTTTTTGGTCTTTTATTTCGGATCCATTTATTTGCCCCGTGCTGCCGCAACAAAGCGTGATGAATTGCCCCCGGCCACTGGCACCCTCGAGGTTTTCCATTACGGGCAATTATCGGGAGAGGAAGAAGCGACGACGTTTCGTCGCGTTCGCCTACTCGGCCCAATTTATCACGATCGCGTCCCGCAAGATCTATGTGCGCGCCCCAGTCACTCCGTACTGTTCCTCGGCGCAAGCCTTCGTCCGGCCTCTTCTTACGAAAAGAAAGTTGAACGCAATTATCTCCCGGGAGACGCGGAAGACACAGACGGGACCGGCGATGCCCGTAAAAGCAACGCCTGTATATTGAATGTGAGTTATTTTGTGTTGACACTACTCGCCGCGCAACCGAATACTGTGCCGTTGTGCTTGCCATGTTGTCAAAAGTGGTTTGCTTGTGCTCCACGCTCTTGGTACACGCTAATGGTATGCAAGCCATCAGGATTGGCTCAATTTGCTTTTACTGACAATTATAGTGGATTGTAATATTTTTAGGTGAGCCTCGATGTATTGCTTGTTCAGTGTACAAGTCGTTTGTTTGTGCACTCGACTGTGCTATGATACTGGTCTCTCGATTTACGTTGTGGCTGCGATGCCTCTGACGGCACTTTCAGATTGCCATGATTAGCCACAGATGTATTGCTCTGATAGCACCAATGTAACGCTGCCGTGGTAGTCATGGCGATACGCACAACGAGCCGTATGGTTGCGTGTAGCGACGTACATCACATCATTTAGCGCCGGACAATTAGTCAATTCTAAACTTTAATGACAGGCATCTTAAATTTTCACCACGATTCGCCATTTCACCACGAGTGTGTTGCTTTGTATGATCACGTGCAGCATAGCTGATAAAAAAATCAAGGCGTGGGAAAAAGACTTGCATGACCTGGGCTTACGAAAGTACACACAGTTCGCGAACATATATAGTCCAACGAGTAGGCCGCGATGATCTCAGTTGGTTGCTTCTCATCGATATTGTAACCACTTGTGCTTGAGATATAACCAGATATATTGGCGCACATGGGAAAACAAACGTGTTCTCGTAACTTTTCCGAATTGCACTTGCACTCGACTCTGTACCGATTTCAAATTTTCCGCGCACTCACGCAAGAGTCACAAACCACCGGGTGCAGAAAAGAAGACAAGCATATACTCAAAAGAACGTGAGTGAACTATGGGGCTTTGTTTACCCAAAGCCGTCCGGGCCGACAAAGTTTAAAACTTGGGACTGTATACAATGGCACTATAGGCGTTCATGTTATCCTTAATTTAGAGGAGTCCCACCGTGGTGGTCTAGTGACTAAGGTACTCGGACTCGGCTGATGACCCGCAAGTCACGGGATCGAATCCCGGCTGCAGCGGCTGCATTTTCGATGGAAGCGAGAATGGTGTAGGCCCGTGTGTTCATGTTTGGGTGCACGTTAAAGAACCCCAGGTGGTCAAAATTTCCGAAGCCCTCCACTACGGCGTCTCTTATGATCATATTGTGGTTTCGGCACGTTAAACCGCACTTATCTATCTTAATTTAGAGTAACCGTTTCAACTATTGAGTTTAAATCCTCACTGCCTACTTCAGCTAATGTCGAGACAGCCAAACATTGAATTCTGATCTGCTTCTACGTACAACCTACTTTTTACAAGCACCAGTAACCCATGTCACAACTGTTACGAAGCCATGCAGTGCTGCAAGCGTTGGTGTCAAAAGTCGCACTTTCAGGCCTTACACTCCGAATTTTACCACTCGAAGGTTCGAAACGCCATCGGGATACCGCAAATCCAAACTTGCGATTAAACTTCGTGGTCACTTGATTTATTAAGGCCAGCCGCTCTATTTGGGCTGACCTTTTGAACATAGCTATGTGCTTCATTGCGAGCTTTTGATCCAGCAACAGATCATAACCAAGGCTGGTTATCCACGACAGCACGATATGTTAGGCCTATGGTAACCTCAGCAATTCGTGCCTTTACACTGTACAGGTTCTAAAACCCACCATGCATGCAGCGCATGCGTGTTGCATAACGGGTGGATACGAAAGTGAGGTTACAACCTTCGACTACATTAATAGTTGGGATTTCCCGTCCCAAAACAACAATATTGTTACGTGGCACTGAGACTACCACGCAACAGTATGATTTTGAGGGACGTCGTATAATGGAGCGCTCCGGAAATTTCGACTACCTGGAGTTTTTTAACGTGCACCTCAAGCTAAGTACATGGGCCACTGGAATGCCGGCCCTGTCGAATCCCAACCGCCACTCTCGACCTTCGGGTCAGCAGTCCAGCTCCCTGTAACCACTGATCCACCGGGGTGGGTTTATCACTGGGGTAGCTGTTCGGGCGTGTTGGTTTGGCATGATACAAGGTAAAATGGGCATAAGACGAGGACAGACCAGAGACTGGACACCCACGAGCACAGACTCGCAAGAACATTTCATTTGAAAACAAGCAACCACATATATAGCTATATACCCGTGACACATCGCATGCGCGCCGTCTTCCTATTATGACTCAAAGAACGTGGCACTTTCTAGAAAGAGCAATTGACGGCTTTGGAACACATGCGTCTCCTAATCCATCAATTAACACCACCGCAATGATCGTGCGGGTCAACTTATTTCTGCTTCTGCTCACAACTGAAATTTTATTGTAAAACGGATCCCACGAGGTCATAACAATGTGAGTTCTAATTAGGGTTTTTGACACTTCAACTCCTACATTATTTCAAGACTGACTTTTCGGGGCGTTGAAAGCAGGCACATGAACCCTAATTAGTCGGGAGGCTTTTGTGTACAAGAATCGCAACCTAGTGCTTATATGCTGAACTTGCCACAAAGCCTCGCGTTATTTCAACCCAGGCGACGCCTTGCACGCGATGTGCTCAGAAAATTACTCTCTACCTGACGCACATCTATCTGGAAGGCGCAACATTGATGGGACCTACGGTCAAGACACTATTGGCATGCGATCACAGATATGTAATTTGCGTTTTAGTTCACTACTTTGTGTGCACACACTTTATATACTCGTGAGTGAGGGCGTACACGCGTCTGCCCGTCTGCGCACGTGTGTTTGCGCATGAGTATGTGCGCACATAATCCTCGCACAAGGTCGCATTCGCTAGCAGGAGAGTGTGGGAAGGGGGACGTTCGTTGGCCCCACGATGTCCCGACGCGTGATTCTTCGCGCTTCGTTGTCGCCTTTTCATGTGGACTTAAAAGGGAGTGGAGACGCGAGGTGGTGTCATCCGTCTTTATGACGTGGGTTCACTTCCAGGGGGAATTCACCCGCGCTGGCACAATGTATATTTTGCTTTCTTGAACATAAATATAACAAAGAAAATACAACTTGTCGTGCCATTACTGTCACTGAAGATGTTTTCTTCATTTTTGTTGTTTAAAAACCTTCAGTGTTCAGAAAAGCGAGTAAAAAGGATTTCGTTGTCATTATTCCGCAGATTCATCACTCATGTTTCACAGCCATTTTGTATTTTTACCGCAAAACTTGCGGTCTTCACAACTTCTTTTTAACTTGTACGGTCGAACATGCTTCATACTTTCTCACCTCTCTTCCCCTTCTCGAGTACAGGGCAGGCAAGTGGAGATTTCTTCTACCCTGCCTTTCCTTCGATGTTAATCTCTCCCTCTTTCCTCCTTTCTATGGCAATAAAATTTTAACCTGCTGGTAAATATGTCTACACCATTGCGATGATGCAACAATTTAGCGAGTGTGCCAGAAGTGCACTGCATCGATGTTGGGTTCATGTCAGGTTCGTAGGCAGAAATTTTCTTTGGGGGGTGGGGGAGGGCACAACCTTAAGTTGGCCATTCTCGCTCTGTGCTCAATGGCAAAAAAATTACGGGTCTGCACGGGCCCGGTGTTCCACCACCTGGCTACGCCACTGGTAAATGTAGAAGTTTACAAAATCTTGAGCAAACAACACCCAAGCCAATCAACGCTGAAGCCGAATACCATGCTTAACTTGGTTAAGATTTCTACATCCGTCCAGCAAACATTTTACACGCAAGTTATCTGTCATGCGGTCAAGATACGAGCCAATCTTTTTCTGTCATGAATGGAGCGTAAGAGTTTTGTTTAATCTAACGAAGATTTTTCATATGATCTCCACTCAATCTTAACATACCAATTTTCTTTCCCCTATTCTTCTTTCCCCAATGTAGAATAGTAAACCGTATGCACGTCTAGTGGAGCTTCGTTTCTTTCCTTTCTCCTCCCTTCATCGCCATTGTTGTAATTGGTAGTGTGATTAGGCAGAACAAAGGTGCCCTGTGCAATACAAAACATGTACGCGTCGTTTTCATGGAACTGGAATTTGGTGGATGTTTACAAGTGCATCCCGCGGCGGGATATACCAACCAACCAAAATTAAGTCACGCACACACGGGTGGACAGGTACGTAAGTAATGTTTAGCTCAATAGCGGCCACATGTGGCTGGTGTCATGGTACAAATCTGTGAGGGAGTTTATTCAAACCTGTATACTGAGCCGCAGGAAGCGGTTCCTTAGAGTATCCGAACTTGTCTACTGTCTAGCCTCCTTTCTTTGGAGGCATTAACAATGAACTCGTATCATGACAGCGCCCACTTCCATTAATAGCGCGGCTTGTTTAGAGCTGCTGTCAAAATGATCCTTGATTCATCACCATGTTGCACGTGCGCTGGCGTTCCGTTTTTGCTGCCATTTTTTCCCAATCTTTACATATAAACTGTATCGTATTTAGTGTGGGTTTGTGGGATGCACGATGCCGAAGAGAACTTCTAAAAACTTGTTCGGGATATGTATGAGGCCTTAAAAACGGTTTTTTTATGTACGTCATATCAGCTTTGGTAAAAGAAACATGATGGTTAGTCAGTGCCCCTGTTCCTCAGAATGCATGGCAAATGCCTTTGTCTATTTCACAGCATTTTTGCGTTTATAGTATACTTCAAACCATACGAAAGCATCACTCTCTCTCCTTTCTAACTTTCATCTACCTTTCTTTTTTTTCTCCGTACACAGCGCAGTGCTGCGAGTCGGAGTCAGTTATTAAACGGCTCACAGGGCAGAGTTATCAAGATGTCTCTTATCACCACTGTATAACTACTGAAGAAATAAACGCCTGAATCAAACACATATCTCTACTCAAAAATTACCAGAGTCGCACAATGCTACAGCAATGGCAACAGTGGGAGCATGCGTCATAAGTATACGTTACCCACAAGTAAGGTTTACTTCCTCTTCGTCATTGCTCAGCTAGAAACGTCACTCGCTGGAGGCGAACTTTTTATTTTTAGACGAAGTTAGCAAAATTCACGACGATTGCGAACAGCGGCCCTATTATGACTTGGTACCATAAAGCAAGTGCGTGAATTTTTCAGTGATTTTTTTTGTCATATTAAAGCAGACGTGGCACCTCGATGGCACTATGCTCGCGGGAGCATTGCATGTGAGTGTTAGCTTCCGAGAAATGCTGTATTTAAGTGGCATCTTTAGCGCTATACTTATACACAAATGCACAATATAAGTGCATCATTTTCAAAGAAGGTTGCCTTCAAACGAAGCTTCACTTAACAAAATTTCCTAATAAGCATGAGATACACCGTGTTTTGAACATCGGCATTGTTACTTTCGAGTACATGTTTGCCTGATATTTCTTGTTACCAACAATTCATTCAAAACTTTATCGATGGTACGAAATAACGTTTAAAAGTAGGCTTTTATGCATACGTCAACGAACGTCAACTTCATATGCAATACATTCGATATTACACATAAACCTCTTGCTATATTAGCTTAACTGGTCTCGGAAATGACACTTTTCTCTTGTTTAAGATCTTCAGTAGGCGACTCTTCACTGGACGAGTTTATTACTAAAAGACTTTTGCTACTCGATACATGTTCAAAAAAAAAAAGAAAATTATTAGCTCCTTGGTGTACCAATACTACTTACTCAGAACACTTGGTGAATTTTTTATTACTCCGCGACAGCTTCATGCATCTTCGGAACGGAGCAGAAAATAATTAAGATAATCGCACCTTCCTCCACTTTTTTGAGCTCCCTTCGAATGTGAAACTACATTGCAACTCTTTCGGTTTAGAAAAGAGCTTCGAGGATTCTTTATTTTCACTAGCGTTCACTTCGGCGCCCTGGGCAGTGACTTCTTGACGGAAAATGAAGATAGGACGGCGTCGAAGGAGACTGGAAGCATTGAACTCGCCGGCAGAAGACGTCAAGCACCTAAGGAACCACAACAAAAGAAAAAAAATGAGCAAGAAGAAGAACAAGAAAAATGAGCAACTGGGCTGAAGACGAGAATGTATAAAACGCGAGACAACGTATACAAACAAAAAATGAAAAAGAAGAAGGTAGAGGGGCAGCCGAGCGGCGGCGTTGCGACCATTTTTCAAGAACTCAACGCAGTTGAAAAAGACGCACCCGTTTCTCTCGACTGTGGGAGGCAGAACAAGAAATATGACGCCCAGCGCACGAAAGAAAAATGGCTTACAAAATGCCCCAGCCGTGTCTTTTGTGCGTGCGCTTTGGCATCTCGTTAGGTTGTCCGCTGCCTCTCGCAATGCGAAGAAGGGAGAAGAGAGAGCGAAAAGGAAAAGAAAAAGTAGAAAAAGAAAGAAAGGGGACGAGTGGGACGAGACAGAGAATGAAATGAATGCACGCCGTTGAACACAGTATATCTTAAGTCTAAATGCGCGTAGTTATTCGAGATCGGTGACAATGATAACCCGCGCACTCGCACCATTCTGCAGAAGCTTCACGCACGAGCATCTTGAGCGCGTGCTTTTATAAAATGCGGACAAATTTTCGGCGGCCACTCCGCTTCCTTGAACCCTCTTCGCGCATTCCCTCTTCCAGCTCGCTGTCACAATCGGAAAATAAATTTCCTTCTTTCTCCTACTCCACACTGCCAAGCCTTGATAGATTGCAGTGTTAGAAAGTGTAGCGGGCTCGGAGATGTACTTCTCTTAAGATCTTAAGTATACAAGGCTATGAAAGTCTCGAAAATTGACATTTACTTCGAATTTCAAGTTCTCGTTACTCTCGCTGAAGTTTCATTAGTTTAGTCGAGGCATCCGGATGGCTATACGTGCCCCCTAGTGATTCCCAGCACGAACAAAAGAGCCTGTGTGTCTTTGTTCGAGGTTGAATCAGTGACGTCATAGTTTTGTAGGGGACACTGCGCTTGGCGTCAACAAAAATACGAACACACAGAGAAGCTCGGACGTCATGGCGTTTACATCAGCTCAGTCGCCCGACAGAATAAATGTTAATTTGTGTTGAACCTCCTGTTCCCAAAGGTTGGCGACCTCGGAGGCTTCCCGCATCGTAACTATTCGTCCCGTCGTTTCTCCTCAACGTCATGTAACTAAGTTCCCAATAATCCCAAGAATATACTACACCTTTTGTCGCCAGACTCACAGTTTTTTGCAGTCCAACAGTTCGCACAATATTTACTAGAGGGAACTCTGGTGCTCCTATCGTTCAACCACCATGGGGATGATGGGTATAGTACACGGATATCCCTAACCGTTTGGCTTGCGACTTGCTGGCAGCAAAGCGGAATGCGTTGCAGCTCCCACAGATGATATTGCCAGAGTTCACTCTATAGTGCATTATTTTGAAACTCCATGAGTACCATTGCCTCACTGGTCACGGCAGCTTATAGGAAACGCGTGAATTATGTTCAATGAAGGAGCGCGAGACATGCAGAACGCTCGTAAACTTTGTCGAGTGGTCTCCAAAACATGCGTTTCCGTTTAATCGAATTTCATCAGCACTGTCCACACATCAAGTCCGAAGTCCCCAGAACACTTGTTGAATTGCAATCGGCTCGTCTCATTCCTCCGGGTCACTTACGCTAAGGATGTAACGCAGAAGGCGCTGCGGCAATGTTACGTCTAAAGGGATACTGAACGAAAATTGAAAAAAAAAAAAAACTGACATGACTTCGGAATTTTACTCAGAAGATGTGACTGTGCCGACAAACGGCGCTAATTTCCCGCATATTTGAACTGTTGGCTTTATTTCTGATGGATTCTCAGTGCACGGCGGCTTCATGAGAACGTGAGTTGTGACGTCACAATCGCACAGCAGCATGCAGAATACACGTGTTCCTGTCCCCGTCTTCCTTTTCTCCGGCTCTCTTCTCATCCCTCTCACCTCCTTCCCCAAAAGCTATAGATAATGCTTTACTCCAGCCGGGAGCATTGCTCGTTACCGGTGCTGTTCATACAAGTTCTGCGAACTGTATACGGGGAGATCAGTGAGTCGAGAGGTGCGGGCGATTGTTGGCATTGTTGGCTTGCCCGCTTGGGGAGTTTGTGACGTTACCGAACGCCACGTCGTCTAGTTCACGGCGCAGCCACTAGATGCGGCACTTTGTGGAAAACCCACTAAATTCAGCATTTTCTTGTAGTTTCCTCCTGGAATGAAGGTTGCCTTTACTGATTTCAGGACCCAGTCTTTTGATTCAGTAGAAATCTTGGCGGCGAAATGTTAGTTTAGTATCCCTTCAAGAAGTAGCATCAAATGTTGTAGTCCTCTGTTGTAACCGCAACGTGGTGCTTCCATGCCTGTCATGTTTGGGAGAAAGTGGTATGTGATCACAAGAGTGTAATCTCCCCAATTGTTCTAAGAATGCTTGCTCAAATTAGAAGTCCTTCCTTTATTAGGTGGCATTAAATACAGTGCTTCAAGAACTGTATGTCATCAATGAATTTAGGTGTTTTAGCTGAGGCTTTAGCTGAGGTTTTAGCTGATATGCTTCAACATTTCGGTTCGCCTTAGCAAACGTTCCAGTGAGGTGGGTCATTTTATCACAATCTACGAGCATTGCCATATGTACGCTCCATCGCAGGAGACGCGGGCGTAAAGAGGTTACTTTTCAGTGTGTTGTATGCCTTTTTTTCAAGCCAGTATACCGTGGTTACTCATCAGCAAACTTGTTCTGTCGTTTCTCCTCTATGAAGCAATAAATATTTTCATTAAATACTAGCGCAGCCATGTTCAGTTGGGAGAGGAGTGCGACAATGTGTCACTCATGGTAAATTAACTACACGTTGTCTAATCTCTACGTAATAAGTAGCTAAAATAATAAACTTTCAAGTGAACTGGCGTATACTAAAATAACAGCTGCACCTAGTGAGGTAACGGGACTGCAATGCACAATCACGAACACAGGTGATACGCATTATTTACTTATTGAGCTGATTCACCTAAACGTATTACCCTTGTTCAGATAATGGTGCTAAGTAAAACTTGCAAACACGTGGATACTGAAATTATGCTGGTTATTACATTTTCAGCAAAAATAGGTTGTAGGTTCGGCTTCTTCTTGTTAAATTATTTGATGCGGAGAAGCTAGCTTTAAAAAAGTTTATTAGTATAATAGGATGCATGTGTACGCTAGTGCTAGTTTTAAAAGAAAGTCGCAAGTATCTTGTTGGGGCTTGCATAATTAGAACGACGTCTACCGCCTAAGGATGCCAGAGAAGCTGCTTTTGAGTGAAAGCTTTAGGGCACGCAACATTTACTGAGGTTCTAGCTTAGTTCAAAACTTGAGGCCCTGATCCTGCGCAAATGGTCAGAAACCACCATGAGTTGGCAGAATATTGCATGAAGCTGCGCAATCTTTAGCCTAATGCAGAAGTGAATTTTGCTTTTTATCATCTCACTGTTTATTTGGCTATGTTGCTCGCAATTTTATCTGCACGTTGCTATTGTCCGGTGACTGCTTCTACGAATGACCTCACCGGCACATTTGGCAGCTCAGCGTTTTTCTTTTTCTTTTTTTCAAGTTTTAGAGTGACCACAGTTACAAGCGACGAAACGAGAGTTTCATTGTGCGACATACTGCGTTTGCTATTTGTTTTTACAGACGACCGGGCGTTGCCCCTGTTCCGACCCATCAGGGGTGCCATCCCGTGCTACTGAAAAATATAATGCGTTTTATATTTTTCGCAGAAATGAGATCCCTCTGGACCAAACTGAAGAGTTCACATAGAAAAAAGCGGTAGCATTAAAAATGAACCAAAAAGAAAGAGAAAGCCGAGCGCCACCTAAGAGCGGATCTTGATACCAATTTGATGACCAACACTAATGCAGCCACACACTATTTGGCACTCCGACTTCCTTGTCTAACCTTTTTTTTTCGTTTATTTTGGCGAACGTGAACTGTGCAAGCAAGAATCTAACGGCACGCATTGATGCGTTTAGCTGGTTGCCAACACTGCGGCTTAGTCGTGTTGTTTTTCGCTCTCTGCGTCACCGCTTCTGAAAACGAAATCCCACCGTGTGTGTTTGTGTGAGCTCTTGCAACGGTTTGAAAATACATTTGTCAAAACGGGGAAGCTAGAACGTTCTTTCAAATACCTTCCTTCCTCCCATCATACGGAATCGTCACCCCCCCCCCTCTTCCTCCCTCCAGCTCCCGATTCCCCGCTGCAATCCCTCCCAGTGGTTTCTTTCGCAACACAGGAGGACGATCGTGGCAACACATTACAAGATGGGTCCACACCTCACAGCAGATGTCGCTGCACTGTTTCGAAACAACCGCACTTAAAACCTCGATCAAAGTTTCAAGATTTAAAAAGGCAGGCTCAATTTTTTTAGGGCTTCTTTTGGCCGCCTGTGGTCTCGCCCCCCTACGCACATGTTTTCTTCATTTGTTCAGCTTAAAGGATACTTAGCACTGAGAAAAGTGGCTAAGAACAATAGATGGCTAGTGCTAAATGATAAGCATGAACTTTGGGCCACTAGAGCATTCCATCGTGTTACGCACACCGGACGTCGCCCCAGCCTCCTCTTATTGCAATAGCAATTATATGGGCACTCTCGGCTGGATGTTGCCGCCGGCGTCATTCATCGTAATATATATATATATATATATATATATATATATATATATATATATATATATATATATATATATATATATATATATATATATATATATATGAAATGCAAAATATAATCCAGACAAAAAATGGCAGCATATCTTAGGGGTGAATGATGAAGAGTGGGGCGAAGCATCCGTCCATCCCTGCGTACGTTCACGTGACCATCCGTACGTGCAGCCAGCCATCCGTGCGTCCATTCATGCATCTGTCTGTGTGTCCGTTCGTTCATCTAGTCAACATTTCAAGTACAACCATCTCGCATATTTTTCACCATATATTCCGCATAAAGAAGCCCCACCATCCAGCGGACATTCCAAGGACTAAACGAGAGGTGGCACACGCACACTTTCTTACGGCTTGCGCTTCGTGTCTACTTCCCACCTCTAACCACCTCGAGTTCATGGTATATACTAGTTCACTGTATTCATGGCACTGCGACCCAACGCTCGCTAAAGCATTCTAAAACCAAGGAGGTTACGCCCAGCGAGTATAACGTAGCAACCCTTTCTTGTCAGATAGTGCTCAATGTACATGCCAATGGCTGCTAATGGGAATGAGAGACAGGAGAATTCGGCTTTTAGTTAACGAACACGCTGCGAATTTTTTATTGTTCAACAACGCACAGGAGAAATCTCCCTCCGGCACCACCTTGCAGGTCAAAGCGTAATACATGTTACGCACTACTACCAGGGACGAGCGGGTGCTGCTTTAAGAAGCTTTGCCCCTAAAGCACTCCGGCATGCGGAATCGAACCTCCGACCTCTGAAATGTAAATGCAAGGCGTCAGCCACTGAGCCACAAAGGAGCACCTCCTTGAGCGTTCAAGCAGCAAGCTATTTATATCTACCACTTACCGCTGCCTCGCCACGCTGGTCTATAGTGGCTAAGGTACTCGGCTGCTGGCCCGCAGGTCACGGGCTGGAATTTCGGCTGCGGCGGCTGCGTTTCCGATGGAGGCGGAAATGTTGTAGGCCCGTGTGCTCAGATTTGGGTGCACGTCAAAGAACCCCACGTGGTCGAAATTTCCGGAGCCCTCCACGACGGCGTCTCTCATATTTCATATGGTGGTTTTGGGGCGTTAAACCCCACATATCAATCAATTATCACTTACCGCTGGTGATGAGCATCTCGGGTAACTACTATCATGTTTTTAGTATTACCAGCGAGATGGCGCAATGAGCGTGCGTCGCCGTCACGACACGGCGGCGCGCGCTCTCGTCTCCCACGTGGGAGGTGAGAATGCGTGGGATTTGGGACTCTTACGCTTCGGGCTTTTGACGGAACAATTCTGTTGTATTTACCTGGGCGCACAACGGTCACTGCACTCGTCGCACAGTCTACGCTTGTGAAAAGGGCGACTTTTCAGACACAGCGAAGTAACAACTGAGACGCTTATTCGCGTTCATCCATACCTGTGGGTACGTTTCGTGCGTCATTTGTGCGTGAGAAACGCGGGGAACATATTGATCGGCTTGCCTTTCTTCGGGTGACCTTCCAATTTGTTGCTATCGCATTCATTGCTTCGCCTTCGCGGCCAAGCTGTGACTTTTTTTTCTAAACTTCTTCCTAAAAAAATGCATCTGTCAAGAGACAACAGCCCTGTATGAAGGCAGAAGGAAGAAGTAGATGGCACAGTCTATAGCTAACGGGAAGGGTGGATAAAATGAAAGGATCACGCGTTTCATTTTGCCTTTAATTTGTCCGTTGTCTGACGATTGCAACCAGAAATAAAATAACCTACGAAGAACAGCGTGTTGGCTGATACACAACATTTACACATCTAGAAGTTTTTTGAGTTTTTGCCTTTTTGTGTGCCTTATGTAGCAACGTCGAACCACCTCATCCTAATTCGAAATGCGTGAGTCATCTTTAGACCGTAGCGATGACGTTAAACCAGCCGGTGTGTAAAGCTGAGAACGAGGGCGTCACCGGTAGTGGCTTTTTCTCACTGTCCTTCCGGAGCCAGCAACCGTGACTTCCTTCTGGAGTACCGCTGTTTTAGCCTTCGAAGAACGCAGCTTTACTTTCACCCCATAGCTGCCAATCTAGACCCGATTCAAAGCCCGCTTGAATAACACCTAATATTTTTTTTTCATACTTAGACTCGTGGGTTTCTCTCCAGAACTCCATACATGAGTCCAAAGTGAGGGCTTTTCCATTCTACAGCTTGCGACATTGATTAAGTAAAGAATTACAGTCTGTCAAATGCACAAATATACTTTAGTCTATGACACTAATCACAAGTGTTGTGCGAGGGTATTTTGAACGGTCATATCAGCGTAGCTTGTGGTTCGACAAAAGAATAAAAAATTGCTAGATCTCTAACCTCTAAGCTTAGCCTTCAGGAGTAGAACACGATAGTTACATGCAGTCTCTGGTTCGTACTTTAACCACATAGTGCATACTTTTCATTGTATGATGTTACTCGAGAGGTTTAAATTGCAGATTAGGCTACTATTATGTAACCGATAAAGTTGAAAGTTAGCTTGTATCACTGAAGCTCTCGCATATGGCTGATCTGTGTAATGGGTAGCATGCTTTAAAGCACGAGCATTTATGGGAGTGAAATCTTTTCGAAATTGCTATGCACCCACTACGTGGTCCTAAGGAAATACATGCAGTAACGTGTGTGGCGTTTGTAATGCTTTTCCGGCTTTGAACCACGAAGTCATTACGACACTCACATGTGCTGACGCACGATGGCTATGTGCGCTCCTACCACGTAGTATTGCTGGGAAATTTATGTTGTACTGGGAAACCTGTATACATCACACGAGTGTTTGTAAGACATGAACGTTATTTTCGCTGTATTTCCAAGCAGATGAAGTTATTGTAACGGCATTTTCAAGCTGACATCTGGATTTACAGCAGAACGCCTGCTTGCTACGCAAACGGCCTTGGTTCAATCTGCTCTTGGTCCTGAAAATTTTCATTTATTTTATTTGCATCTTTCTCGATTTTAGGTCACCCACAAAATGATTATTTTTCGCTCACAACTGACGACGCCCTCGCCAGAATTGGTGCCAGACGCCAGAATTTCTGAGAAACGAGCTCTTTAAATCTATCTTGTTATAAGAAAAAAAGTTCTACTCCATGTTGTAAATCCTGATGAGGTCGATATTTACGGACCAAAAAGTCTTTAAATCCATCGCTGCAAAAATAATATCCTAGCATAACCATGGAGTGAATGATGCTGAGTGGGGCGAAACGTCCATCAGCCCGTCCATGCTTCCAACCGTTCGTTCGTTCTTGGTTCCGTTCGTCCGCGTGACCATCCGCGCGTCCATTTTTGCGTCCATCAGTCCGTACGTCTGCACGTCCATCCATCTGCCAGTCCGTCTTCTTGTCTGTTTGTCCATACGTCCGTGTGCCCATCTAGTGAACACTCCAAGTACCACCATCTCGCCTTCCTTGTGGCACATACCGGCTCCGCGCGTCCATCAATCAGTTCGTCCGTCTTCTAATCTGTCTGTTTGTCCATCGGTCTGTGCGTCCATCTAGTAAACACTCCAAGTACCGCCATCTTGCATCTCGGATCCCCTGTGGCACGTACCCGCTCCGCGTGTCCATTCATCCGTTCGTCCGTCTGCTAGTCCGTCTGTCCGTCCGTCCATGCGTCCGTCCGTGCGTCCATATAGTGAACACTCAAAGTACCGCCACCTCCCATTTCGCATCCCGGTGGCTACGTACGACAACGACGAAGAAGGGACAGACCCACGCCTTAAGGTGCTTCGCCCCTTAAAAAAAAGCATCGCTCGTTATGCGGACGTTTAGACGTCATTATGAAGGCCCATATTTACGCATATTTCATTTACTCAGATTTCGTTTCATTTACTCAGATTATTTTACCCGTCGTTTCATTTACTCAGATTATTCTACCTATTCCAGCGTAACTAACTTAAAAAACCGTGCTGAGCTAGAGGATTTGGCCATTCGTCGGAAATATGCACGCCTATCACTTTTCCACAAACTTTACAATCACCCATCATTACATGACAGTTTCTTTGAACCCGCCTGTTCCATCTTTCCCCGCCGTGATCATCCTAACAAAGTCAAACGCCCGCTATCTCGCACACTTCGTTTCGCTTAGTCATTCATCCCGCGCACTATTATTGAGTGGAACAGTTTGCCTGCACATTGCCACCGAGAAAGACTCGGTAAAGTTTTCAGAGCTCATGCACACTATGGTGACTAACTAAATATTTTTTGCTTTTGTTGTTTTGTTTTCTTTCGTTTTTTAACTATTGTATAACGCCATGCAATTGCTGCCCGTATTCATGGTTTGCGCTTTGTTGCGGTTGTCAGATTGCACTGTATCTTGCTGTAAACCATGTTGTATTGCCCCCCCCCCCCTATGTAATACCCTCTTCTAGAGGGCATTTAGGGGTACCCTGAATAAATAAATAAATAAATAAATATGATATACCACTAACGAACGTTTTTCGTCAAAAGCTCCGGATTAGTGTTCTGTGAGTGCCGATTTCAGTAAAGAGAGTGAGGAAAAGAAAGCACAAGTGACGGAAACCAAATCGGATCAGTCCCGTTTTCATCCTGCCGACAATCAGCCTCGCTATCACGTGACGATGCTATAGACTTTAGAATCATGCTTAAGTTGTCAGCATATTATCATCACTGTCCAAGCCACACCGGGCACGATGGGGTCACCACATCAGATACTAGGATTGAAATAACGAATTCTGGTACTTCACATGCCAAAATCAAAATATGATTGCTCGGATTTGGGGGACTCCGGAATAAAATTAATTATTATATGAGCTACTAAATCGGGCACCTAAATCTGAGAGCACGTGTGTTTTTGGATGTTGCCCTGGCTAATTGCTGTCACTGTAGCCTGGAGTCACACCGGCGTCCTCACACTGGTCGCTATGGTGACACGGCGGGTACTCGGTACCTGCGCATATGTTAACTAGTCGCACCACAAACTCTTCACATGTAGTGACACCTGCTCTGAAAAGAAGTGGACACTGTTAAGAAAGAAATAAACAGCAAGCGGAATCTTTCCCACACCTCACCTCGTTCCTCTAATCAGCTTGGTTCGCTCAAATAACATTCTATGCCAAATGCAAGACACTTTTGCTGTAAAAAAAAAGGATGTAAGGTAAACTTCTTTCCAGCCGCGGAAGTTGCAGCAAGTTTAATAATCGTACGGAGCCCCTAAGGGCACATGTTACGTACTGATACCCAATTAGCGCCTTACGTTGCATTATTTAGCAAAAGATGTCGTTTCTGTTGACTTTACCTGGAGAGAAGTGTCCGACAATGACTGCGCGAGAAGCATTGTTTCCGTTTAGGTGAAATGGCACGAATAACAAAGCAGGGAACAACTAATTTTGAGTGGTACTTGCCCCCCATCCCTCTTTCCCCAATATCTTTGCTCTCCGTCGCAGCCCTTTGGATGACAAGACAACCTTTTATTTCTTTGATCCAGGGCGTAATGATGAGCGTGTGTGCAGACGCCCACCAGGCAACCAACCAGGACGCGCTCGCGCGCCTCGAAAGTTCCCCTCATAACGCGATGAGAGCGCGAAACATCAATTCCCGCCATCACGCGGGCACGCTTTCGGGCCCTGCCAGCGGTCGCCCGCATCGCCCACGAGTGGCGCATCAATAATTTGGGCAGCCCCCCCCCCCCCTTCCCCCGATGTTTTCTTGCCGTTTTTTGTCGCTGCCTGCGAAGGGAGAAAGATGACATTTCTCACGCGCGTGCGGCAAGCTCCCGTCTTTCCCTAATCTCTTTCATTCCCGGCTCCTATCTCCTTTTCTTTCCTCCCCGTGCCTTATATTCTATCTTCCCGTAAACTTGGCTCGTGCCTCCGCTTTGCTTGATTCTCCGCCCTCCCTCAAACTTGGACGAAACCACGAAGCAGCCTCCGCTTGCCGACTTACACTTCACTGCTCTGGCTCCTTCTTCCCAACTTCTCTCTCTAGCTCTCCCTTTTTATCAGCCCTTAGTTGCTTCCCTTCTTATGCCCGCACAACCCGACCTCCCGCTCCCCGCTCCGCGGCGAGAATGCTCTTCCCCCACTTCCCACTCACCCCATTTTCCCCAATCTATCGCGTTCAGCCAGGAGAGATTTTTTTTTGGCCGCCCATCGGGCGTGTCTCCCTAAATACCGGCGAGTCACCTTAAAAGCATTTTTGGAAAACATTTCTCTCGCCGCTTCAGTTTTAGTGCGGCCCTTTTTATAACTTGTTTCGCTCACTCCAAATCCCCCGCAATAGGCAGCTAAAGAGTGTGCGTAAAATGCCTTTTCTTTCCCCTTTTCTTCCTCCGCTTCTTCCCCAAACAGCTCACGAGTTCCCGCGGTAGCTCGAGTTTAACGTCTCTCTCATTTACCGCAAACACTCCTTTTCCTCCAAGTGCGCTTCTGAAACGGCCCTGCTGTCTTTCTTATTTCGCTTTACGTAGCCGTGCAGTGTCTCGTTTTCCGTTCGTCACTCTGCTCGCAACATTTCCCACAGCACTTTCCCTCTTGCAGTCGTGGGCGCGTCTACTATTTTTCCTTTTGTGTGCGTGTGTGTTTGCCCTCAGCTACACAAACTCTAGCGTGCCGTCTACCACGTCACATATCTTCGGCGTTTTTTTTTCCGAATATCGGGTAACACTTGGCCAAGCTTTTTTTTTCTCTCTCTCACTCTCTCTCTTCCTCGATATCGTTTTGGCTTTTCCTCCTCTCGATTTGCACCTCACAAACACACGCTGCCAATGCATTACTGCCCCTTTCCTCCCTCGTCGCCACCGCTGCAGTAAGCGCGGGAGAGCGTGGCACGAAATATGTCGGCCGAGTCAAAAAGTCACGCCGCGACACGAAATTCCACTCTGGGTCCGCGTTTCCCGCCTCCGCAGACGGACCGCTCCACCTCTCCCAAATGAAAACGAATTACCCCAGCCGTCGTCCGCCTCTCGTCGCCATCTTGAACGTGCCCTCCTCCTCACAGCCAGAAAACTCGCCTTCTTCCCTCCTGACTCCACAGGGGCGCTCACTTATAAATCTATACATTTATGTTCTCGACGGGGCCTCGTCCGCGGGCCTTTCGAGGTGCGTGCGTAACGGCGCTCGTATAAATGTACACTCGCACGGGGATAAATACAGTGGCCGTCTCGGCGGCAGTCGCGGACAGCTAAGCAACCCGCGTGCGTCTACAGCACACCACCTCCCCATCCTTCCCACACCCGCTTCCATCTACACTCCTAATAACGTTAGCGCAGGTTAGACGGTCGAGCGGTGCCGCCTCTGAGCTGATGTCCAAGCCGCAAGCCCACGGTGACCGCTACTCCCCAGTTATCGCCGTAACGAGCCCCATTTCTCTTTCGTGGCTTTCCCTAAATCAACTCGCGCTAGAGCACGAGCGTATGTATTCCATAAAGCTCCGCTCTCACCGCCTCACCCCCGTTTCCCCCGCCCGCGCATGCTATACGGGCGTACGTCACGAGCAGCGAACGTAAAAGCGAAAACGGGAGCCCTCCCGAGTCCGATGTGGCCGGACCGTGAAGGACTTCAAAGGGGCGACTTAACTCAGCGTGTCCACGCGCACCAGTGCAGCGCGAGATGGATTCAGGGAACGGCCTAACGATAATAACTTTTCGCGCATCTTTCACGGGTGCCCCGTGTCTATCTCGGCTCCGCGGTCTACGGCTTTTATTTTGTCCGTTATTTTGCGGCTTGACTCACGGAAGTTATTCGAGACAGCCCATACGGAACCGGGGCGCGAAAATTACAGCTGTTGCAAATGATGGTCACCATAAACGGACCATCACGTTGCTCTCCGAGTAGGCGCCAAGTTACCGGCCTCCGTGGAATATGTGCGTGCTAGGGCGTTAGTGGTTTTTTTATGTTACGTAAGGAGGCTTTCCCTTCGCTGTCCCCTTCTTTATGCTTCCTTGTCCTTTTTTTCGCGTTCGGCCCCCACCGTTCGCCGAGTGTGTCCTCTACAGGGGCCGTAAAATGGTTGCGCCCCACTCGTCTGCGCGGCAACTTTAAGTGCAGCGTGACTAGAGCATTATGCGTTGTTTATATCCATTTATAGAGCTGCGGTTTAGGCCGGGCATACGCGAGCAATAAGAACATCTCTGTACCCATTATCCTTCTCCTACCTTGCTTTTTCTTAGCGCGGTGCGGAGGAAACAATGAGAAATCGTCCACTTTTCACGCCGCCCCAGCTTCCTGTGTTTTCAGACCCAAAGCCAAGTGCAGCGTTTGATTCGGTTTCCTTTTACGTTGCCTCTTTGTCATCCTCTTTCATGCGTGAGTCGGTGCGCTATACCGCTCTTGCCGGTTTCTGCGACAGTTCTTAAGTGCTCGGAACTGAGTTTGCACTCACTGTACATTCGCCGCATGCATTTGTCCATTCTGTTACGGGACGCATAGCAATCGTCGTCGACAGGCGAACGCGTCATCCCGAACGTCATCATCCACACAGAATAATATTTAAGAAAACCAACTAGATGGATATCTATATCAATGCATCGTTAGCACACATGAACATACGAGCTCGTGTGAAGCTGCTACTTACAAGCAAGAAGCGAATTTTCTGGCACTGCGACAAGCAGCTCATGATGGTTATCTTACCATGACGGCAACCACTTTTTCAGTCTACAAACACGACAGAGATAAAAAACAATGAAGCCAGCTTCGCACCAGTGTTTCCAAGTCTGAAGGAAATGCCGAGCTGTGCAGCCTTGTCTGTTTTCTCTTTGGTTTTACCTTTCTTCATTTCCTCCCCTCTAGCTTTCTTTTTCTCTTTTGAGTATTTCCTGTCTTTTTATTATTATTATTTTTATTTTTATTTACTTCTATTTTTCTTCTCATCCTATTTTCCCCCTCCATTTCTACTTCTCGCTTGCATCCTTCTTGATATTTTTGTAAGTAGTTCTGCTTGCGTTATGCTAAGTGACGACGATAGCATAGAACAGCCTGGGTTCTTGAAGTGCCCCGCACCTGGTTATGTCTACGATCACCACCAATGAAATCGCAACCCCTGCTATGGTGGAGGCTAGTGCACTTTGGAGCGGGGTGCATTAGCCAACGCGCTTTCGTAAATCTTCTCTTTGTTTATTTCGTACGTAAATGTAACATTCATAAGCGGGCCACCATGACTAGGCATTCACAAAATGTGCCTGTTTCATAAATGATGCGCTAAATGGCTATCACGCGCTCTTATTAGGCACCATCAAAGGTTCTCGCCTTACTTCTAGTGAACATGACTTGACTGAGGTCACCCCTTCTGTATCATAAGAGTTGTTCGAAGAAGTTCCTCACCTAGACGGGGTGCAATTATGTCATTATATTGCTGCCAGAGTTTCTACGCTTTAGATGCCCAATCATTTCAGAAAATTAGAAATGAAGAGACGATACACGTTCGGCGTTGCCCCATATATTATTTGTTTTTTGGTTTTACAAACGGCGCAATCTCATCTGAAATAAACAAACTGTAATGAAGAAGTAGTGGGTCATGTAAAGCTCGGCAAACACATCGTAAGTGCTATCACGAGACGCTCGGCCCGGACTTTGTTGCTGCTTTCGCTGGCTAGGCCTATATGCTCCTACCTGGTTTGAAATAACAGTTCTGGCTGTCTCGGTTCTTTATTATATTTGGTGGAGGTGCTGGGTCCGCAGTGGGCGTGAGGGGTTCGATGAGGTAGTTGACAACGGAAGTTTGCTCTATGACGCGATAAGGCCCATGGTACCTGCTGACGAACTTTGTAGAGGTACCAGGAGCAGCAGTGGGAGGCACCCACAGTCAAACAAGAGAGTTGGGCGAAAACTGGTAGTGGGACCGTCCATCGCCGTGACGAAATTTCTATAGCCCTTGTTCTTGTGTTGTAAGGGTGCGAGCTATTTGGCGGCATTCTTCCGCATACCGAGCGGATTCGGACACTGGTGTGCCTTCGAATAAGTCGGGTCGGTTGGGGAGAATGGTGTCGATTGGAGATGATGACTCTCGACCATAGAGTAAAAAAGAAGGGAGAAAAGCCGGTCGTCGCTTGAGGTGCCATGTTGTGAGCGTACATTACGTAGGGAAGGATAAGTTCACAGTTGGTGTGGTTGGAGGCAACATACATCCAAAGCATGTCGCCAAGAGTGCGGTTGAAACGTTCGGGCAAGCCGTTTGTTTGTGGGCGATATGCGGTACTACAGCGGTGAATCACATGACATTTAGCAAGAAGTTCTTGAATAACATCCACGAGAGATGCGCGGCCTTGGTCGCTCATAAGTTCACGTGGCGCGCCTGACGCAGAACAAAACGTTGCAAAACAATAAAAAAACATACCAACAAAAGAATCGTGCGAAAACGCTGAGCAATCACGACAAGCATTTCGCTCACCGTGCATAGTGTGCGTGCGGCAGAGACCTTGCACGTAATATAAATGCCTCAGCAAACAGCTCAGTATACAGCGGACGAAGATCAGATAACGAGCACAGCATGGATATCATTCTTAACATGATTCGGATGTCTTTGTGATATTGAGATAAGAGAAAAGTCAGCAGGGAGGTATTGCAGTCTATAGCCTGTTTCGAAACTATCATGCACCGTCCTCGTCTTTCGTCGGCTCACAAGACGGTCAAAGCCGTCTTGTGCTTTCTGAGGACTGCGGGCCTATGTGAACGCCTTTAACTTTTGCGTAGAACCACCGCTGCATACGCGTCAGCCCATGTGCCGTCAATTTTCTCCTCTCTTACCCCCTCTCTCTTTTTATACTCCCCCTTACGTTCCCCCAGCGTAGGGTAGCAAACCGGGCATGTGCCTGGTTAACCTTCCTGCCTTGTCTCTTTTCCTTCCTTCCTTCCTTCCTTCCTTCCTTCCTTCCTTCCTTCCTTCCTTCCTTCCTTCCTTCCTTCCTTCCTTCCTTCCTTCCTTCCTTCCTTCCTTCCTTCCTTCCTGCCTTCCTTCCTTCCTTCCTTCCTTCCAAAACTATCATAAATGAGATATTTCAGCACCCCATATACATATCTTTAATCTGCACTTTTTAATCAGATATTCCCTAAAACTTCCACTAATCGCCTAAATCACAAACAACCTGCTCAATAGATTTAATGAAAACTAACAAACAATATTGCCAGGGAAAGTATAGCGGATGGAAGTAATTGTAATGTAAATGCGAAGAAAAAAAAGTGGATGAAAAGATAACTTGCCACCGGCAGGATCCGAACCTGTGACCTTCGAATAACGCGTCCGATGCTTTACCACAGAGTTATGGTGGAGTTCATGCCTCCGTGCACTTTATGGGGTATATATGTGCATATAAACGTGGGAGCTTCAGTCAGCACCCCCTGCTGCCATTATGGCGAGTGCGGAACACTCTAGTTTGCCTGTTTGGCGTCACGTAGTACGTGATCTGATAACGTCATGCCAGCTGACCAATAATCCCTCGCATACCACCTCAAAGCATCAAGTCTTCCAGAATGAGACCCTCGCTATGAATTAAGGAAAGCGTATTAAGGAAAGCGTACACAGTATTAAGGGCTCGTTTTCCTTCTTAGACACAGTATTAATGAGAACTAACACACAATAGCGCCAGCGAAGGTATTTCAAGAAAGTTTGTTCAAGTGACTTATTATCAAACAGCAGCAGAACTCGCATTAGTCCATTAGTCCATTGCTCCATCACCACTGGTTGATTGATTGATTGTGTGAATGATTGATTGATTGATTGATCATTGATTGATTGATTGATTGATTGATTGATTGATTGATTGATTGATTGATTGATATGTGGGGTTTAACGTCCCAAAACCACCATAAGATTGTGAGAGACGCCGTAGTGGAGGGCTCCGGAAATTTCGATCACCTGGGGTTCTTTAACGCGCACCCAAATCTGAGCACATGGGCCTACAACATTTCCGCCTCCATCAATCACCACTGGTGTATTGCCTAGTCCTCTCAGTAAGTATCAGTGCAACAGAGAAAAAAGGCGAGTGAGCTAAAATAAAATAATGGTGTTCCCGCTGAAATAGTATGTTGTTCTACTATACAGGGGCACTTCGAAACAGTCGGGGTCGCCAGGACAGGGTGTCCTCCTCCACTTTTTTTTTATTCCGTATACGAAGAGATACCTCTTTAGAAACATGCACCCTGTGATCTTATAGCAGAAGCTCACAAAAAAAAAAGGGGGGGGGAGGTAGAGACAGTATAAAAGATCTTCCTTTGTGGTTATCTTTAAGCGTGAATACTGATTCGTTCTAGACTGAAGAGACTGTTTCCTGTCCTAAATGACGGTAAAACTAGAGCGTTACGAATCGAAGATCAAGCACCAAGACTTGACGGGGAGAGGTGAGTCCGTCCAGCAACCCTTCATTACAGTGAAGAAAACGTTTGTCGATTACGTCCATTCGATGCGTGATTTCCAGTGTGCGAACGTACGTGGGGTGCACTTGTTTTTGTTTATCCGCTTCTCAATTCGAACTATTGCACCAACTCCTCCCAGTAGCCATGAAAGCTCGCTCATTCCTTACTCGAGCGTTTTGGCATCCGAAGTTCCGAACATTTGAGTTGGATCAAAAACAAAACAAAGAACTTAATCTTGAGTCATTTTTCACTCACCCATCCCTAATGTGAGCGTGCCACTGAATGCTTTAAAGATCAAAATAAAAACGGATTCATAAGTGAAGCAACGTTAGGCAGTCATTTCGCCTTTCCATCTCCTCAATCATACTCTGGGCCCTGAAAAAAAAAACTATGAAAAATCCTGACACCCTTGCACACGTCCTTCAAGAAAACTTCGTCCTTCGCATGCAGACGTACTGCTGCCATTCGTTCTTTATCATCATTATTTAAGACCTCCCACGAGGAGCAACCCGGGCGCGATATATAGGGAGACGCTTGATTAGCGTTTTCTGCGAATTGAGGACGGACTCATCCGTGTCCCGCACATTTGCTCGTCGTTCCGTTCCTCTAAAATAATTTTTTTTTTCCTTGACTCGGCGATTACTCTTGTCTTCCAACTCTTCCGTATTTCGATCACTACACTTTCGCATACAAATGAAGCGGAGCTCGTGCATTTTGGAACCCCCAAAAGACGAGGCAGTCTTCCATTTCTAATCGTCCCCGCGTTTCAGTCTTTCGAGGCGTATATAACCTCTTTTTTTCTATTTCAGTTTTTTTCCCACCCTCCTCTACAACTCCTTCTCCGCGCGTTCATTTCGTTCGTCATTCGTCGCAGGCGTTGAAGACAAGTCGATAACGCTTCTAAATCTGAGTGAACTCGAGTCTGACGAAGCGAAGATTTTTCACCGGGTGCGTTAAGTCTTTTTTTCGCCGCCTTGGTTTCTCAGGCGGCGCTGAAGTTGAATCGAGAAGTCGACGATGCGTCGACGCTCGTTGCCCGTAATGCGTGTACGGTTGTTCGGGTGGCATCTTTGTGCTTGCTTGATTCGCTCGTGAATTGATAGCAAAAAGAAAACCATACTCCTTTAATTCCATGTTACAGACATGACAGAGACCTCGGGTATTCACTCTGTGCGAAAGTTCGCAGACGATCAACCCTTTCAGAGTTTGAATGTTTAGTTGCAGGCTGATTTACGGCATGCATGTGTCAAGTTTGCTATCTTTATATGTTCTATAAAACTGAAGCACATTCAGTCATCGCATAACACGTGGAACACAACATCATAGGCAATACACATAACCATTTGTCAGATTGGCGTTTGGCTCTAAGGCAAGTAATACGCTCTAGCCATAACCATTGCTTTCCCGCTGCGCGAGCTTCGGAGAATATTTCCCGTACACCACCTAACTGAGAAGTGACACCAAACTACATAACATTAAGTTACCCAGTCACTGCAGAATCATTGGCAATGAACGGGCCGATCAAACTGCCCGCACAGCACACGCAGAAGACCATGAACTGCTACTACCACTTTCTAGGACCAATGCTGCGAGGAAGCTCCGCTGGGTTGCTCGTCAAGACACCACGTCACAATGAAATCAGCTGGACTTCGAGCATGCCCAACTGTACTCGCTTGACCATGCGTTAATTAAGTCTTGAAGCTCCGTCGAGGCTTCGCCGAGCAGAGGCGACCCTTTTATGTAGGCTGTGGTTGGGTGTTGCGTTTGCCAACGCCTATACGCTTTCCGCATTGGGATGGCCGACACCGCATGCAGCCTGTGACCGCTGTGAGAATGAAGAAACCATTCGACGTATATTTTGTGACTGTCTACAGTATACAGTTGACAACGACTATACCTTCGCAATGAGCTAAGCAAATTAGATAATCAACCTCTGTCGGAGGAACGAATTTTACAGTATCACCAGGATGCAACGTCACAGAAGATGGCCCTGCAAGCGCTATTGCGCTTTTTGCGATCGACCGATCTGTTTGGTTGTAGCCACAACGCCCTTCATGTGTGTATTTTTTTCTCCCGAGTGGACGTGCATTTTTTTTTCACTTTTATTTTTCCTCTCTCTACACCCTCTTTCTTGCCCTTGTTTCCCCATGCCTCATGCTGGGTAGCGAACCTAAGGCCAATATCTGGTTAACTTCCCAGCCTTCCTCTTCTCTCTTTCTCTGGATATATTTGTCTGACACGTGCACAGACTTTAAATTGAACGCAACGCTATAGATCCCGCAAATGAAAGTATACAATATTAGAGCAAGAGCTACTTTTGCGAGTGCACCCACGAACCTGCGGAAATAACAAAACGGGAAAGTACACCAGCGTATTGCATTGTAGTTCATTTTTTTCCCCATCAGACATTATCAACAGAGCATGTGACATCGCTCTTTTTTCTCTTTGCGGAAATTTGCATCCAGAGCACAGCCGGCCAGCGATCACAAAGGAGAACCCCCAAGGGTTGACCACATCGACGCCCCTGGAAGCGGCCCGGCGGGAACGGAAACACCTGACTTCCGCCGGAAGCAGACGACCGCTAAGGCCCACGTATGGAGAGAGCCAGGAGGCTATAACGGCATATCGCACGCTCTCGTAACGCCTTCTATCGACTTCGTACGGCCGCAGAGAAGAGAGAGAGAGAGAGAATAGCGGCGTGTAAGCAGCCAACGGCTGGCGCGGCCACCGTTCCGCCGTTTTCGCGGTTTAATGATCGCGCCGTGCGCCACGAGCTCAGACACGAACGAACCAACGGCCCTCCTCCCTTTGGCTTTTGTCGCGGCCATCGAAAACACGCTTGCTGGCTCTTTTATCTTTAGGACGCGCCGCCGTTTCCGCGGCGGCTCCCGTCGCCTCGTTAAGCCTAACGTTGCGTGATGCCCGGCCTAACACGGCTGATCATCTGCCGTCGCTGCTTGCGTGCGTCCAGCGCTTGTCATCGCGCGGCGCTCTCCTTTTGACGAAGCCGCACCTGGTCACATTTTTGGGACGGTGTTTGCGCTCTGATTGTTACCAGGCCGCTTCGCCCCCGCAGAGACCACGTCGCGCGTGAGACCATACCACGCGACTGCAGATTTCCCTACGCGCATATCGACGACTTGCGGTGGCTTCTGCTCTGTTATTAAAGAAAGGATAAAATAGAAACCTGATGCGAGTGTCCTTTGGTTGCGCGAGTAGCGTGACCGGAAGGGACATCTCTTCATGGTCTGTCGCAAAACGGGCCGTCTGGTGGCGTTGGTGGTATACGTGCGTGCCGTTGGCACATCTGGACTCTCAATCGAGGAGTGCACTTTTGCGCCGAGGATAAGTGTGTCCAGTTCAGAGCTTGAATGATAAATGCTGAAAGAAATGTTATGTCTGTTATACCTTCCCGGGTGTTTTCGGTAACGTGCTATGGACATAGCGTTGAAATAAATGCTTGTGGCTCGCAAGTGGCGTCATTAAAACATCATCTACTACGACCTGTGAACAGTAAGCAATCAATCGCTTGTTCATTGAGGCTTGTCAGGGTGGAGGAGGGGGGACGGAGGTTCTAGGGAGTGTTTATGTCCTTAATCTGAGACGTAGCACGGAAGTCATTAAAAGGCCAGAGTATAAAACACAGTCTGAAGATCTGGGGAAGGATTGACTGATGAGCGCTTATCCGCATGGGACAAGCCATGACTATTGGGCGCGAGCCCCACCACTGGAGGTGCGAGCGCTGCAATCGCTGTGCCGTGCATGGTTGGATCACGTGATCTTGCCTCGCTCTGCTGAAGGAAAACTGGCGGTTGGATGCGTTGTTTTTAACAGCGACTTTGCGGTGTTTTCAATTTTGAATAGCATTATATCGCTCTGGCTTAAGGTGCACGGGCTTCAGCAGACTACACAGAGCGAAAAGTCACAGTAAAGGTTACTGGCGGTGTGCCACAACTCACTGCGTATTCGATGCCACTGTCATGGCCGCTGGACGTGCTACTTTCCTCTCGCTATCTTTCTTTATTGTGGTTGTTATTTCAAGCCCAAGAGGTGAAAATGAGCAAAGACCATGGAGGCTCACATAAAATAAGATCGTTTCAGTTTCAGCACGGCAGCCTCGTTCACAACTAAAAATGAATCTGTAAACGGTCTGATAACGTATATTTTAAAATGGGACGTAGGAGCGTACATGGGCGGGGAAGTTGCCGTAATTACATTAAAAATGTGCGCCCTTGTCTGAATTGTCAGAGAGTCAAGATAGCTTAGAAGACCTATTTTTTTACCTTTGTTTTATTTAATTTCACCCTACTTCGATCTATTTCGTGGCCGGGTTTCCATCCACCAGCAAGAATTGGGCTTGCTGTGTCAGGGGCGGGCACAGCAAGCCAAAGCCCCCCCCCCCCCCCCCCCCCCCCGCAAAAAAAAATTCTCATGATATGTGCGCACAAAATAACGGCGTACCACCTCTCTCTGCCCGCGCCCAACTCTGATCAAGGTGGTGCCCCGTCCGAAACGAAAATTCCCGCCAGAGGCCCAGCAGTCCATGCCTTCAGCTCACAGGTTTAATTCTTTACTTATAGACAACACCTGTAAAATGGACCCATTGCCATAGTCACCCCCTCTCAATGGTAGTCAGGCATTATGATAAGCGTAAAACTTTTCCAAGGCAGTTATTTCGCACTTCGTACGGTCAGGAAAGAAGCTGCAGCAGTATTTTACTGATTCCATCGAGTGAAGTACAAGAAAATAATAATAAAGTATAGGATACGTGACTGCACGTGGGATGACGGCGGAGCAATGCAACCATGTACGTCACAGGAATGCCTCCACATGGTGGCGCCACGGTATGTCCTTGCACCCAATAGTATACTAGTACGCTGTCAAAGTACACAGCTGAGACCTGCAATATTATAAACCAACAAAATCATCCTCCTGAAGGCGACACGCACGGGATCATCGGCTGTATCTTCTCAAGTAGAGTGAGGTTACATTAATAAACAATCATACAACACTTCCTGACTTCCTCCTGTAGCTCACTGAGAAATAAGAACGTATTGTTTTCCGTGGCACCAACACTGAGAATTAAGCAGCAATCAATGTTTATTATAGGAAACGCTTTGCCGAAAAAAAAAAATGAAAGAAATACTGGCAGTTTCTCCGACATCCCTTGGTATTCTTTGCTTGAGTAATAACCGAAATCATGTCTAAAACCGGTAGCAACGCAAACAACGACGGCAAGCAAGAAAAGCCCAGAGCGACTCATACGCTGCTCTCGGCCTTATGGCTATATGCCTTATTTATCTTATGATTCACCTCACTTGCGACGTCATGTTCTGCATTCAGCCCACTCACTGCTCATTGACCAGACAGCTATGGGCTGTGCGATCGAAGCACTCGAGATTCAACTACCGCGATTTCACATTTCTGTTTGACAGCCTTTAGATTTCTTCTCTATCGGAAAAAGAAGAAAAAAATATTTTGAGAAAGAGGGAGGTCATCATAAGGTCAAATGACTTTAAAGAAAACTCTTAACAATATTTTTTTAAACTGTTAGACAAAAGCACTGGCAACACGATCAGACATGCTGCTTTCTGTAATCTTATCCTCCTTGCTAGCTGCTTCTTCCAGAGGCGTCCATCTACTTTCGAGGCAAACACCGCAGAAGAAGGCAGTTGAGGTTGTTGCGCGTTTTCCGTCACAAGCGATCCCGCCTTCATTGACACGTGAAACCAAAAGTGGCTCTCCCTGTCCCGTCAGGAATCGGATGAGGGAAAACGCTGGGGCGAGGAAACAGCGCCGCCCGAGCCTCGTCTTTCCGAGACTCCCTTATTATTTTTTTTTCTCGCTCTATTTGCCTCGCGACGTGTGCTCGGCACCGTAGCGAGGAAGACTTCGTCGTGAAAAGGGCAACCAGGGTGTGGAGAGAGAGAGAAAAGAGGGGTGGGAGTTGTCCCACTAGGCCTGACTCGGCCTCATTAGTCTGCGAGCCGGAGGGGAGGAATAGTGGCGGTGGTGGCGCCAGCGGTCATCCGTCATGTGAGTGGTCCTCCGTGACGTAATCAAGCGCCGCAGAGTTGAGGTCTTCTACGCAGAGAAGAAGGGTGGGGAGTGGGACAAGAGGCAAAAAGAGAAGTAAAATGAAAGGAAACGCGAAGATAGTCAACAAGCGGTGGGAGCTCGCTGATGTCAGCGTCCGCCGAGCAGCGAGCTGTTGTGGTCGCGAGCGCGGGAGGGTGGACGACTAGGGACGATAGGGAAGGAAGGAGGAAGTGTTTCTGAAGGCTGCCACAGCAGCTACGCTCTTCGGGCTGGTCGGCTCCCGTTGGGACCTGGGCGCAGCCAACGTGATACTCCCAGATCTTTTCTTCGCCCTCCCCCCACCTCGTGTTGCCAGCGAGTGTATCTCGTTGCGCGTAGAGGTGCGATGGTTTGCCTGGCTGCACCGGATCACGTGCCTAGTTGGCCTAAGAGCCTCGGCGTCACCTCGATGAGCTCGAGGTGATGGGGGAGCGAAGGCCTGGCGCGAGGTCCGCACGAGCGGAACGAGGTGCTAAAGAAGGCGAAGAAGGATGCGCCGGGGATCGGGTCGGCACCTTTACTTATGTATGGCGCCTTCTCCTCGCTCTCGGGCAGCATCATGACGCGCATCTTCTGCTGACAGCCACGCATCGTTTCGAAAGCGCGGACTGTGGGCTACCTAGCGTAACTTACTGTGGACAATTATTTTTTTCATGCGCCGAATGAGGGCGAGGTGTTCAGTCTTACAATAACCAAAAAAAAGGGGGAGAACAAGTTTTTTGCTGAGAATAAGTGATGGCTTTGTTTTCTGGCATTGTGCCCGAGCAAGGTGCCCCGCTCATGACATAAACGGTGTCCTGCATTCTAGTTAGCTTTTTTACCGTTATTTTCGAAGAAACTTGTACCTCGGCAACGGGTTTGATATTACACGTGTTGTGAGTGTTCGTTCATGATTATTTCAACCTGGAGAATAGAACCACCACATTCCCGAAATAGAACCAAAGGACCAGGAAAGATATAGTCATTGACATAAAATAACCCCCCCCACACACAAACACACACAACCACACACACACAACCACACACACACAATGAAATATATAGTTCAATATGCCCATGCCCCGTACTCAACTTGAACTATTTATTTATTTCTGAACTGCCGGAAATAATCGCAAACAAGAACTGTCGTTTTTGTCCAATACGTGCGGGAACGGCAATCACCAACCTTTTCAACAGTTTTAACAAGCGATTGGCTGGAGATGCCCTGCTAAGTGTTCTTGGCTTTGTGAGGTCTTTTCATCTCAGTTCCACGAGTGTTTTTTTTTTCTTCTTCGTCTTAGGTGTGTAGCACATATGGGTCTTGGATGTCGTATGCAGTCATCGTCGTATATGACGTCGTAACTTGACGTAACGCAAGCATGACCCCGTAGTATAGCATATAGCCATTTGAGGATGTCTTCGGGTTAAGGAGAAGTCTTCGTCCTCTTGTTATTCGAACGTCTAATTGCGGTAAAAGGAAATACAAATAAAAAAAGCTTGAAATAAACAGTAAAAGAGAAAAAAAAGTGTGTAGGGAAGAGAGTGGAAACTGAAGAGAAACCATGCGTGGTGCTCAGTTTTGTACTTCCGTTAGGCTTGGCACCACTAATTCGAGCTGCCCAAATTTTTCTTTTTTTAGTCTTAGGTCGACATTCGTCTCAACTGGCAACTTAGAAAGACACTTCAGGCCTAAAATTCTCTACTCTGATGCGGTAATTTCTGACCTCGCACAACACGCTCTCTTCTTGAAGCCTATAAAGAGTATACTATATCGCAGAACTTGCCAGGATTCTTTTTTTTTCTGCTATCGCGAACATCCCGGCTCTGGTACAGTGCAGTGATATTATGATGAAATTTCCCTCATTCTTTTTAAAGTAAGTAAGTGTTTTTAGTAAACAAACGAAACAAATAGAGTCCAATGAGCGTATACGCGCGTAATAGTGGCTAATCGTAATATACTTCTGCTTCAGCCACAAGCTCAAGGTCGAGCACTTCGACTACCTGCGTGACTCCAGTCGACGCAGTTCTTCTTCCCCTTCACGACACCGATCCAGTCGTATTTATACCACAAGTAATGTGCCCTGATATAAATACCGAAGGACTGTTGCATACTATAGTTTAATGTTGGCTCATTGGAATACCAGAAACTCAGCTATGCGCTTTATGCTGTTTTCCTTTTTTTATACTTGTGATACCACCATGCCATTTAGCTTTGGGCTATAGCTGCACCCACAATGAATCCAATTGGCTCATTTGTTCTTCCTTCGGAGAGGAGGGCGTGCGGCTAAGTCCAACAGTAGACAGCACACAGAAGGAGCAAGCGAACGCGTGTAAAGCAAACAAGTATTGTGGACAGTGCATCACAACAAAACGTGGAATATACTGCAGCACACATGCGGTGTGTGTGGGTGCTACCAAGAACAATCGGCTCACGCTCGAACAAGAAAAAAATTTAACGGAGAGAGGCAGAGGCGGAGGTGAAAACTTATTGTGAAGCAAAGAAAAAAAAAAGGAGCTCCTCCGGACTTTACAAGGAGATTATATGGAGGAAAACATCTGGTGAAATAGAGAAATCAAAACAAAAGAGCGTAACCGAAACCGGACGATTTTCAACAAGAGCGGATCTTTCTCTCCCGAACAAAACATGACCGAAGGGCGGAATCATTTTGTCAACGCTTTTTTTCTTCCCCTCGACTAACGCGTTTAAGCGTGTTTACTTTTCCACATCCAGGGCCGACCGCGAAAAAAGCCGAAGGCGCCCTGAATTTTCAAGTGAGTGAATTTCTCGAAGCGTTCGACATTTCGTGACTTGTTTTATGCGGTCAAACAGGGCCGCTTGGGAGCTCCGGCGTGCATTCGCAGCGTTCGTTGTCTGTGAGCACTCTCTCTTCACAGGAACCTCTTTTTCTTCTGTCCTGTTTTTCATTTGCTGACTTTATAGTTTTTGTAAGTGCCGAAGTGAGAATGTGAGGTTTCGAACTTTATTTATTATTTTTGTGCTAACAAAGAGGATCGCAAGTGCGGTGAACAGGGCCAGTTGTTTTCAATATACGCACTTCCCGTTCAGTGTGAGAGAGAGCGAAATACGTGGGTGCCAAATAAGTCCGATGCGAGAAACCGAACACGTCCGCCGAGGAGCACCGAATTCTTCAGAGTATTGCACGGGGCTGGACGCCAACCACTAAGAGTGGGAAAGCCCAGAAAGCACAGAAGTGTTTACGAAAATGTAAAGACAAAGTTATGCAGTATTTGTTGAGTTCAAAATGTAAAATAGTGAACCGTAAGAGCATGTGGATTCGTTGTTGTTTTGCTCTCTTCCGTACACTCTATTTACGCCGTTGAATTTGAGCGGAACTCGGCATGATAGCAATTTTACAGCAGCAACGATGAGAATGGGTAAAAATATATGTATATAATGAAATGTATGCTTTAAAAGAACGTCACCTGCTAGACCATTAAATATATGCGTTTATGCACCCATCATTCGTACACACTTCCAGCACCCAATCGCATTACCAACAGCGGAAACTTGAAAATATATCGAAAGGAACAAAAACACCTTTTTTTTCGCCTTCTTAGTACCAGGCATTATAGTGAATTTTTCTGGTGGAACTTTTCAGCCTACTGTGTAATACTGAGGACGTGCTATAAGCGTCGCGAAAGGCACTCGAACGAATTAACAATATCATGGTAATATGCGTTACCCTGCAACTGCTCGTACAATACAATACCTTACATGAGGACAAACCAACAGAAATAAACATAGTGTTCGATTTTGTTAATTTATATATAGTGGTTCTTGAAGAAAAGCAAAGGCACCTAATTTTTGTCTGCCTTGTTGGCGACATAGCTAAGCTCATTGTACGGGTAAGGGATGAGGATAAAAAGAATAGCAGAAAAGAGAAAGATGAAGAAAACGGAGAACACGCCGCTAACTAGCGCAGAAAGAGAAGAGAAGGAATAGTAAAGATGGAGGACCCGATCGCAGGAGTTCGAGGACGGGGCAACGATCAGCGAAAGCTGCTATAGGCGTCAGGAGATGGCGGACGGCGGCCCGATCGGCGAGAGTTACCTAAGCGTCGGAGATCGCAGACAACACAACCGTTCAGCATGAAATCCACCAAACAAGTCCTTATGATATTCCATGAACTCAGTCTCCTTGTAGCTAAATAAGTCACTCAGTCATCGAACACACCTAAGAGGCCCATAAACATGCAACAGCGTACATGCATGGCTGAGCAGTAATGCCATTGAGCAAAGTTTTGCTAACACAGCCCACGGACTGGTCAGCTCCTCCAGTGACTGGGACATACGGTACAATATTAAGCCTATCTCTTTCTTTTCTACATATTAGTCATTTTCCTCTTTGTATTTGCCCGCTTTTCACGCGTGGTAGGTGGGTGACAAGGCTAGCAGGCAGTAGGAGAAAGATGAGAAAAAATATGTACACTGTAAGACTGGGGCCGCTTGACATCTAGCATCCGTTTGCACGTCAAAGCCTCAGGGCTAAAACCCGGGCCTCCAACTCCGGACGGCGCTTCGAGCGGTACATGTCAGCTTGTCATCGGTGACGCCCGATTCGGAAGGGCCTGGACGGCGCGCGCCCCGAGTCACGGCATCGGGATTTATGGTACAAAGCCCGTGGGCTTCGGTGCGGGGCACGGTCAGCCGCTCCGCTGATCCGCTCCGAACGCTGCCTGCCCCGAAGTCCGACCATGAATCATGCCGGGAAAGACGTGCGACACCGCAAGGTCGGCCACCCGCGAAGCCGAAAGGAAAAAGAAATAAGATTGAAAAAAAGGGAACACGAAAGGAAGACGCTGCCAGAGCAGCATCAAATGCAGAGGCCGTGCATGCTAACGAAAAACAAAAAAAAACTGTGAGAAAGGAGGTATAGTACACAGGAGCGTGCTCTCGCACAAGCAAACCAAGATTTTCGCAGGTTTTCGACTTCGCTTCTCCGTGATCTTTTGTTCTGTTGCGAACATGGATAAAACGGGGTGGATTTGTCATCGCGTTCGTGTTTCCCTGTCGACGTGCGTGTTTCCCTACGTGTTAGCCGTTACCTCTGGCGTAAACCCGGCTTACGAACAGCTTAAGCATGATGGCCCGAACGTGGCTGCGAGCCCACGCCTCGACGTTAAGCCGGCTCTGTCTGTCGCTAAGGCACTCCGGGTTAGGTGCGGCCGCGTAATTCGTCTGCCCTAGATTCCCGCTTATTAGAAACAATGAGTGCATGCTTTTGTGTTTGTAGCATTTAGTGTTCAGAATTTTGTGAAAGGGGTACATAAACGAGATCCAACAAGATTTAAGTTTAAACTAAGCAGAACGTCTAGTTGATTGTTTGGTTTCGCAATTGCGCCAGGGAAAGTTACGTCATTCAATTAGTTACTTTAACATCCCTAGGGGGCGCGAATTGGCAATCAGGTCGCTCATACCTTCTGAAACTCTGCGCATATTTCGAAAAAAAAAAAGCTTCACCGCATGTAAGGGCAACGTTCGGCGACCACAATATACCTAAGCCAAAATTCAGGAGAAATGAATACATCACTGTGTCTTTCAACTCATTACATGATTGCATGATTCATCTCATTGCAAAACTGTGTACCAGCCATGCATACTCTAGCAAAATTAACAGCACCCACGCTCATCACAGCTCTAATTAACCAACGCAGTTGACTGAAACAAAATCACTGCATATCCACAGAGTGAATGATGATGATTGGGGCGAAGCGCTGGAGGTTTTAATCGCTAAACCGCGAACTATCCGCGAATATCATTCACTACATCATCAATGACATGACAAACGCCGTATATATTTATACAAAACATTTCATTGTCCGTAAGTAGATCGCTTCCGTTTCCCTTCATTATAACGGCTTTATAGTCTGTGAAGAGGTGGATCGGTGATGGGGCATAGTGGGATGTTTGCAAGGACGAAGTAATGGGCAGTTTGCAAAGGTGGAACTATAGGCGGTCACGTACAAACAAGGGATGGATGCAGTGGGACATTCTATGGTTCTTTCACGCGCACCTGGATACAAGTACATGACCATCTTGCGTTTTATATTGGCTACTTCTCAACAGTATTTGCTTTATGGTCGGTGTAGTGGTGGATTGGTTATGGGGCGCAGTTGGATGTTTGCAAGGCCGAAGTAGTGGGCAGTTGGCAAAGATGGAACTAGAGGCGGTCACATACATACATACATACAAGGGATGGACAGACCCGTGCATTTAGGAGCTTGCTCATAAAAGCACCTCAGCAGCGCGTATCGGTGACACAACAGTCATCCTCCTATATTCCGCGCTATTTTCTTCATTTCTTCGTATGGTGAGCACTGTGAAACGATGGCCACTTGAGCTCCTTTTCTTAACTATTCCGCTGACAGTAGCGGTACTGGCCAGTGTTAGAAGTCGTACGTCTTTGTCGTCACTGCTGAAGTACTGAGCCGCTGTCCGAAGGTGAGAACGGCCCGGAGATCGGAACACGATGAGAAAGCGAACGGGAAGGAAAAACCAGCCGGTCGCCCTATGGCTCCGGGAAGCAAGCACCGAACCACGAAAGCGTGGTAGGTGGCTTGGCAGGTCTGAGATTTATGTGCTCCTCTAAATGACCGGCCAGATTGATTTGACCGGCTTCGCTTGGCTTCTTAATCTCGGGGGTGCTCTCTTTCTTGGCGCTTTAGCTTCTGTGTATTATTATAGGTGCTTGCCGGCACACACGCTTGTACTCGCGTCGATTGGAAACTGATGGAGCACGACTATTTCTCGTATCCCGTCATGCAACAGGACTGTTACGCCTACAGAAATACAGTGGGCCGATAATTCACGGACAAAAATGTTTCTCGTACTGTCGTGTACCTAAGAGCGATTTTCGCTAGATCTATAATGGCTGCCATTGAACGCAGCTATGCGAAACAATACAATAAGAGAAACGTCAAACTATGAATAATTAAATTATCGGGATCAAGGGGGAGAAATAAACTTTATTATAAGAAACCAGCAGTTTTAGGTGGCTGGGCCTAAGCCTCCCATTAGGGGACGTCAAGGGCTTATCTCGACGCTGCTTCACGGGCGTGCTATATTTTATTCTAAGCTCTAAAGCTGTTGAAGCAGAAAAGTAGACTGAAAGTATTTTATTCTAAACACTAAACTTGTAGAAGCAGGAAATTAGTTTAAACAGGCTAAACACTAAACTGTTAGAAGCAGGAAATTAGTTTAAACAGGTCGCATGGCGAAACGCGAACGTTTCATAATTGGCTCACCTCACCGTAACCCTTCGTTTTCGTAACTGCTAGTTGCCGGAAACTAAACGAGATGAGCGGCTCCGTATTGACGAATGGAGGCGCTCGCAAATCCACTCTGGCTTCATTGGAGCAAGAAAGCGCTGATCCGTGAAAAACGGCCTCGGCACTCCGTTCCTTTGATGGGGTACGAGTTCGAAGCGTATATTTCGCCGGCTTGTCATTATGTTCACTCTCACTTTCAGCTTCCTTCTTTTTAAATGCGATGCATTTCTTATAGCGAACTTCGGCGAGTATGAGCGTATCAATCTATCTATCTAGCCGCTAACGTTTGGGTGCTCTCGTGGTCAGCCCTTTAACTTGGCGTAAACCATAGTTTGTGTGGGAGGGTAAGATTTCATTTCATTTCACTTTATTTTCAATTCCAACATGATAGAACAAAAAACTGTTTGGACCCACAGCCGAAGGCTATAATAGGGACCAGTATTGCGATACAAAATGGCGCAGTATCCAAACGATAGCACAAGGCAACAATAGCACCAGGATACAAGATGCTAAACATTGCGGATATAGTAAAGAAGGTTAGGCATTGTACAGACATATATATTCAGATACTCGAACTTGGGTAAGATAACAGGAACATGTAATTTTATACACAAACAAAAGAAAGGCAATGAGTAATAACAACTACGCAGTAAACTTGATTGATTGATTGATTTGTGGGGTTTAACGTCCCAAAACCACCATATGATTATGAGAGACGCCGTAGTGGAGGGCTCCGGAAATTTTGACCACCTGGGGTTCTTTAACGTTCACCCAAATCTGAGCACACGGGCCTCGACATTTCCGCCTCCATTGGAAATGCAGCCGCCGCAGCCGGGATTTGAACCCGCGACCTGCGGGTCAGCAGCCGAGTACCTTAGCCGCTAGACCACCGCGGCGGGGCACGCAGTAAACTTTCACTGGACGTAGTGATACTTATATACAAGAATTGAACGATTTTGTTACTATTAAGAGGGTTACGAAGACACATTAAGGATTGCAAGGAAGTGTTTTTTTTTTTATTTTCAGAGGAAAGTTAACAGCCGATTTTATATCCTGGGGCAATCTATTCCAGATTTTGGTACCGACTAACTGCAGACGCCGTTCTCCATAGACGTTGTTTGTGGGAGGAGGGGTTAAAATTACCGGCAGCAGTATTCCTCGTAGGGCGGGATGAGGAGCAAAGAATGGACGAGGGAACAGGACGGTTATACCTTATGATATTATTAATGGCAATGGCTGTTCTCTGTTGATGCAAACTGTCCATTGGTAAAATTTGTAGTTTACTAAACAGGGGTGCACTGGGATGATCGTGCCTTGAGTGTGTTATTATTCTTAGTGAGCGCTTCTGTAGTTTTCGTAAAGGTTCCAGGTGTGTAGTGTAAGTCCCACCCCATGAATCAATGCAGTAGGACAGATGACAGTGGATGGGAGAAAAGTACAAGATCCGTAATATTGCAAGGTCGAAATAATTTCTCGCTTGCAACAATGCATGACAGCCCGAAGATAACCTCGAGCACACTGATTTTATATTGGGTTGCCAGTGGAAATTGTTGTCGATAACTACACCCACGTATTTAAAAGAATTGATGCGTTCAAGTACATAATTATTTATCTTTATTTGAATGCTGTCTAGATTTATTGGCATATGTCGGGAATGAATTATCATGTACTTTGTTTTTTTCGCGTTGACGGTAAGTTTATTTGTCTTGAACCAATGTGATATATTTGCTGGTTCAGCATTTGTTTTTGTTTCAATTTCTTGCATATTTTCTGCCATAACAATTAAAGCTGCATCATCCGCGTACAATAGTAGCTCTGCAGAATTAATAACCAGTGGTAGGTCATTTACATATAATATAAAGAACAAAGGGCCCAGAACAGATCCCTGCGGGACCCCTGTGCTTATCGGTTTTTGCGAAGAAGTGATGCCACCTAGAAAGACAATTTGACTACGATGAGTGAATTAGCTGGAAAAGAATTCAAAGCTTTCGTTTCTAAAGCCATAGTTATTTAATTTTTTTTTAAGGACGCTGTGGTCGATTGTGTCGAATGCCTTCTGTAGGTCAAGAAATACAATAGAAACTAGTTTAGGGCTATTTAAAGCTGTGTTGACATTTTGTGACATTGTTTGAACTGCAGTAGAAGTAGAACATCCCGGACGGAAACCATGCTGTTGCGGACATAAAATTTGATATTTTTTCTAGAAATTTGTTGATTCGAGAAGAAAGTTGGCTCGACGAATATGACACGTTGTTCAAGACATGAATAATGTGACAGTCTCGCCACGTACGTCGTCAAACACTTCGCGCCAGAGAGCGGCACATACCCACGGACGGTTATGCGCCGCTGGTATGTGGGTATGTGCCACGGGTGATTGACACTTAGTATCTACCCAGGAAAGACCAGAACACACATGTGTAATTTTAACGCGTGAGCGTCAAGCAATACCCGATGTTGGTAGCGTCGACCCGACGAATACAAAGAATAAATGTCGGGGTCCCAGATAGTATCGAACCCAGGCATTCTGTCTGGAAATGAAGCATTTTACCACAAAGCTACACCAGGTCTCGGAAGTTCTTTTCAAATACATGCTAATCTTCGTGAAACGTCAATAGTGGTTGCAGTGCTGCCTACCCAAGCTTTTAAACATTACATATATACTCCTTTGATACAGCCGTCAGGTCGGGTTACAGCGGATTGTGGTTGGTTGAGTTGCGCTAAAGTTGATTTATGTAGCAGTGTCCAGGGCCAGCATCCTCGCGAGCATCAGTGCTTCATATTGGCTTCTGGTGTTGCTAATACGCATGTTCCAGTTGACGTCGTTGGGCAAGTGCAAACAACTGGTTTCATAGTCATCTGCAACTCTTCAACACATGTCTGTGCGTGACACATTTGTACATATACTTAGCGTCATTTTAGGACGTGTCGCTCAAAGCAAAAATTGTAACACTGTCACCTTCCCTCCGCATGCTTCGCATAACGTCGATTCCCAGGTATGTGAGATCTGCCGTTAATTTTTTTATACGAAGCCTGCTTTAGCTTCAGCAAAACTACGTCGCCAATGAACAGTATAGGGGAAGCGTTTGGCCGTTGACCATACGTTCACCCTTGGTGAGCCGGACGTATTCGGGAATGAAGTAAATGTTCGTTATACAGCTAAACTTCATGTATAGTCGGCTCTGGAGAAGAAAACTAGCCTGCTTGCTTCCTACTAGTCATGTTTCATGGTGCATGCATTGTTCAGACGTAATGTACCACGTGTTGTACTACTTACAGTGCCGTAGTAGTAGGAGTCGACAGCGCTGAAAAGCCCAGACTTGAGCACATTGGTACAGAAATGTATTGCAACAGTACGTGTAGGTAGTCTTGCGGCTATTTGGATTTCTCCAAGAGCAAAATATAGAGCTTCTGATAATGATTACTTCTCGTACCTGTTAGTACAGAGGCGAGCGTCAGCCATTATGGTAGGATTACAGATTGTTGGCAATGTTCCTGTTTTATTCGTCAGGTCAATTCGACATACACAATAGCTCAATCATTGCTCTGGGCAGTGACGGAAATGCAGAGAGTACTTGAATAAAAAAGGCACAAGCTTAACGTTCTATATTTGACATGATAAAATCATGATTTATACCCGGTTTTTTTTTTTCAAACACCAAGTGAGGGAGCATGTGGATATTTTGAGTATGCAACGTAATTTATTCCCTGTTAAGCGCACAGTAACGGTTTGGCAATGATGGTGATCATGATAAGCGTGATTACATGACAACCGAACTTTGCCATCTTCTTAGCTCTGAGTGTGGCACAAAATCGTCACTTGAAAAAAAAAAAAGAGAATGCGTGTCACTGCGTCATCGATGGCTGGTATATATAGATTTGCCTGTCGTTCGTCACAGCAGCAGTTTTAGGCTAATTCGTGTGTCGATTCCACTTTAACCGTCACTTATAACAAATAAGCCTCATAGAAGGTGCTGTTACCTTGAAAACACAGCTTGCAAAAACGACCGGCTCTTACCGCTCAATCCACGTGCAGTCAGCGCTCTGTTCTCGTCTGTTCTATCCCCTCCTGTCGTTTGCGCTGTTAAGCTGTTTCTTCGTCTACGACGTGCAGTCCTTCGGACTAGCGAGTTGGTGCGACGTCATCTGCAAAGTTCAACAACACGACGGGGGAAGACGAGAGAGGCGAGAACGAAAGGAGCACTGGTCCTGTTGTTCATGTCTTCCGACATCGTCCGTCGTGTTGTTGAACCTTGCAGGTGTCACATGCAGCGTCGGTGCCTCGCTTCTAGACAAGAACAGTTTAATAGTTACCGAGTGATAGCAGACACGAACAGACAAGATACAGCCACGATACATCGAAAAGGAGGTTTATCGTGGCGTCTTGGTTTGAGATGTGATCACGACGTGAGTCTGTGGCTATTACACGCATCGGCGATGCTTACTCGTTTTCCCTGTGCTTGCTTCCAAAGGTTATTGGAACGCTCGGTACGCAGGGCACCGAGCGTTAATTGAAACCGCACGAGCGTGTTCGGCTCGCACATGCTCACTGGGCAGTGTGGTGATTAACGACTACTGGCACCTCCGACGGCCGTGCCGGTTTCATGCCACTTTCCAGGACAACTATCCCCCTCGATCGCCATTGGACCAAGCACGAGAAAGAAACGAAAAGAAGCGAGACAAGAGCATGAGGAGCCACGCTATCACTGCGCTGTGGCTATAGGCACTCGCCGCCATGAATAAGGACAGTGTCATGACGCACGTTCGTTATAAGTGCTACATTGCGCGCGCTGTTTAAGCGTTCGCCACGGCATCGGCACGATCGCGCTCTTTTTTTCCTATTCCGTGACACGTTCTTGTCGATGCCCTTTTCTTCTTGCTTTCCTAGCTTGCATTTTCGTGGCAAACGAAATTTGTCTTCGAGCTATGCCAGGTGGCCTGAAACATTAATCACTTAATCATCGGCGAGCACGAACCCAGTTAAGTTCTTGGCTTCTTGCATATGGCAGTCTTGCAGACATAAGCAGCGGCAAGAAGCGAACAGAAACGGAAGCTAAACCAATCACTCTTTTTTTGTTGATGTTGTTATAAGCATGTGGGCAAGTGTATTTATGTTTTCCTTCGTTCCCTGTATGATTCATTACTCAAGAATGCGATGTCTATTTCGCTTGACCTCACTAATATCTATAAGCGCTATATTTGGTGCTGGCAATCGTATTCCGGCTTCCTGTGATCAATGATAATCATGGTTTGCCCGGTATGAAAAGTGCTATCTTTACTTATATATATCTATGCGCTAAAATGACCAGCAGAATTGCACAATTTTGCGTCTAAATACGTATATGAAGACCTAAACAGTATACGTCTTCTTTTTTTCTCTCTGGCCACAACGCTAAGCCTGGAAGGTATTTGGGGTTGTTCTTTTGTTCTTTCGGAGTCGTATATCTGTGCATACACAGTTATTTGTCTTTAGGTTGACTGGGCACATTGCACAAATATCCAAATTTGAACCTTAGTTTCTAAATTTAAGGTGGAATGCCAAACAGGATGGTAGGTCAGCAAGAAAGTGTTCACAATCACTATTATTATTGGTGGCAAATATACAGGCTCCAAGATTATACACATGCATAAATGAAAGACCCGAAGCTGTGCTGTTTCTTCCTATAAAGTTTGTTCCACTCTAGATAAGATTTTGTTAGAACATAGGAAAGACGAACTACATACTTGTTATTTCTAAAAGGCCCCATTGCAAATGCTTGCGTGATATCCCCTGATATTGCAGAGGAACAAGCATTTTTACGCCTTCTTAGGACGTAACCGTAAGATGTTTTTGCTTTACCTAATGAAGTGTGTTACCTAACGGGCTGCTTTTAATACCAACTTAATTACAAGAGGCAAGGGTGGAGAGTCAAGCTATAATTATGTTTTACCTCTTATTCGATCAGCTGTATTGAACACTGGGTCTGATCATATAACAATGTCTTACCTTTACATTGATAAGTTTTACAGTGAACAAAGCTCACACGTGAAAGAAGAGGCATAATTAATTTTTGCGATACTGCCAATTAGCACTGCTTATCACCCTCCTGGACTCGATCGCGTTCCTGAAAAACTGGTCGTCATCAAATGAGAATGATCCTTCAGTGACTTTGCCATGCATTTCGTTGCCGTGTGCGCAGTTTTTTTTTTGTTGATGTTGTTAAGAGACAACGTCTTTTCGCGCTTGACAGCTGCGTATCTTGCACTCACAGCCAGTCGTTTCATTTGCATTCAGGCTAGCTCGAAACTCCTGCAGTGAAACAAGACTCTGGTTTGCAGAGATTTCTTGCGCAAGGTATTCAACAGATGCTATGCAAAGTGGCACAGCTCCTTCCTTACTTCAGGAGTTGACAGCAGTGTTCATGCCACTAAGGAAGTTCTTTTGACAAAGATTCTACGTTTTCTAGAGATCAAATAACGCACACCCAAATAACTATCTTGATTACAACACTTTTACAGAGTAAGCATCTAATATTGAGTGTCTATTTCACTCACAAAGATGAAAGTACCCTCTGCCTAAACTTCCGAGCAAGACTATGTAGATTACGTTGATGCCAGCAGCAGCGTTATAATAAGAAGCACATTATTTTCTAGTCGTTCATCAACGTTAAGAAGAGCAGAAAAAGCTCAAACTACAGTGCTTCGCACCATTCTAAACACCATAAGCAAACACTTTAGAGTGCGCCGTCCTGCAGCAATTTTCATCTTTTGTGGAGAATTCTTCATAATGTAATTGAGCTTACTAGAAGCAATCGAAGAACTCTAGTTTCATCAGCACGAAGCCGCAAAACCAAGACGACGGCATATACAATACATTTTTTTTTTCTGGTACATGAACGAATGTATATAATATGAGGCAAAGCAAACTCCAAAGACACAAGCAGTTCATCAACGCGATGGTGGCAACACGCCAATCTTTAAAAAAAAAAATGCCACCGAGAGTCTTTATTTTTTCGCATTTCGTCTTTCTTTACGATAACTAGGCGCCAAAGAATATGTCATGCACGTGCTATATGGGTATTTGAACATTTCTATTAATGTTTTATGAATGCCGCGAAAAAGTGCGCCAGTTTTATAAGCGAACTGCAAGTTTGTGAGATAACAACATCGCGTGCGCAAGCATGAAACAAGCGCGAAACTTTCAACTGAACGCACAAAAAAAAAGAAAGGGCTTGTGGAGACCGCTCCTAAAGAACAAAAGTCAGAAGTTCAATTATGGCTCTGGACTGAAAAACAAAGCACCGTCGAAGAAGTGTTAGGCGAAGACGACGCTATAAAGATGACAGGTTCGGATAATGAAGAATGGTCCTTCGCCGCTCGCCGATGTCTTTACGGCCGCTTGCACGATGGCGGTGCTGTGGCCGTGGTCCAAACTTTTAGAGCCGAGTTGAAGCGCCAAACGAGGAAGAAAAAAACATATAAATGAAACAGTTCCACGAAAGGGCAAATGAGTGGGTTGATAGTGCATAGGATAAAACAAAAGAAAACAGCCAATAGAAAGCACACTAGCGACGAAAGTTTGCAGACGCGAACTACGTAAAAATGAAAAAGAATACGAGGTCTCTCGAGGAAAAAGATAAAAGGCAAGAGAAAAAAAAACAAGTTTCTGGTTTTCGCGCCAGATTGACTCCAGAGGCGAAGAAACCACCGAGGCACCCTTCCTGGTGAAGAAGAGGCTTCGCCTCTGTAGAGGGAAGCGGCGAGCCGAGCTTTAGAAGATGGCGTGCGTGTGATTGCAATTAAGGAATAATTTATCGATTTCGTTTGGTTCGGTGACTCGGCAGAAAGAAGAAGGGAGAAGAAGGGACTGGATTCGCGAGCACCAAGGAGGGCAGCACTTCGCAATACTCTGCTGCAAGACCGAGGAAAGGGGACGAGTTAAGTGGCTTGCCTTCGAAGCAGGTGGAGGGGGTGTGAGACGGAGGGCTTCGATAAATACACGGCAAGATAATGTGCGCTAGAGAGGAGAGAGAAAAGAGATTGTGTGCTTGCCGTTAGCTAACGCTCTACAGTGCCCGTGCGAGGTTCGGAAGCCCTCTTCTCTGCAAGAAGTTAAAGTACAGTGGCGAAGCCGATTGAGCGGGTGCCCGTTAAAGTGTTGTGCGTGTCGTTTGTGCGTATAGACTCTTGCGCGTGCTGGTGTGTGCGTGCATGTGCTGTGAGTCCACGATGGCAGAGTGTTGTACGCCATTTTCCTGCGAAGGGGCGTTGAGCGAATAAGAGGACGAGATGGAAGATAATGAGTGCTTCGCGGGTGCCGGACTTTGCTTGAACGCAAAACAATGGGGTTTTGCACGCCGAGAAACTTTTCTTGGCGTCAGACGAAGATGAGAGGGGGAGAGGATTGATTTCTTCGCTAGGGAGAAAATTAAAAATTAATGAAGTGGACGGACGTGTCGGGCGAGGCTCGTCCGGATGACCGAACGCGCTGGCCAGCGGGCAAACTCCCGGTGGATTTTTGTGTTTGAACTGAAGCGAAGAGGAACGACGGGGTAATGGTGTCATATTCTGCTGCTGCAAGGAGCGCGTTAATTTTCGACACCATATTGCGCGCGTGCATGGTCTCACGTTCCGCGCGCGCGTTTGAAGAAACTTTAGAAGTCCTTCTTGAACGTCTTCGATCGACAATGCGCGTGGCCTTGTTTCCTCGCTTCCGGGTATTGACGGCGCATCCATCTTCATCTTACGCGTATTTTCTTTCTCATCCTTCATTAAGTATTTAGCTAAGTAGAGGGTAGTTTGAAAGATGTATAGCACTGCATCATTCGATTTATGTTGATAGCATAATGTATGTTTTTTTTTTATTGTAAATGCTATTAGGCGTTAAATCTTTTGCTCTTATACTCCTACGCCATATCCTACTCCTACGCTTACGCCTACCACGCATAAAAGTCTATAACCTTGGTATTTGTAAAATGAAGTGCAGGGGCACTGGCATGTTAGTAGTCTACTCAGTTGGTACTGTAAGCCCATTATATTATGAACGGTGGCCGAAGTCATAGACCGAAATCATCGGTGGCCGTTTACAAGTGTTACTTGCATGAGTCAGTAACATAGGGTCAGCGACATTGATTTGTGTATAGACGTTGTAGTCTTATTGTCCGTTCAAAAATAGAGTTGGTGGAGTTGTGTCTATGACTGCAAAAGAACGAAAAAAAAACATTATGTCTCTGAAGTGCGAGCTTCTATATCACTGCTTGCAATGTGCTGCATCATTCATTATATTGAATAAGACAAACAAAAATTATTTCTCACATTATGCATTGTGGTCTAGTTTTATGTATTAGGTTTTCTTCATAGTATTATGTTTTAATTATTAGGTATTATATACTAGGTTTTCCCAGGATAAATAATCAGTTATGCAGTATTTCATGAATTCAGCGAAAACGTATAGGCACAGCAACATTCGAATGGGAAAATTCTCAAAATTCAGCGAGTCAAATGAAAAAAAACGTTCAGTGGAAATCTGTATGGTGAAAACGTTCACATACGTGTCAGCAACAGTTCCTAACTATGTAAAAAAAAAGAGGTTAGTGATAGGAAAACCGCAAAGCTGTTAACCAGGTGCCGGATTGCCTGCTTCGCACTGCGAAAGAAGGCAAACAGTGTGAGTGCTACGAGAAAAGGGTGATGGAGCGTACTCAAAGCACACATACGATGACACACTCATCAGTAGTTCTTCGTAAGCGGTCATATTATATTGCGCAGATATTCTTCTGCAAGCGCAACAAAACTTCTTTTTGACATGCATCGCAGATGCGCTACACAATGACCGCACCCCGTATCATCACTTCCTGGCGAAACAAGCGGCAAGACATAGCTCGTGAATGGTGGAGAGCCCGTTGATTACAGTTAGGCCTCCTCGCCTGTTATGTCGCAATTCAGTCGTGGACACCGAGTGCAGCCCGAGGCATTGATCAAGCGAATCGAGAAACATCGACGCAGCCGCTGTCATACGCGCTGCGTGTTATGCAGGAAAGTCTTAAATGGCTGGGTCTTGTCCCGGTCGACGTTGGAGCCTAATAAGGTTTGGGGGCCTAAATGCGTCCAGCATGAGAAAGCACTCTTGGACAATATTTTTTTTCCTGTGTTGTTCCGCCTCTCGTCTCGGCTAACATGCACCCCGAGCTGTGTTCGTCCCATGGTAGAGACGGCCGCATGTCTCTGCAGCGTCTTATACGCAGTTCCTAAGCGTGGAACACGTCACACCTTTAGCGCTGCAACTGCCATCCGCCTCTACAGAACAAAGAAAAGAAGCAGCGTAGATGGACTGCGAAAGAATATGGTCATGAGCGGCAGTGGTAAGCACGTGCATGCGCCGGTTGTTACACAGAAGAGACATGGATCTCCCTCTCTGCCGGCGCCGTCGTGTCTTCCCGTCAGAACAATGGCGCTGACTATACCTCGTTTTCACAAAGTCGTCGTCACCGCTCCCAGTCCAGTAGTTTCTCGCCTCGCTTGTCTTCATATTGAGACTTCCTAGTGTTCCTTAGCCTCGGACATAAACGTATTAAGGCGTGCACTTCCACGTTGCTCGGAAGAGCCCAGCAGAACATCTATGGCTTTGTCTCTTATGCGGATGCAGTGCGCAAGCGTCCATAATTTTCTTTTCCGGAGCAGGTGAGAACGTAAAGCTGTTCGGGAACATTTGGGACGCGCAAATGGGGACGCCAAACATTGCTCACAGAAGCCGCAAAGTTCATGCGTATTAGGAGCATCCTCGTTCCTTGAAATGAATCTAAAGGCTACTTATACTAACCTAACAGCGATAGCGTCTGCTAATGTTTTACATGCGAATGCCTAAAATATTAATCATTGTAACTGTTGCAATGAGGGAAAATATCTTTCTGTAATTCATTCTATGGAGTCCCTGATAAAGACAAGTCTCATTCTGCAAACGTTGGCTTCAGACTTGTTCGACTAGTTTTGAACATGTCGACCTCCTATCTTTCATCATCATCATCAGCCTGACTACGTCCACTGCAGGACAAAAGCCTCTTCCATGTTCCGCCAGTTAACCCGGTCCTGTGCTTGCTGCTGCCAATTTATACCCGCAAACTTCTTAATCTCATCTGCCCACCTAACCTTCTGTCTCCCCCTAACCCGCTTCCCTTCTCTGGGAATCCAGTTAGTTACCCTTAATGACCAGCGGTTATCCTGTCTACGCGCTACATGCCCGGCCCATGTCCACTTCCTATCTTTACGTGAACCTTATTGTAGCGCGCGCTATGAGCATTGGAGTGCTGTCGGATTCAACAGCAAGTGTCCCAGCGTGTGCTGCATACTTCCGTCTGGAACTGATCATGTTATTTTCCGGAGGGATTGCATTTTATGTTAATTTAGGGCATTATGTTCGAAAAAAAAATTAAAATGTTGCTTACAATATTTTTTTCCGCTTTCCTTCCATGATTCTAAGATCCTTTTAGTTCTGAAAGGTTGTAGTTATTCACAGTTATCACCTTTCACAAATAAAACGATCTTCAAATCATGGAAAAAAATTGGAAAGAATATCGTAGGCAACATTTTTATTTTTCTTTTGAAAATAATTTTGTCATTTCTCTTCAAAAAGTAGCCATTCAACTTAGCTTCTTTGAAGATGTATAAAATCGTGTTTTTCGTTACGTATGTGCGCTTCAACTGGCGTATTTCACGCACTTTCTATCGCACAAGCAGGTATTGTATTCCAGGTTTAGTTAGCAATATTTCTATTTGGTGAATATATATGGGGAAATGCGAGGATATTCTACCAAAGCTCAGAACAGGACGTTCTTGTGCCCTATAAAAATCTTCTTTGCCATTGTAGAATGGGTCTTCTCTTCGAAACTAGCCACAAATTCTCGGCAAGATGTTCACATAAGCATCGGTAGAGTATATCCGATGGCAGCCGTAGGACAGCAGTCGTCTATTTATTACTGATCACTATACTTCCACAGAAATCACTATAGAAAGGACAAAGAAACAGGCACATCCCTCTATAATTCTGTGTAAGCGTCGCTCTAAAAGCCAGCACCAAAAGCTCCCCCTAGGTGCAGCGGAAGCACAGAAGTTGGGGGGACATATAGAAAGAAGCAGGGCCACTTTGCTACGCATGCAAGCCCGACATGCCGAGTGCGGAGTATCATGAACCGCATCCCATTGTTCATCCATCTTTATAAGTCCGGGGTCTCTTTATAGCGACCGCGGCCACTTAGCGAACCAAGAAGGACCCTCAACCCCATCGCTGGGCGAGAGGGCGGGCGTGTGTGCTCTTTAGTGACGTCGCTTTGGGGGAAACAAAAGAGGACATTCGCTCCGCACGAGAGCAGAATGAAGGGGACGTCGCATTAAGCGTAATCATCATAACAATAACCCGGACGCAACACACGGCGCTTAGGAAGTGCGTACAGCGGCAGACCGGACCCGGGCGCCCTCGTGACTCGGCATCGGAAAAAGATTGAAGAGGCCCGTTTTTCCTAATTACACCCTCACCGGGAGAAGCAGCTCGAAACTGGAGGGAAAAAGAAAAAAAAAAAGAGAGCCACGAGCGAATGCATACAGAACGTACCGTGACACGACGGCTGGTTCGAGGGTCTCCAGCGCACGTGTGGCCCCTGGTCACGGTGCGCCATGCGACATGTCTCTAAGGGGGCGTCGGCAAGGAAAGAAAGCGAGGTGTGACCACGAGCAGCACTTCGGCTGCCACTGCAGTTCTGCGCGTATTATACGCGGATGGAGCGGCAGCGCCACTCATTACGCGTTGCTGAGGCGATAATCTGGTGCAAAAGCAATAATTGTGCCGTAATCATCCGCATTGCCTTCGTAACAAGAGTACAGGGTTAGTGAAGGTCTTGTCTCGGGTTTTCTGTAGTCAATGCTGTAGTATAGTCAACAGCGCAGGCACGAAGTCAAGATATCAAGAAAGCGGGCTCTGAGCTGATGGATGCACCGAGCTGAAGTATATTTCCCACATTTGAAGGCCGGTGTACATTGAAGCAAAGACTTCCGACAGGTAACACAATGATTAGGCCACCGCTAATCAGTTTCGTTTGGCTGGACAGCGTGCTTCATTTGAAACGTGAGAAGGATGGATAATTTCACACAGGAACATGTTGATTTTCATACTGTCCAGATCTTCTGCACACAACTCTCATAAATGCTGGAAATAGCCATAATTGTGAAGTCCAATGAAAAAATTAAAAGTTAGCCCCAAATTGGTATTCTGGTTTGTAAACACTCGTCCCACCACAAACTGCTGCCTAAGGAAAAGACGTCGCAGTGTCACCGAAAAAAATTTGGAGACAATGTTCTTACGTCCGTCATTTTTGCAGGTATATCTTCGGTAATGGACCCGTCAAACTGCCCGTGAGTTTTACCATGCGACGCAAGCGATACGCCATTGCCGTGTCTTTACGAATTGCTAAACTTTCCAGCCCTGGTTAATCTCCTTGCCTTTCTTGTATTGTTATTTGTCACTCCCTCTCTTTCGAGCCAGTGTGTCTGAGGAAGAACCACTTGCCCAGTCTTTCACGAATACGTATGTCCCTCTGCCTTTCCCTACTAACCGGCTTCCTCCGTTGCGCTTTACATCGTGCGCTTTCTCCAACAGCCTTTTGGAACATTTTGCACACCTGCGGACGCCCCCCCCCCCCAGGCGTCGTATGGCAAGGCGAATAACGGTGTCGCCCCTAGAGTGTGAGCACATTACGCACCGACAGCCGCGTACAGTTGTTCCTTTTTCCGGCAGAGGGCGCCGCTGAGGGAAATATACGATCTCTAACCTTCCCCCGCGCAACATGCGTCCCGAGGGCAGCGGGAGCGCGCTAATTTACGCGTACCCTCCATTAAGAGAAACCGCGACAGTTCCTTGCAAGCAGCAGTTTGCATCGGACGAGTATACTTTTTTTTTATATCGGCCTTCGGAATCGTAACTATGCCACATTTATTCAGCCAGTTGTCTTTCTATATACATTTTTTAACTTTTTTATTGTATTTATTCGGTTGCTGCCTCATCGAACTTCCCTCAATGTTATTCTATTTTCATTTTTACGCCCCTGCGTATACTATTATACATGTACAGTATTTATACAAAATATTAAAGCCAAAAATTTTAATTGGTCATGAATCACTACTTAACGCGTATCGTTAAAGCATACCGGCTGTTTCACGCTATTTAACGACTGTGCGTATACGGGCAGTGACATTTTTCTAGCTTTCATTTGACGAAGCTTCGATCCCAATTTCTTTAATGCATGGGCGTTTCGGGAAAATAGGCAAAGTGCCGAATGGCAATATGTGTCTCTACACCTTGAAAAAATCTTCTGTACGTGAAGACAACCCGTTGCGCTGTTTGCTACACGTGGTTATTGAATTTATGTGTGCGATATATCGTACACCATTTTATTTAATGTAGTGGCACTAGGTGCATAAGAATGGCCGCTGACTTACGCCGCATTAGTGTTATATGAGGCGCACAATGGACATTATGAGTTCACGAGCACCAAATGCAAAATTTTTACCGGAACGCTATTAGCGCCAAAAAAGGCGCCGATCCCCCGACCCACTCATCCACATTTTCTCTTCGTTTCTATAAACGACCCCCGCGCCTTTATTCCTTTCAGATGTCATCGCCCATAAGCGTAGGCCTAAGTTAAAATTTACATACAGCCAAAGGTTAAAGGGGCCTCGGCATGAAACGCACATAACGTCATTATTGGGCGGGAAAGCCTAATGCGATACCCATTAGCCGATTTAAGTATGATGATATGCAGTAACAGTTTCACAAGAGAAAGTGTGTGTGTGTGTGAACCGGGATGGGGGGGGGGGGGTGCTATTAGTAGGGCTCAGACCATCTGCAAGGAGTGCAATGAAGCGGGGTCACTTATTTCTTTTCGTTATACAAATCCCGAATCGTGATTGAAGCAGAGTCATTTCTTCCCCATTTCTTGGTCCTGCCGCCTAATTTTGCACACCATAAGTGTTTTCGCATATTTGTTTTCTCGCCTTCTTCGTCTACCCCCATCTGCCATTACGATCTATTAAACGTCCACCATCGGTTTATTGAAACACCCTCCTTTCACATTAATAAGTCTTGACAGTTTCAGTACTCGCGATCTTCATCAAGGAGCGAACATTCATACTTGTAAACGTGAGAACACAAAAAAGGCACTCAGGACTAAAAAAGAAGGGGGGGAGAGCAATTACACCTCGTTTTCACACTGAAAGAAAAGTTCTCAATGTCGGTGAGATCGGTGAGGCGAGAGCCATCGAGCACGGCATTTACAAAGACAGAAATGAAGGAAGAAAGCATGAAGTTTAACCAAGCCGTGACTGGATGGGTTACCTTGTATACACGTGGGATGTGGGAAAGAGGTAATCATAGATAAGAGAGAGAAGAAATGATAAAGGTTAAGAGTAAGGCTATGTATGAACGCAGCGTAACTGTACGAAAGCTCTTGCCTAAGCACCACAATAAACTTGCACCGAGTACGAAATCTTGCAACCCCGGCAATGCTTAAAAATTCTTCAAGCATAAGGTTTATTATTGCACCTTCTTAATGAATACAGCAGAAGGCAATCGTTGCTGCGCAAGCTTTTTTTCTTTTTCTTTTATGGTCAACTCACTTCCCCCACCAATTTTCCTTCTCTCTTTGTACTTTAGTTTCAATAATAATTGTGGATGTTTTACGTCTGAATACCGCGCTGTGGTTGAGGCACGCCATGGTGGAGACCCTCAGAAATTTCAACTATCAGGAGTCTTTCAGCGCGCACTATAAGTATAAGCGCACGGGCCCATAAGCATTTCGCATCCATTGAAATGTTGTCGCCACGGCTCGTATATATGTTCCCGCGATCTTCGCATCTGCAGTCGAGCGCCACAGCTCTAAACCACCGTGGCGGGCGGACTTTGTTTTCAGTTAATGTGCCAGGTGCGTTGCGAAGAATATGAAGTCACACTGCGAACGGCAGGCTTGAAGTAAATGGGGGAATCGCACTTTTGTTGCAGTCACGCCATCTGCAGTGATTGGCTGTTGCGATGTCGCACAACAATAGAAAAAGCAGCTTTCCCGTACTAAGCGAGACTCTCAATGTGTTATTCATGTATTTCATGTACTACTGGCAAATATTTCATGTACTACTGGCAAGTGCTGCACACAAAAACGTTGGGCGTACCTACACCAGGCCAGCCTTCACCAGCCTTCGCTTGTACTTACGATATGCGAAACACAAATCCCGCTCGTTATGTCGACAGCAGTGACAACGATGGCATAGGAGAACGATGGTGCCATGCCGACGTATTAATGATGGTCACGCGATAAAGGTGTAAATACAGTAATAAAATGACAGTGATATATATAAGTTCACTGCCTTACGAGGATCGATGTGATCTTTGCCGTATTATAAGTTACCCTATAATGAAGGCATTATAAATGCTAACAAATTAGAATGACAAAATCACAATGACAAAATATTTTACGCATTATAATTATGGTATTAGAACAATTGCATAAAATCGATGGAAAGAAAACTAGTTCAATATGAGCAACGGCAACATAAAGTTGATAGTTGTGTTGACAAAATTATTATCATGGAATGAAAGAAATTTATTACGAGGGGAAAAGTACATGGCAACGACGTAATGCCTCTGCTTGTATAAAATCTTATCTGCGCTTAAATGTATAAATGTATACTTTTTACTTGAATCCCAGTCAGAAGTTTTTTTTTATATATATACATGCATCTTAGATCTGTCTAACCTGCTATACACTAGCCATTCCAACCAAAGTGAAGATAAAACGCAAAGAAAACTTCAGTTCAAGGAAATATTAAAGAGGAGGTTACAACTAAAGCCACATGATCACTTGAACACCAGGGTACAATTATAAATTTGAAGCGCTACAAAATCAACGAAAAGAAAAGCACAAGATATACCAAGCAAAAGTCGTCAGAAGCTCAAAGGTAATCACAAGGCTCGAGTGCTACTCAGCGGTGTTTTTGTCATTTGTGGTTACATTTGTGGTTACTGGTTTCTAAAGTCAATTCATACCTCATTTTCGACGCACGAATCACTTGGGCATTGTTAGGAATAAGAACAACGCACGCGGTTAATAGATAGGTCCAGAGTGATTAGAGTCTGCAGACAGTGGGCCCAGAACATGGTAAGTTGTGTTGCGGGGAGCACTCTCCAAGAAACACGGGAAAAGTGAAGAATAAATGCTCCATGCACGGGAAAATTATTGGCGCCAAAACATGCAACACCTAACCAAGTTGCTGTGCTCTAGCAGCATACGTCGCGAAAAAATAACTATACCAGGGGGTAAACAATGCTTAGAGCCTACGTGCGAGTCTATCAACATTATCGCCCGTGATACCACCTGCTCACCGCAGTAGCGCTACATCACTCATAGGCTGCTTTTGTGACTACAAGCAGCTCAAACAATATTTATCAATGTAAAACATAAGCCTTTTTTAGGGGCGAAGCTTCTTAAAGCGGCACCTGTTCATCCCTCGTAGTAGTGCGCAACTTGTCTTATGTTTTCACCTGCAAGGTGGTGCCGGTGGGAGATTTCTCCAGTTCGTTGTTGAACAATAAAAAAATTCGCAGCATGCGCGTTAACTAAAAGCCGAATTCTCCTGTCTCTCATTCCCCATTAGCAGTAATTGGTAGGTACATTGAGCACTATCTGACAGGAAAAGGTTGCTACGTTATACTCGCTGGGCGTAACCTCCTTGGTTTTAGAAAGGTTTAGCGAGCGTTGGGCCGCAGCGCCATGAATACAGTGATCTAGTATATACCATGCATGAAGGCTCGAGGTGGTTAAAGGTGGGAAGTAGACCCGAAGCGCAAGCCGCAAGAAAGTGTGCGTTTGCCACCTCTCGTTTAGTCCTTGGAATGTCCGCTGGATGGCGGTGCTTCTATATGCGGAATATATGATGAAAAGATGCGAGATGATGGTACTTGGAGTGTTGAATAGATGGACGAGCGGACACACAGACAGATGCATAGACGGACGCACGGTTGGCTGCACGGACGGATGGACGCATGAACGGACGCAGGGGCGGATGCACGGACGAACGTGTGGACGCACGAACAGAAGCACGCGCGGACGGGTGGATGGACGCATGGACGGTCACACAGACGGACACATGGATGGACGGAAACAAGAACGAATGGACGGACGGATGCTTCGCCCCAATCTCCATCGTTCACCCCGTGGATATGCTGCTATTTTTTTTTCTCCAGAATCTGTAAGCATGCTTGCCAGAACTCGCTCTGACAGTTTCCCTGCCTCTGATGTGCCATGTGTCACACTGGCATGTGAAGTTGCTCGGGCCCACAAAGCCGTCCGAGAGCAAGAATCATCCTGAAGAAGCAATACGCCCGTATTATTACGAGATAATAAACAAGCACGAACTGATGAAAATGCGTACCTCATAAACGAAACTTCGAAATTATACCTACCACAATACACACGATACGTTATAGTGCTGGAGCGCCGACTAAACGTCACAATGAATGCAGCGGTAACAATATTCACAGCATTGGATCCCCAGAGTTTACTTATAGGGTTTAAGACAACATGACGTAAAACATCACGACTATAGGTTGGCGAACTCACTCACGATTGATTCACTCAGAGTCATTCAGACTCAGATTAGGCCTTGGGTCTGAGTCAGTACGGATCAGTAATATTTCGGTGAGTTTGGTTTCCAGGGAGTCCGGTTAAAGGAAATTCTTCGTCGATGTGAGTCCGACACATGGAAATTTTGGTGAGTGTGAGTCCGAGAAAGTCAAAAGCGTGAGACATATTTCTTGAGTGAGTCTGAGTTAGTTTTACTTTTGTTTACCGACCTATGATGACGAGTAACACGGGCGCCGACGTCCTTCACTGAAGTAGTTTTTCGGTTGTCACGTATCGGGCCTATCCTCCTTTCACGCGAACACCATCAACACTTGTTTCTCTTAAGCAACGCTGCTATTATACAAAAACTCGCAAGTGTTTTTCGCCGATCGCCCCGCCGCGGTGGTCTAGTGGCTAAGGTGCTCGGCTGCTGACCCGCAGGTCGCGGGATCGAATCCCGTCTGCGGCGGCTGCATTTCAGACGGAGGCGGAAATGTTGTAGGCCCGTGTGCTCAGATTTGGGTGCACGTTAAAGAACCCCAGGTGGTCGAGATTTCCGGAGCCCTCCACTAGCGGCGTCTCTCATAATCATACGGTGGTTTTGGGACGTTAAACTCCACAAATCAATCAATCAAATCACGTTTTCCACCAATCAAAACAATGCGCCTCCTTCACCGAGATTGAATTCAAAGGAAGTTTTTGTGCCTGAGCGCAAAAGTGGGGGTCGTTAGCGGTATAAACACCGCGCGCACGGCAGCATCCGCACACATGTGCACACCGACACTCCAGCAGCTCCAACAAACGCCTCGGGACCCCGGGCTGAGACTATACCGCCGGATTCCGAGGAAAGAAGCGTCCATAAAATATGAGGCCGCCCATGGCCCGGGCCACGGCGAAACACCGCTTGCCGCGCCAAGTTCACCGCGCGCCGCCGGCCTCCAAATAATAATGAGTTGCCTTCGCACGTCGGCTGCCGCTTCCCTTACATTAATTACGGCCTGCGCGAAGCACCAAACAGTAACGAACGGCTTCGCCTGCCAGCCCCACTTGCACACTTTATTCCGTCCTTCTTCTTTCCTTGCGAGCAAAGACAGCACGCGCGAAACGCTAAGTGCTTTGCCGCGATCGCAAGTGCGGTCAAGAGTGCGGGCCCGCGAAACGAGCCGTGACACCGGCTGCGGCCCCGGGGTGGCAAACTTTTGGTTCGGGCACAGTTCTTCTCCCGGCGCATTAACTATTCATACGGGCCTCTCTTTTTTGCGCATGCAAGCGAGAGCAGGTGAAGCATGCGGGGAGCTGACTCCGTTACATGCACGGCCTGGTGTGACAGGCAGTGGAGCAAGCCCCCTGCAGAAAGAATGTTCTTTCGAGAAAAGTTGCTTCCAAGTGTGCGCCCTAATGCGATTCTTCACCTCGCGGCATGGTGTGGTCTCTGAATCAACCGCGTCTACCTCGATGAAAACATATGCAGCTATAGCTACACCCTCTGTCTTAATTCTCTGAGTAGCGAGTGTTACTGCAGAGGACACGTGTAACGTTATTACTTTGATATTTTCACGAATACGGTCCACATCGATTGTTATTACGAAAGGTGTATATGCTAACCACTTTTAAAAGAGAGAAGAAACGAGGTAATAAATGAGGTGTCAATAATACCGCATTCTATTCGGCATTTTTTTGGTTTATTCCGACCAGGTTAACTAACCAAGTATTCTATGCAATAGTCTATGAAATCGTTCTAATCTAAATTATAATGCCCAGTGAAGCGTGTTAAGAACAGAATAACATTTCCATCGAAGTAAGAACTTAGTGTAATTAATCATTACTGTTATCATTGCTCACCAGCTGACATCACTACTACAACGCGTTTCTATAGAGTCTACGAGCCCCATGAAGCAACTATTCACGGCACGACACATCGTGTAGTCTCCATCAGGCCTGAACCACAACTTGACAGTGACGCTAGTTCGCTGAAAACGGCGAGCGTGCAGGGAGTCCTTCGTTCGTACACGAAGTCAGTGGTAAGTTAATTAACAACTGTCGCCCTGCCGGCAGGCAGGACCCCTTTTTTTTTTATATCCTCTCGCAAAGGCAATCCATTTATTATTGACGCCAAAACGCTATAGGGGGACCTTCTCACCAAGACTGCCTGAAAGTGGGAACGTGAGGTCTCAGGCGTGCAAGAGCATGAGAAGAGATACATAGAAAGAGAGAGAGAGAAAGAGAGAGAAAAAGAGAGAAAGGGGATAGAATATAGTGAACGCTATGCACTATGGAGCCAACCTAATGTGAGGCGATTCTAGCATTACGCCAAGTCGATCGAGTCCAAGCAGTTTAACTTAAAAAGCGACATGGCTGTGGATGTGGATGGTTATAAGTGAAGCGAGCAGCCGTCCCGTACCGTTTCGTGGAGAGCGTCGGAAACAAATGCCCCACCGCTCCAACCCACGAACCGCTCTTGGCGTGAAGAATGTGCACAGTTTCTTTACGCATGCATGAGGGTGCTCGGACTGCCAGATTAATCGTTGCGAGGCTGCCCAGAGGGACTCACGAGTCGGTGGAAAAGGAGAGTGGCAGCCGCAATAAAAGAACGATGCGCGTATGCATATGCGTGAGTGCCAAGTGATACGAGTGATTATTCTCCCCATCGAAGACACTTTTTTCCGTGACTTACACACGTCCCAGTGTTTCCAAGGAAAGCCAGGCGCCCGATCTGGGTATTTGTCTGTCACACGTTGTGAAGTTAACCAAATGAACGGTGCATACATAATTTACGAATGGTCATTCGAATGGGGACTCCTTCGATCGTGCAAAAGAAGTGGGGATCGTGACTCGAAAAAGTCAGGAAAGAGAGGTCATATGGAGGTAACTGAGTCCTATCGTGCTTCTAAGAATGAGCACCACGTGTACTCAAAGTGCTGTACACAAAGCGCTGTAATTCGGTGTTTGAGGTGAGTTGGACATATAAGGACGTTAGCTAATGTTACCTCACTCATATATATGATGTCAATAATTAGTAACCGATGGCAAAGTCGAAAACTTCCACTGTAAGGCGTTTATTTTTTTTTCACTGTTGTACGTTCATGTATAGAACATAAAATTTATATCGACATCGGGATTCGCATATGCTGTTTCCGCTATAGTAACGTGATTTACTCGTGCGCCGCAGTCACCCCTCCCCCTCTTTTTCACTGTTCAATACTTTACGTCAATTATGCACAGTCGATAATAATAATTATTATATTATGTGGGGTTGAATATCCCGAAGCCACGATATGATTATGAGAGACGCCCCATGGAGTGCTCCAGGCGGTGGTGAGGGGGCGTGGGGCATGTTCACCCATTTATGGATGTTTGACGACGTACCATATGGTATAGCCACTCAAATTTTACAAGTGACAGCGGACATAAGGCATCATAGGACAATGCAGTATTACATTCGAAGACCTAGATAAGCGTTGAAATGACCTCCTGTATATTGCCTCCTATTGAAATGTTCGTTAGTTTAAGGTTGCTTAGTTAGTCATAACCTTTCTCAGAACATTTGACCATGCCTGCGAAAGAATACTGACCGATTTAAAACGATGCTGGAAGACATTTGAAAACATTCTGTCCGACTGCCTAGGCACTTCCTTCAACATGCACGAAGAGAAAGAGTTCTTCTCGCTTCGTTATCGAGAAGGATGAGGAGGAAGAAAAGGCAGGGAGGTCAACGTCAACTAGACACGCACCCGGTTTGCTACCCTACACTAAGTAAACCAGGTGAAGGGCACACAAGTTCGTTTCAATGAAACCTTATCACCTAAGTCAGAACTTAAGAAACTATGAACTAAGTTATGCCGAGTTCTTTACACATAGCGAAATCACGAGGAGATCAGTAAACAAATGATAAGTTGAAGCGTGATGACAAGTGCGCCCACAAATGCAGTGAAGACAGCATACGCTTACGAGGAAAAGCCAGGGGCTGAAAACGGCCTTCCCAACAATGTTCTTCTCTTGAGAAGATGCTAGGCGGGGGGAGGTAGGGTGAGCAGACACCGCGAAGGACATCATCTTGTCCCCGCGAATTCGAGTTTTATGCAAAGTCATGTCTCGATGCACGCCGCCAGCTCAATCTCTTTCCCAGATTTTCAGTTCCGTGTCTGTCGTTTGCTGCAGCTTCATCGAACGCACGATCGGGAGCTGCTTGTGTGTGTGAGCAATAGAGCTTTCCAACCAGGGACATTTCGACGACATCGTGCCGATTCGATTCTGATTGTCCCCCGCTTTCGGTCGCCCTCAGAAACATCCATTTCGTTCCATTGTCCTCCGTTGGCTCACCGCCGACACCCCTCGTTGGAATGCAAAGTGAAGTAGGCTTAGCGACTGACCGCCAGGGATGAGCACGTGGACAGCCGAGGGGTGGCGGGGGGGGGGATGAAGACGGAGTGGGCGAGGCAAGAAGCAGACGTGTGGGCTTTATGAAAGATTTCCGCTATAGCCCGGCGGAGACAGCGATATGCTAGGTACACGGCGGTGGATGGAGGGTGTGGAGCGTGGATGAAGTGATGACGGGGACGCTAACATGCCGAGAGCGCTTAGTCGTTGTATTTTTTTGAAATTCATGAGAACCGTCGACGTGTCCCTGCTGCTGACGCGTCATCTTCGATTCAGACTGCTTCAGGCTGTCTGATCGGCTTGTTTTACTTGCGTCTGCACTCTATGTGAAGCTAAACGGTGGTCTGGTCCCATGTTATTCTCTTCCGCACTTTTGGGTTTGTTTTTAACTATATATTATCTTCTGCAATGTGATAGCACACACTTCAAAGAGTGCCCTCTTCTGATTTGAGCTAATGTACTATTATGTATACCTAACATACCAGATCCTAGCATCTGGTTAACTTCTCTGCCTTTCGTTCTTTTTTCTCGTTTCTCTATATCACCGCCAACGCACGATCAAATGCGCGTTGTGCCCTTCACTATGCACTTAAGCTGCTTTTTGAACAAGTACTTATTGCTCAGAAGTGTGACCGACAGAACCGCCATCTGTGCCGCCATTTGAGAAAGACATGTCGATTAATAAATCCGGTTCCCCTTAAGCTGAAAAGTAGTACAATTACGTACTTCTGGGGAACTTTTGACGCACGTTTTGCGGAAGATACAATAGTCATTATCACAAATAAGCTGCAGTTGTAGCTGCGACCGATTCGGTGAAGTTGCGAATTCTTCGGCCCTAGTCGGCGTCGCAAACCTGTTGAATCAGAGTGGGCATTGCATCAAAGCGTCGGAATAGGCTGAAAGGCTGTTTACCAGTCAAATCGTCTCTCAAGACAAACGTGAGAAACGCAATGAGACAACGGATGGTTCGCGCTCGCAGGTGTGAACATCGGTCGCGGAACCTCTGTCGGTCGCTGGTGTGAATACCGCCTTAAGGCGACGCGTTCGTCTGACGTATTCGTTTTCTGTTGGTGTGCAGTTGCCATTTCAACGACATTGAGCCAACTACGACTTCAGTCACAGTGATCTGGCAAGTTGCAGTTTACGGCTACTTTTGTACACGTTGAGAGTCACAGAATACTGAACTTCACGTTACCTTTACCTTACCGTTAGCCACCCAGTAGCTTGTGTACCGAATCATGGATATATCGTTGTAATACATGGTGTAGCGATGCTTTATTCGCCCATCTGCGGGGTATATCCTGTTTGTCTCAGGTGCACATAACATCACTTAAAGCGTTGATTTGCAGTCATACTACATTTCGCACCGAAAGCATATTGTTTGAAGTCGCCCTTATTTAGTAAAACGATTCTGGAAGTTCGATTAGGCTGGTCTTTCTTTAAGTTTAGTCGTGCGAGATTACAAGCATCAACCTTATCACATGAGTCGTACTCTCGCAGTTTTTCTAGATAACGTTGCAAATGTAACTTTACTGGTTGTTTCGGAGCACGGTCAACAATTAACTTCTCAAATCTAATTTCAGAATCAGAACGAGCATTTACAGCTTTCACAATTAAACGGAAGCAGACGACAACAGACAATGAACTGTGGACACACCTCCGTTCGTTCATTATCGTCTCTTTCATCTATGGAGCTTGATAAACGTAATAAATACCCGATGGTCTACACGCAAACAAACAAACACACATGTCCACGCACAACGCAGGAAGAAAGATAATTTATAAGATGACAAAGAGATTGGCATAAGCTAGGGCAATCTAGCCTGCTGCTTTGTCAAGAAAACAGAGATAGGGTAAAGGGGCAGGGAAAAAAGTAATGAAGAGTGATCATGGGGACAGAAAGAAAGTATGCGTAATGCAATAACCACGCAGAAATGTGGTTCCGCTAGGGTATGGGGTCCATTCTTGTATTCTTAAAAGGACCCTACAACAGTTTTCGATTGATTGATTGATTGATTGATTGATTGATTGATTGATTAATTGATTGGTTGGATTAATTGATTGATATGTGGGGTTTAGCGTCCCAAAACCAGAATATGGTTATGAGAGACGCCGTAGTGGAGGGCTCCGGAAATTTATACCACCTGGGGTTCTTTAACGTGCACCCAAATTTGAGCACACGGGCCTACAACATTTTTGCCTCCATCCGAAATGCAGCCGCCGCTGCCGGGATTCGATCCCGCGACCTGCGGGTCAGCAGCCGAGTACCTTAGCAACTAGACCACCGCGGCGGGGCTAACACTTTTCGAGGTAGCCATGAAATTGACTCGGTAAAATAGCTTATCGCCTCAAAAATTTACAGCCGAAAAGAAAAAAATTAGAACCCTTCCAATTCCAGTGGAGTTACAAAGATATGTCACACACTGCAACTGCATTCTCTTTTCTCTCGCCCCAGCAAAAGTGCTGGAAGCTAAGCAGGGAATTATGACATGGGAGAAGGAGATACGTCATGCGCACTTCGTGACATTGAACACTTTCTCTCTCTCTCTCTCTCTTTGTTCGTATACGTGCCAACATGGCGCGGCCTCGGACGGCGGCCCCTGCAACGACCAAATGCTCCATGCTCAAATCAGCCAATGGCTGATGCAATGGCTGTGACGAATGATTTCTCAGCGTGTATCGTCATTTTTAGAGAGAAGAGAAAGCAATTTTTACATCAATTTGAGAATTTATTGTGAATTGCAGGCCACATGCTGCACTGTATTATTTGACTTGCGCGTTCTCTGGAGCCTCGACTACCGATCAGCAGTGTTTTTTGACCATGCTATAAAATCCCCTTAAAAAAACTACAGCAGCATTTTTCACTGCGACACGTAAAGTGGACCATCCCTAAATATATGCGATGTTGTTTCGAACACTTCGAAGCGTTTGGGCTGTTCGCACGGCGAGTGAGGTGTACGCAGTGGCGAGCCGGATTGCGCAGATTCTTACCAAGCACACTGTTATCATAGAAGCGCATAACTTTTACTTGAAAAATAAATCTTGTCATGTATTTTGTCGAATACAACTAGTTAAGTTTTGATAATATGAAGTACTAGAAATGACCCTCAAGCTCACGAACGGTAATATAATAGGCCGCTATTGTCGTCAATATAAGTGACATTTTAATGAGTAATGCAGTTTGAACGAAGGTATGAGTAATGTCGAATCTGTATGTTGTCTTCAGCGTCGTATAAGTTATGAGACATTGCAGATAGGAAATATTTTTGTTTAACTCTGTAGCTCGCATGGCACACAGGCTACACTAGCGAACGCGCACTAAAGTCACCCACGGCAACATCGCCATACCAGAGAACCGCGCTTTTCACGGAGGTGCAGTATGTGTTGTGGTTTTCCATCACAACATTACGTTATGATTATGACAGGCGCCGTAGTGGAGGGCTCCGGATATTTTGACCACTCGGGGTTCTTTAACGTGCAGCTAACTACAAGCACACGGGCCTACAGCATTTCGCTTTCACCGAAAGGCGGCGGCAGTGACCGGTATTCAGTCCCGCCACCTTCGGGTCAACAGATAGCCAACCAAACTCCACTCTTCGTTTTAGACTTGCCGCCACCGTTGCCAAGCTGCTTTTATTTTTCAATGGAGTGCAATACGTTCATCCAAGAACACGAAGGGGACAATTAAATGAACTATTGTGTTGGTTTTGTTTAAAAAATTGCCCCTAAAGGCTCGTCGAACGAAATCTAAAGTAATTGCTCCAGTCACTAAGCCGCGTGTAACTACAACATGTACCTCTCTTTTTTTAATGTGATGCCCAATTTTCTGCTTCGTAAAAATCAAGATGAACAAAAAGCATGACGCGAAAGGGTAAGAAGTGCTCTTGACAATGCGTAATAGAAATTTCGCCTTACAAGCATTTACAGGATGTACTATCATCTATGTTACGTTCTATTCTAGATCGGCTTGGTTCACTGGGAAGTAAAGTATGACCCCTGACAAAGTACACTCAAGACTACTGACCTTTGTAACGAGGGCAGTGGGCATGGAGCTCGAGTATAGAAAAGGAAGAAGACTTGCTGTGATCGCAGGCTTGCGTTCAGTTAGCCCTTGCGCTAAATAAAGCTCTCCTTCGCCGAGTCAACTCCTGCTTGTCCAACAACCCGTTTCAAGTGGTGGAAGTGCGGGGTACATCTGGTCCTCACCCTGGAACTTCGCAGCCGCACACTCCAACGACCTCCTACAATGACTGATCCGGGGCCATGTCATGCTGCTACTCCAGATCTCGCACCTGTGCCTGTCTTCTGTGCTGGCGCTCTCCGGCAGCGCGACCCCCCCATATTTGGTGGCACAGAGGACCAAGATGTGGACAACTGTATTGCCGAGTATGAACTGGTGAGCGCCGTCAATAAGTGGAATGCAGCCAATAAGCTCACAAATGTGAGTTTTTACCTGACCGACGTGGCAAAACTATGGTACAGAAATCATCAAAGTGATTTCAGTACCTGGTCGGAATTGGCGAAAACCCTCGCGGAAGTAGTCTTTGGCCGTCCTGCTGTCCGCCGCCTTCGTGCTGAACAGCGCTTGCAAGGCAGAGTACAGAGAGCAGATGAAACTTTCACGAGCTACATCGAAGATGTGCTGTTTCTCTGCAAGCTCGTCGATTCGACTCTGGACGAGGCAGGCAAGATCAAGAACATCATGAAAGGAATAGACGACGGTGCATTCCAAATGCTGGCTGCGAAGAGTCCCCAGACGGTCGCCGAGGTGATTCAGCTCTGCCAAAGCTATGATGAACTGCGTCGGCAGCGCGCTTCTACGCGTTGCGCTGCTCAAGACACCGCGGACATCTCATCCCTCGACTATCGCCATGACACCGCCGACCACTCTGCGTTGATGCCAGCCATAAAGCAATTCATACGCGAGGAGGTCGCCCGGCAGCTATCTATAATCTCAAGAACTACCGAGCCGATGGCACCCTTGTCGCCTTCGCTTCGCCAGGTCATTCAATCGCAAGTTGCCGAAGCATTGCCGCCAGCTCAGGCTCCACCAACTGTTACCGCACCACTAACGTATGCAGCCGCAGTTGCTCGGCCACGTGCGCCAGCGTCTCCTACCATCTACGAAGCTACTCGCCACGTTTATTCGTCGACGCCACCTTCCCGCTCGCTGACCGTCCCGTCTCCGGCTGTATATGAAACAGGTCAGAACGTTTATGTGACGCCGCCACCTGCACGACCATTTACGGTACCTTATTCAGCGAACAGTGCCCCTATCGTCAGCCAATGGCGCACTCCGGATCATCGGCCGATATGTTTTTCATGTGGCATCCCAGGCCACGTAGCTCGTCACTACCGTCGTCGCAGCTTCCCTTCTCACGACATTGCAGGGGCCTCACATTACATGCCCACCATGCCCACTCAGCCGCAATATTCCGTTCCTGCCGATCCACCTCTAGACGTACGTCCCGGACGCCGACCATCCGGCTCAAGTCGTTCACCTTCTCCTCGTCGCAGATCTATTTCTCCGATGTTACGTCGCAACAGCCCACCGCGAGGGGAAAACTGACGGGCGCAGTTCCGGAGGCAAGAACTGCGTTGGCAGCGAAAATTTCAAGACCTAACTGCTGTCCCCCGAACGAAATCGAACTCTATATTGATGGCATTAAGGTGCAAGGACTTGTCGACACTGGAGCTGCCGTATCTGTAATTAGCGAGAAACTGTGCCGAAACTTGAAGAAAGTGACCACACAACTTACCGACCTATCTTTGCAGACAGCTACGTCCCATCATATTCAGCCTTCAGCTTTGTGCACTGCACGAGTCGTCATTCAAGGTGCGATGTACGTCGTCACATTTGTAGTTTTATTCCGTTCTTCGCATGACGTTATCCTTGGGTGGGACTTTCTTTCGTCAAATTCTGCTTTGGTCGACTGTGCTCGTTCTGAACTCGCGTTATCTGTGCCGTGCTATGACCCCGACGACGGTGCTTCGTGTAGAGTGTTTGCTGCTTCTGACGTTGACATTGCGCCTTTCTCGGCTGTTGTTGTCTCGGTGTCATGTGCCTCCCCTCCGAAATCGCCTGTGTTGTTTATGCCATCGGTCCCATCTGCGTGCCGTCGAAATATCATGGTTCCGTTTGCCGTCGTCATTTTTCGCAATGGTCACGCTGCCATTTATGTGTGCAATCCCTCGGACAGCCCGTCATCCCTACTACGTGGAGAATGCCTGGGAAGCTACGAACCTTGCGAGTGCATTCTTCCGGCTACTATACCCGATTCAACGGTTTCGCTCCCAATTTGTGCTGTCACTCATACCAACGCGGCTAATGATGCTCTGGACGTATTTTCGGATGCCATCGACTCTGAGCTCCCACCAACTCAGCGCGAAGAGATTATAAATCTTCTTCTCCGCTTTCGTTCTTCATTCGATCGTGACCAGTCAGGCTTAAGCCGAACCTCTGCGGTCGTTCACCGTATTGACACCGGTCAACAAGCCCCGCTAAGGCAGCGTCCGTACCGTGTGTCATCTGCTGAACGCCGTGTCATCGACGAACAAGTGGACGACATGTTGAAACGGGGCATCATCGAGCCCTCCAACAGTCCCTGGGCTTCACCGGTTGTTCTCGTCAAGAAAAAGGACGGATCCATCCGGTTCTGCGTTGACTACCGCCGACTCAATAAGATAACGCGCAAAGACGTATACCCTCTGCCACGCATCGATGATGCTTTGGACTGCCTACAAGGAGCAGAATTCTTTTCTTCGTTAGATTTACGCTCCGGCTACTGGCAGGTGCCCATGGCAGAGGGTGACCGCCCGAAGACAGCCTTTGTAACACCGAATGGACTATATGAATTCACTGTTATGCCCTTTGGCCTCTGCAATGCGCCTGCCACTTTCGAAAGGATGATGGATACCGTCTTGCGAGGTCTGAAATGGAAAACGTGCCTCTGTTATTTGGATGACATTGTGGTATTTTCAAGCGACTTTGCGACCCACCTTAGCCGCCTCGAGCAAGTTCTTACGTGCCTTTCCACGGTGAGACTTCAACTTAACTTGAAGAAATGCCACTTCGGTGCTCGCAAGCTTGTAATTCTCGGCCATGTGGTTTCTAAGGACGGCATTCTCCCGGACCCTACGAAACTTAATGCAGTCGCGGCGTTCCCAAAGCCAACCACCATCAAAGAGCTTCGAAGCTTCATCGGCCTATGTTCTTACTTCCGGCGCTACGTCCGCAATTTCGCCTCCATTATCGCCCCCTTGACCAATCTTCTTGCCGGAAGTTCTGATTTGTCAGCGTGGTCGCAGGCGTGTGATGATGCATTTCAGGAACTCCGACAGCTCCTCACCACGCCTCCCATACTCCGACATTTCGATCCGTCTGCTCCAACGAAGCTTCATACGGACGCTAGTGGTGTCGGGCTAGGGGCCATACTGGCCCAACGTAAGGAGGGCTTTGACGAGTACGTCATTGCCTACGCCAGCCGCACCCTCAGTAAAGCCGAGAAGAATTAGTGTAACTGAAAAGGAGTGCCTCGCCATTATTTGGGCAATCGGAAAATTTCGGCCTTATTTATATGGACGTCCGTTTGATATTGTAACAGACCACCATGCGCTTTGCTGGTTATCTTCACTAAAAGATCCTAATGGTCGGCTCGCTCGTTGGGCAATGCGGTTACAGGAGTTCGATATCCGTGGTAACTACCGTTCTGGTCGGAACCATTCCGACGCCGATGCCCTCTCATGTCATTGGCTTCAGAGCCTGTCGGCTCGCCTATCTCCACTAGTGCTGCCTTGGCCATCAGCATTTCGGACATGCCTTCCGAGCAATGCAAAGATGCTTGGATTTCTTCTCTTTTGGACTTTCTCTCAAACCGGACACGCGCTCCAGTTTCCAGGACGCTTCGCCGTCAAGCAGGACACTTCGCTATTCGGGATAACCTGCTTTACCGCCGAAACTACAGCTCGATCGGCCGTAAGTGGTTGCTCGTCATCCCCCGACATCTGCGCTCTGACATTTGTGCCACGTTCCACGATGATCCACAATGTGGCCACGCTGGTGTGTTAAAAACATACACCCGCTTGCAGCTGCGGTACTACTGGCGCGGTATGTACCGTTTCGTTCGCCGTTACGTAAGGTCTTGCTTTACGTGCCAGCGACGCAAAATGCCCACTCAACATGCCACAAGTCCCTTGCAGCCGTTTCCATGTCCAGCACGAGCTTTCGATCGTGTCGGAATCGACCTTTACGGTCCGCTTCCCTATACTTCGAGTAGCAACCGCTGGGTCATTGTCGCTATCGACCACCTAACGCGGTACGCTGAAACAGCTGCGTCACCTTCTGCTATTGCAAAAGACGTTGCGTGTTTTATACTGCAAAACCTGGTTTTAAGGCATGGAGCACCTCGGGAGTTACTATGCGACCGCGGCCGCGTTTTTCTCTCCGATGCCATCAAAGCGTTGTTGAGCGAGTGTCGCATCATACACCGCACTACCACAGCTTATCACCCGCAAACTAATGGAATGACAGAGCGTTTTAATCGTACACTTGGGGATATGCTGGCCAAGTACGCTTCATCCGACCAGTCAAATTGGGATGGCATACTCCCTTTTGTGACATATGCTTACAACACTGCAACGCAAAGCACCACTGGATTTTCGCCTTTCTTCCTTCTTTATGGACGCGAGCCATTATCAACAATGGATACCATTCTTCCTTATCGACCGGACCCTTCAGAGATGACTACCGTTTCTAGAGCAGCAGCACACGCTGAAGAATGTCGGAAGCTTGCTCGTGCGTTCACGTCACATGACCAGACGCGCCAAAAACATCGCCACGACGCGTCAACCACGCATATGAGCTTTGCTCCGAACTCACTTGTGTGGTTATGGATTCCTTCTACTCCTTCAGGACTCTCCCACAAGCTTTCGTCCAGGTACCATGGCCCTTATCGAGTTGTACGCCAAACATCCCCTGTCAACTACCTTGTCGAGCCGCTGGATGCATCTCCGGACAAGCGCCGTCGGGGAAAAGAAATCGTACACATCTCTCGGCTCAAGCCATACCATGACCCTTCTGTGTACACCTGTCCTTAGGTCGCCAGGATGGCTCCCTCATCGGCCGGGGGTGATTGTAACGAGGGCAGTGGGCATGGAGCTCGAGTATAGAAAAGGAAAAAGACTTGCTGTGATCGCAGGCTTGCGTTCAGTTAGCCCTTGCGCTAAATAAAGCTCTCCTTCGCCGAGTCAACTCCTGCTTGTCCAACAACCCGTTTCACCTTGAAGGAAAGGTGCCCTGAGCATTTGAAAAATAGCATGATTTTTTTCCTCAGACGTGAAAACAGATCGGCATTTCTGAGGACATTCGTTTTGAATAGAACCCGACAATATTATGTAAAATCGTTTACAACTGCAGCGATAGTTGAACACTCATACATTCACACACAATGGGGTACACATTAAAGCTTACTGCATGCATAAAAACTCCAACACTGAGAATGACACAGAGAATACTTTAAAACCTTGTTTGCAAGATCATTTTTCTGGCCCGATAGCTCCCCATTCCATGCATACAACTACCACGTGAAGCATTATTATTGAGCTTGAAAGCTTGCGAGACGCTTGCGATTGGCTTAAAGAGCTCCTTTAGCAGAAATTCCGGTGCGGGCATCAGCGTCGTTAATTTTGAGCGAAAAATCATCATCTTGTTCGTGACCGAAAAATCGAGAAAGATACAAATAAGATAAATCATGAAAACTTCTTGGCCCGAATAAGGCTCGAGCTCAGGTCGTTTACGTGGCAATCAGGTGTTTCACCACACAGGCACGCGTCAGCTTCTGATTACAGTGAGAAGAACTTCCTCTGTTCGGAAATGCAGCTAAAATGAATTGCTTTACAAAAACACGCGTCTTGTACACAGTATCTGAAATATAACGTGTAATGTTGCAGTACTATTGCACACTGCAAGTGTACATTGTCGTAGGGCATCAGAACACGTGATAACTACATATAACTACTTCATGGTTTAAAGCCGGCCGCCCACTACAACACGTTACTGCGCGTGTTCCCTTGTAACCACGTAGTGGGATGCAAAGCAAGTTCGAAAACATTTCAGGAGCATATTTGCTCGTGGTTTATAACATGCTACCCATTACAACGAATGCAGCCATATGTTGAAGCTTCACTGACATAAGCCACTTTTAAATTTCTCGATCACACTGCAATAATCCACAATTCCAGAAATAATCCAGAATCCACAATAATCCACAATAATCCACAATCCACATCATACAATAAAAAGTATGCACAAAGTGTACCCTACTAGGGACATATTATTGCTATGACGAGCAAGTCCTAAAGACGAAGCGTAAGTATCCCCCAACCCAGTGTGTTTGTTTGTTTGTTTGTTTGTTTTTTGCGCAATAAAAGTGTGTACTCGTTTACTTTGTGTTCGCGGTGTTGAGCTAAAATTAGGAATGCACCACAAATTATGTCGAAATTTGTTTTATTGTGAGAGAACTACGTTTTTGTTTGTTTATATTGCATTTAGGGGTGCAAAGAGAAATTCCAGGCGTGAAACGTAATGATAAGGTGTCTTTAGAAAACACTAAACACAAATTTGTGTGATAGGAGAGCATATCGTATTGGTCATGAGGCCGCCCTCTCCCCCAAAATAGTTCTTGTTAAAGCGCGTCGCTGAAAGCGGAAGGTGCAGAAAGAATAGAAGACCATGGCATCGATTGAGCTGGTGGCTCCATCTACCATAGAACGCGTAAACTGAGAAGGCGCCAAACCGTGTCTGTTTGAAATCTTCAAACTCCTTATTTGTCAGTGGAATAGATGACCTAATGAATGAATGAATGAATGAATGAATGAATGAATGAATGAATGAATGAATGAATGAATGAATGAATGAATGAATGAATGAATGAACAATTTTAGAACGCGGTTTCAGGGAACGTAGAGGGTCTGTTATAATAGTAAAATCTTCAATAATAGCTGGAAAATAGCTTCAATAATGAAACCTGCACAAATGGTTAAATTCTTCAAAATTCACTTCCTCTAAATCAATAGGCTTGCGGAGATGTGTCTGCCACAACAGGAAGGCACCCTGAAAGTCATCAATGGGAATGTCTCTCAGGAACGCTGTAACATATTTTGGAATGCTTTCACGCTCTCCCAGAATTCTTTTATCTCTTCAGTCGGGAAAATAAAAGAATTGTCAGGGATCCAAACGCAGGACTGTAAGGGCGATTGGGGACTACCGGAGTGTTGCTGCGGGTCACGAGGTTGGTTTCGATGAAGGACGTGTGGCTGGGGGGCATTGTCATGGTGCAGCTTGACCATGTCCTTGATGTCGGACCCCACGTGCGTGGCCCCACATTTCAATCTCTTAATCATCTCCAGTAAAAGGCGGCGTGGACAGTTTCTTGGCGGTGAAAACCCAATTTGCAGTATGCTCAATTGATTGTATGAACGCAAAGCTTTGAACACACAATCTACATTTTCATTGTTTCTGGTCTTTGTTGAGTGTCAACTACGGGGTTCATCAGCGACCTTCTCCCGGCCTTCCTTGAATGCCTTGTGTCACCTCTCCGACTCTGACCTTGAAATGCAGTAATCCTTGAAAGCCTCTTGAAATATCCGAAACGTTTCGGTTTCATTCTTTTTTTAGTTTCACGCAAAACTTGATAGCGTATTGTTGTTGAGGCGAAAGGGCTCCGTGACACCGTGTTATAATGTAGAAAAGAACTTTGCACGTGGAGGTACTTTTACCGCTCACACCACTCGCAGTAAACTGGCGACCGGCTGCGTTCGAAAAGAAGACCCCCACCCCCACTCCCGCCACATTGCCCGTCCAGATTTACCGCACTGCCATAGATGGTCGCGTCACAATAAAATCAAGCGTATTACATTTATAACAGACTCTGTAAGGCTGTAGGAAGCAGGAGCATGGCCAGAAATTGTTTTTCCGTGGGAGGGGCATTCAACTCTATATTTTCTATGTTCGTGTGTGCGTTTTTTTGTGTGCATGTATATATACGCAAGCAAAAGAGAAAATTTTTCGGGGGGAAGTTAATACACCAATAGGGTATTAAGCGTTAACCTCGGGGGGAGGTTAACGCTTAATACCCTGACTACGCCGCTGGTATTAAGTGTTGTTGCGAACGACGGACCGATCCCGCCGAAGCCACCACTGTTGCGAAAGACGGCGACGCCAACACGGCCCCGGAGGCGCCACTGCTTTCAACTCCGCCGGGAAGGTCACCAGCCGTTTGGTAGCGTATGTTTATCAGCTCGCGACTGCTTCTGCGCAGAGCTGATAAGACGAGCGGACGAGACGACGGTGAGTTAAACAAGGTTTATGTACAGCATATTTACAGAGGCGTTACAATTTCGGCACTGGGGCCGACAGAGACTCGAAGAGCCGAGCTCTTCTCTCTAACACATAGGTCAGTCTTTCGCCTAAGACCGCTGACTCACACACATGTCGGCACTCCGACACGGGGACGCCTCTCACATAGGATCTCCCATCGCGACGCGCCGCAGGGCTTCTTTTATTTACACCGGGTCCAACCAAAATGTCCAATCAGAAGCGCCGCCGGTCGTCCGGGCAGATTCCGCCAATGGGGGTCGCCGCGCCATGCGTCAGACCACCAGGCACGAGAACGCCGGCTCGCTGTCACGTGCGCCGATGACTCACTGCACGTGGGCGAGAGAGGCGCCGCGCGTGTTCACGCCGTTGAGATGTTCGCGTCGGGCAGACGGCGGGCTGGCCTTGACCCAGATTGCCTTTTTCAGAGGCACGGTCGTTTGACGAGGACTCGCTGGCATAACAGCACCCCCGCCGCCAGACAATGCACCGGAAAGACGAGCTGCTTCCACGGGGCTCGGATGTCAGGTGCGCTCGTTCGCCTGGTCCCTCCAGGTTCGCCTCCAGGGCCATGGGGAGAATACAGCTCCAGACTGGTCCGGGAACACATCCCATTTTTGACGACGGATCCCAGCTCCACTGGCTTGTCGCCACAACTTGCTGACCAGCTTCACTCGTCTCTTCTGACCATCTTCGGGTTCAGCACTTGTCGATGGTTCTGCAACTTGCTAAGAACGGTTCGACAACAGACAACACACGACACAAGCAAGTGCCCTCGGTCACCCGACAGAACACCAGACAAAGTATAGTACAACATATACCTATCTACGTGTCTATCGGAATTTCGTTCCCTCTACATCAAGAGGCACATGTGGGACAAAAGACCCCTAAAATGACAACTCAATTTTTTTTTTCACGTACAACAACGTAACGGATTAGAATACCACATAAAGTTGGCCCCTTGAGATCACTCTGAACGAGAGCGCTCAGCCCAGGTCGTGATGAGGTCAAAATTTTGCCCCGAATCGCCAGCGAGAAACCGAAAGGTTGAGAAAGTACTAGCTAGAACGCACTGCTCAATGCACCTGCATTAGCGTTTACCTTTCCTTTATTTTTTTTCTTTTATAGCGAACGTCAAAGTTGCGCTGTGGAGCAACATGCTCCACTTCAGTAACCGGCCACTTTTAGGCGACGATACCTATGCGGCACCAAGAGCGGCTCACACTTTCGACGTTGCACATGGGAACAACGATACGGCTTGCTACGGATTGACTCCTCACCGCTTAGCTCGATATCGTGTTCGATCACACTCGTGTTTCCGGGGCGGTCCGACAACACATACCCAAACTCGGAAACAATCTTTCTCAGGTCCTCTTTCTCAGGTCCTCCTTCACTTAAGCTAGGCTCTAGGTTTATCTGCTCCCGGATTACTTTCGATCCCTCTTCGATCACCTCACTAGAACTCAAATTTTCTGCTTCCTCTTCCTCTGAAGCCTTCAACAGCTGATTTACGACCGCTTGATGTTGAACATTGGGTTTCATCAAGTTGTAAATTTTGTTCTGCCGCCTTCCTACTTGCACCTCATAATTTGTATCGCAAGGCTTCGATAATACTTTGGCGGGCCCTTCCCAACCAACCTCAAGCTTGTTCCTTTTTGGTGGCTGCAGCCGCATTACCTGATTATCAACTTCAAAAGCGCGCTTCTTCACCGATTCCTCGTAGTGCTCCTTCGACAGCACTTTTGCCGCGTTTTTCTGGCTTTCCACTAGCGCTTCAATTTGGCTTTCCACTAGCGCTTCAATCGAGAGATCCTCACGCTGCTCTCGACCGAGCGTCTCTCGATCAACTCTCGGCAGCTCGCTCCAACTTTCCGCTACAGGCGAGAGCGTTGCAACCCTCTCGCTCTGACTCAATGGCGCCACGTCGTCTCCCCCAGCGCATACCGCGCCGGCCGCTCCCGCGATGGGCCGCTCGCGTGACTGCTCACATGACTCATGCGGAAAATTTCCTTTCTGGGGTTCCGTCGACCCGCCGACAAGGTCACTTGAGAGTTCACCGCATGGAACCAAGTCAAGCTTCCGCGAAAGCTTTCGCGCTTGCGATCGCGTGGGAGCCATGCACGCTAAGTTGGGGAAGAACGATTTGCCCTGCTCTTTGAGAAGCTGCTCCGAGTTGTTGGAGAAAAGATAAGAAAAACGACCATTCAGCGCGGCAGACACAGCCGCTTCGGTGCAAAGCTTACCGAACGGGCCTTCAATGACAACGGTGGCGATTGGTAAGCGAACACTCTGCTCCTCGGCGACTTGCCTGATCCACGCGCATTCTCCTGTGAAGTCATCCGGAGACACCAATGAAGGATGGACAACGTCCATGGTTGCCGCTGAGTCTCTAAGTGCTCGGCACGTTTTCTCATTGACCCTAATTTCTTGGAGATACGGCTCCAACAACCGCATGTTTTTTTCTGATTCTCGGATCGTTGCGAAGGCAAACTTTTCCTGACAGTTTCTCGCGATGTGCCCTTCCTTTTTACAGTTGTAGCAGATTAGCGGCTTCCGTTTGTTTTCCGGTTCTAATGCCTGTGTGGTAGAAACCTCACTCGATTTCTCCGCTTCTGTTTGCCCTTCCCCTACACTGTCTTTCGTAAGAGACGGGTCCTTCTTGAAATTACGGTGCGGAGCGGGTTTCCGTTGATCAGGTTTCCTTGAAAAGCCCTCTTTCCTTTCATCCTTTTCAACGCGAGCTGCCCTGCTATGCAACTTTCGGCGAGTATAATACTCCTCAGCTAACTCAGCTGCCTTGTTTAACTGTACGTCCCCAAGTCTGTCCTGCAGCCAAAGTTTGACATCCTCCTCGATGCAGCGGTAGAATTGCTCCAATGCAACGCATTCCACCACTTTATCGCGGTCGTCATAAACACCTTCGCCCTTGAGCCATTCAATTAAATCGGCTTTAAGACGAAACGCGAAGTCAACGTGTGACTCATTCCCCTTTTCAGCATACCGGAACCTTTGCCTGAAAGCCTCGGGTGACAACTTCTAACGTCTCAAGAGCACTTCCTTAACCTCGTCATAGCTCTCAAACGCTTCCCTCGACAAGCAAGTTATCGCGTCGGACACTTCGCCGGGAAGAAGAGCTAGCAGGTTCCGCGCCCAAAGAGACCGCTCCAAAGCATTTCGCTCACAGACGTGTTCAAACTTGACGAGATACTTCGCCATGTCCTCGCCTACTACGAACGGTGGCAGTTGATCCCGAATTCTAATACTGCTGACCTGAATAGTCGGAGAAGCTGCGCTAGGCGCCTGCGAACACTGTAGGATTGCCAATTCTAGTCGTTTCATCTCAAGGCGCTCCTGTCTCTCGGCCTCCTCGCGCTCGCGACGTTCGCGCCTTTCAGCTTCTTCACGTTCGCGAGCTTCTCGCCTTTCAGCCTCTTCACGTTCGCGAGCTTCGCGCCTTTCTTCACGTTCGCGAGCTTCGCGCCTTTCAGCCTCCTCACGTTCGCGAGCTTCTACTTCTCGCCTTTCAGCCTCCTCACGGCGTGCTTTGATATCCACCCAGGCCTCATCGACTTCCTCAGCCGACACTCCCTCATCCTTCATGATCTCAAGGATCGCTTGCTTTCGTTTCGCACGGCCCAAAGTAATGCCGAGTTCCTCACAAATTTCGATGAGTTCCTTTACTTTAAGGTTCTCCATCGTTCACACTAGCCTCTTGCTGTTTGCCCCTGTTAAGAATCTACTTGCCGTACCCACTATAAGCCTACTAGCAAGACGCGCAAGCAATTTTTCACACTCCCGTGTTTACCCCCTCCGCATTAACTTTGGTTTCAAAGCGCTTCGACTTGGCTTGAAACTATCAAAGCTCACTTCAATGCTTCACACAGCCCTTCTCTAAACTACTACAACCTGAGCTAGAGTAGTCTGGTGAACTGAGGGGAAAACATCAGGCACTCACCGCATCGATGTCGCTGACGCCGGCCGATCCCGCAGCTGCCAACCACTGTTGCGAAGCCACCTCCGAAATCCCACCGCTGCCACCACTGTTGCGAACGACGGACCGATCCCGCCGAAGCCACCACTGTTGCGAAAGACGGCGACGCCAACACGGCCCCGGAGGCGCCACTGCTTTCAACTCCGCCGGGAAGGTCACCAGCCGTTTGGTAGCGTATGTTTATCAGCTCGCGACTGCTTCTGCGCAGAGCTGATAAGACGAGCGGACGAGACGACGGTGAGTTAAACAAGGTTTATGTACAGCATATTTACAGAGGCGTTACAATTTGGGCACTGGGGCCGACAGAGACTCGAAGAGCCGAGCTCTTCTCTCTAACACATAGGTCAGTCTTTCGCCTAAGACCGCTGACTCACACACATGTCGGCACTCCGACACGGGGACGCCTCTCACATAGGATCTCCCATCGCGACGCGCCGCAGGGCTTCTTTTATTTACACCGGGTCCAACCAAAATGTCCAATCAGAAGCGCCGCCGGTCGTCCGGGCAGATTCCGCCAATGGGGGTCGCCGCGCCATGCGTCAGACCACCAGGCACGAGAACGCCGGCTCGCTGTCACGTGCGCCGATGACTCACTGCACGTGGGCGAGAGAGGCGCCGCGCGTGTTCACGCCGTTGAGATGTTCGCGTCGGGCAGACGGCGGGCTGGCCTTGACCCAGATTGCCTTTTTCAGAGGCACGGTCGTTTGACGAGGACTCGCTGGCATAACAGTGTCAACAGGTGATATTTTTTCTAGATTTTTATGCTGATGCCTGCGTTTTCATCAGAAAACTGTATTCTTCGCAATTTGGATTGTGTGTTAGCCTTCATTAACCAAGGAATAGTAGAGTGAGTGAGATTCAAGTATTTAACTGCAACCAGGCAGAAATTCGAAAGGCCGGACCCTTATTGACATTTACTGTGCTTCAATCCTCGTTTCTTGTTATTTCTTTCTTTTGTCTGATTTGTTGTTTAGTGCTGAAATAGCACAAGCAGTATACAGCAGTAGGCCCGTGGCTATACCGTAACGCAACTTACGACACCAACCAGTAGCACCCCTCAGTCTCTGCCGTTAGCTTGACAAATGAAAATTCAGATACAAATTTTGAACTCGATGCGTCTATAATATAGTACATTCAACCCTCCGGACGTGATGGGCGCTTGCAACAGTGTCTACGGAATGAACTGTCGTTCACTCTACTGTTTTAGCTGAGTCTATCACTGAATGTCAATTACAGGAAGAAAAAGAAGAGGGCAACGCTGTCTGAAAAGTGATCATGCGAACCATTTTTTTTCTCGAACCCATGTATGTACGACGACAATGGGGCAATGAACGGCTGCCAAAAGTGAATGGGCAACTCCCCTTTGCCAACATCCTGAACCAAACGAACGAGGAGGATGCGTCAATGGCGAGTGCTTTCTGGGAAACCAGGGTGGTCGGACGTCTCGAACAAAGAACCATCAGCGGCTCACGTCACGTCAAAGAGACTGTCACAAGCGGCAAGGTCGCGTACGAAGCACCAGCCGACGCATCCGACCACGTCTCTTGCCTATGGTCCGTTACGACTTTAGTCCTTGTTGGCATTGCCCTAGTCATGAGAACCCGGCCAATGGCCATGTTAGACGCGCCCTTCGAACATATGCATGCCGTACTAAATCAATTGGGTGAGGACTTGATGGCACTAGCCATCGATGACAGGTCACCATTGCCGCATTCGGTGCGCGGTGACTGCAGTTCTTTGAACTTGGACGGCAACACATCGACCACCGACTTGACGACGGAAGTCCCAATGCCACTGACTGTCGACGAGACCGACAGAGGTGTGACGACTCAGCCTCGAGATGACTAATATGCCGGCGACGATAGTGCGACATTTCCTCGTTGATAACGATAGGCGAAGAACACTTTCGTGTGCTTTCTTGATTCAAGAATGCGACTTATCCAAGGTCTTCAAAACTCTACTGACACCTTAGGTGTCCATCTAGATAAAAAAATACTGTAATCCCAAATAAAGTAGCCAAAGCTAAAAAACAAAAAAGAAACATGGATAATGTCTTCGTCATATGAATCTGTATAACACGAAAGTGAAGTGTGCCCTTCCAGAGGTATTGAGTGTTTATTGTGCACTGTTCACAGAACTGAAGGGCGGGATGTACGTACGGTCAACAACAGCAGTAGGCTCGTAGCTATGGTGTTCAGCAATATGAACAAAGCGACATGAAACAGCGACAACAGCGACGTAATCTGAACGAACCCTCTCATATCCAAAGGTATTACAAGGTTGTAAACGTAAATATTACAACAAAATTTATGTTCAGTGAGCTGTTCAGCATTTGCACAAATTCGTTATGGTTTATTGTTAACACAACATCGTGTGGTGGACTATTTCAATAACATGTCGAGCAAAACGTGCGCGAGTAAACCAGATTTATTCATGGCACGTAAGTAATGGCGCAGAATCTATGCTTCCATCCATTACGCCACAGCACAAAAACAATAATGAAATTTCCTAAACAGAGAGATAATATCAACACGCATACATCTCGACACCAGCATTATATCCACCGAGTAAACCACCGGATAAATTTGATCCCGCGTCTTCGGCAATATACCTGATAGGTGGCTGCAATGCTACAACTACGAAGATATACAACTGTACGTGCATTATCACATTTCCCAGTGGTGTATTATTTTAAAATGTGAAAATAGAGTTAGGAAAAATGTACTTTAAGAAGACGTGATTTTGGGTTTTGTTTTTTAAAAGGCCAGTCAACAGGCTCGAACTTTTTTTTTACATCCCCTAAAGAAACTCGGCAATTCGTAGCCTAGACCATGGCGATCACTTTTTCCGAATATTGCAGCGCTGCACGCCGCGCAGAGCCTCAATTTCTAAAAAGAAACAATTGCTACGCTTCTTTACTGCGCCTCACCAATGCTTATATCACGCGAAGTGACGGAAAGTCGCCGATCTGCGATTTGACATATATAGCACGCTACTCGTAGATTGGTGTAAACCAGTCACGACGACGGGCTAAATCTTCCCCTTCCTGTGAGGAAGGCTGGCGAGGCCGTGCAAAAATTTGAAACCCAGCCAAAACTAATTTTGTACCCCTCTAACTTCATTATATAGCCCGTATTCGCGAAGTTCTTGCAGCAGCATGTTCACAACGCAGACGTGCACATATTTCTCTTTACAGCAATTTTTGTACCTTGGGGCTGTTTAATGACCCTTCAAGTGGTGTCTCAAGAAAATATTCTCTTTTATCTCTTTTAATTCTTCACCTGCGCTCGCGTTGAGCCTTTCATGCCTTCTTGTTCCTCATTGGTCATTCTATGTACCGTGCAAAAGGAACGAAGAAAATCTATTGGTGTTTGTTTATGAGGAACGCCGTTGTTAAGAGTGATTCTTCGATTTCTTATCTGAAAATGCGGGTATCTAATAAAACTGAGAAGTCGTCTCTGCTTTTACAATACACGTATAGAAACTAAAGTTGAAGAAACAAAGGTTTTGCATTCATAATAACTTACAAGCGACAGGTGACTGCACATTCGGACTTCCGAGCAGCAAAGTGCTTATGCCATGACACATACACCCTACCTGTTAGGTCCATTAGGGATGCATGACTTGCCATATTGAAGACTCGTATACTTCATACCCACAGGGAGTTATACCTAAAACATATGAGCGAATGCGAAAATCGCAACATGGTTACGCTATAGAAACTTGTGAACCACGAGCAAGTCCCGTCACATAGAAGTTCCGTCGCTTGAGTCAGCGCGGTCATTTTTTCGAATGACTGTGGTTGGCCCTGGTCATCATTAAATGTTGCCGCAGCATTGCCACCATGGTGGCCTGCAGAATGGAACTCAGGGGTCGGTCCCGTATCCGGCCTACACAGAGCGGGGGGACATTGACTTCCTCGTTATCATGTGGCCCCTTGTTGTCACGGGCTTTCGATCTCGCACGTAGCAGCTCGTCTTCTTTTGTGTCATCTCTGGACGGCTACGACTCTCACCCAGAGTCAGTAGCTGTCGTTCAGCGCTCCACCATCCTGGTCGTCGATGTACGCATATTCACGACGGTTTCTGATTAAGCTTTTCTTAATTAACCTCCCTAAGGAGGCTTCTCTTTATTAAACGAACACAAAAAATAGTTATCAGCCTGTATATAAACTTTGCCCACAAAACAACATCATTTGATGGGAATACAAGTCTATTTTTTAGTGCCTTCGCGTGCATTTTATGTGAATCGCAGATCTATACACCAAATTAAAAAAAATGATCTATACAAGAGTGGCACAAAATACTCGGCCTCCATTGGTGAAACGTCAACGTCGGTCTATAAGCTCGTCTGTAACGTCTGAGTCTTCTGCAGTGGCAACGATGGCAGCCACCTTCTCCGCATTATAATCTTGAACGAGGCGAATGATGAGGGCGATGAATAACAGTGTACAAAAGAACACGACGACAACAATGCAGAAGAATTGAACACACTCAACCACGAAGGGCATCATGCCTCTGTTTTTGTTTTCCGGTGGTAAGATGGTGTCACGAGCGGCGACGTGGTTACCGTGACAGATCCCGACGTGGTGCGCCGAAGAAGTCGGACCTACTTGAGGTGCCTGAAGCTGCATGACATTGGGGTAAGCGGGTATTAGGTCCGTGCCACCAACTATCACGTAAGATTGGCCCTGCGGGGCTTCGGGGTTTGCTTGAGTGGCGCCTTGTGGAAACGAGTGCTGGTAGTACACGCCTTGAGGGAGGGCTTGTTGAATGTGACTCGCCGGTACTCCCTGATCGGGGCACCTCCTGGGTCGCCGAGGGCTCGCTAGTTAGGTGCTGCGTGGTGCCGCGATGAAGAACACGTGGTTGGGTTAATGAATAATCGGGGATAGCGCTGAAAGTGCCTGATACAGGACGACCACCTGACAAGACACCTGGATTAAGCACAGCAGCCATGTTCTTTTTCTTACTATTAAGCAGTGCATGGTTGTTACCCACTACATGAAAAGTCTCTAAATTGAAATGACCGCACGCTAACCTAATTAAAATTTAGTACCTTAAGTATATGCGGCCACACCTGCCTATCTACCGCTAGGACATGGAAATAATGTTGGCGCTATCGAATACATTGCTACTGCGTGAGTAGTCATATGGACATAAAACCAACCGATGTGTAAGGTAGCAATGCCTTATATAACAACGATGAAACTGAATAAAACTATGAACATTTAAGAAAAGGTAATATTGGTATTTATGGGAAAGCATGGAAGCCTACTTGCGACTACTTCTGTAAAACAAGGAGATAACAAGTTAACTTCTGTGTACTACCTGAAATTCTTTATTGTATTAGAAACTGTTTTAGTACCTGCGAGCTGGCTTTTTATACACAAGGAATGCATCAGCATCATCATTATCATTACCTGCGCCCTTCCGGGCTCAAGTGCTCCTCGAGTAAGTCAGAACTTTTGCTTTATCGGACTGCACGCCGGGGACCGAAGCCCAGGGGATGGAAGCCGTTAAACCAGATAGACATCCATCTCCGTACAAATCAAGGGGATGCCATCCAGAGGGTCGACTCCATCAAAGTCCTGGGAATGCTGATAGAGTCTACCGGCGCCAACAGCAAATCTATAGCCAAGTTAACTCGGAAAACAGACAGTGCGGTGCACCTCATACGCAGAGTGGCCAACAAAAGAAATGGGATCAAGGAAGACAACCTCATCAGGTTGATGCATGCGTTTGTTCTAAGTCACTTCACATACGAGGCAGCAATGCACAAATGGTCAAGAGCAGAGTCCGAGACACTGAATGTGCTTCTCAGGAAAGTTATCAAGAAGGTCCTGGGCCTACCCATACATACCAGCACCGAGCGTCTGCTTGAGCTTGGCATACACAACACGCTCGAAGAAATAGCAGAAGCCCAAGAGAGAGCACCGTTTGCAAGGTTATCTACAACAAGGTCGGGGAGAATGATCCTGCAGGAGCTGGGCCAACACCCAATAGCAATCAGACGCAATTACAATGATATCCCTGACAACATCAGGGAGACTATCACGGTATCTCCTATACCGAGAAACATGCATCCAGAACACAATGTCGGAAGAAGAGTAGCGAGGGCCAGGACTATACTTCGTCAAGTCTCAAACGAGGAACGAGGGGTCGTATTTGTTGACGCGGCTTCCTATGCCAATGGGAAAGCGTTTGTGGCAGTGGTAGTCGATGGGGCTGGCCATGTCGTCAACTCAGCCACGGTCAGGACGAAAGACCCAATCATTGCGGAACAAGTGGCCATCGCCTTAGCACTCAAGATGGATAACATTGAAGTCGTCTACAGTGATTCCAAGGCAGCACTACGGGCGTTCGCCAAGGGGACGGTCTCTGAACAAACGCTGAGAATACTGCAAGGCAAGAACATAACACATCATCTTCTGAGTTGGTTCCCAGCTCACCTTGGACAAATCAACGATTCCCCTCCCAATCTCAACGAAGCAGCACATGAGGCGGCGCGAGAACTCTCCAACCGCGCCTCCCCGGGGATGCGTTCTACCGGTGAAGGGGATAACCGGGAAATTCTTACAACATATAACGAGCTCACTAAACATTTCTACCTGTCTAGAAGGATTTTACCTCCACCTCACAAAAATCTAACCCGGCCCCAAGCACTTACATTAAGGCTTTTGCAAACGCGGATGTACCCTACTTTGAAAATGTTACACATCATGTATCCTGACCTATACCCAAGTAATGTTTGTCCATATTGTGGGGAAATAGCTTCATTAGAACACATGCTCTGGCAGTGCACCAAATTCGCTCATATATCGAACATCACCTCTGCCAGATGGGAGGCGGCAATCCGCAGCTCCTCCTTGGCAGATCAGCTCTGGGCTGTCCACCAAGCCCGCGAGGCGGCTGAGGAGCTTGGCATCTCAGTCCCCACGTGGGAGCTGCCCGCAACACAGTGATCTGTGTTTTGGAGGACCAAATAAAAGTTTATCCAATCCAATCCATCATTATCATTATCGTGCCTCTTACACATCGTTTTATCTTACCGCGTTCTTCGTTAAATGAGTATAATTTTTCATACTTTGGCATAGGTTGAGTTTTTTATAACTTCTTACACCAATAATTAAAATGTTCAATTACCTCCTGCTGGTACCTCGGCCAGTCAATGGTAGTGGGTACTCGATACGTGCCATTGTTTCATCTCGTGCAAGCTGCAGCGAGCGTTCGGTCGCCATAAGTCACCATGTACCGTTCCGTGCATTCCGCCTACGGCACACAAAGCGAAATGGCGTACCCGCACAGCTTCTACGACCTGGAACATGGTGGTCATCAGGACTCGCCAGTCCTGTGCATACCGAACGAGCTTGACGTTGGTTCGACCACCGAGCTGGCACCACCACCAGCCAGGCGCGTGACACTTCATGGCAAGCGCCCGTCGATGGCGTGGGCGCCGCCTCCCGCAATGATCTCGGCGACGTCACTAAGTCACTACGGGAGACCTCAAGACGAGACATGGATCACATCCGTCTACAGAGGACTCAGGACTGTCGGCACAGACGGCGTGGCCACTGTCGTCGCCACTCTGGCCCTGTGCTTTTTCATAGGACTTGCGATATGGTCCATGTCAGCAGTTCAGGACCAATGGGACGGTGACGGTTTGGACTCGGCTGAAGATGCAGACGCACGTCTTCACGTAGAAGTATACGGCGGAGAACCTTCGTCGCCGCTTGCCAGAGTTCACGATAAGATTCCCAAGATAGATTGGAAGATAACAGTGGCAACTAGGGGACTGAGAAGCAGTAAGAGCTCTTCAACAACAACCGAGCTACCTACCATGGCCCTGACAAATCCGGCGATTGTCTTGAGCGCGGGTGACGTAGAAGGCCCCGAGGATCCCTATGCTGATGGTGATGAAAGCCATGAGAGCGTTGAAAGGGACGACGACGATGACTCGATGGCCCGGTTGACCTCAACAGCTCTAGACACCACTGTGACTGTTGGTTCCAAGCGCGTCCATATCACTAGGCGACAGCGACCTTCCAAGAAGCATCGCCATTCGGCGAAACACACGAAGCCACAGAATCAAGTAAGACTGAGTTACTTGTTTTCGTTGTTTTTCGTTACTTCTCTGCAGGAAATTATACATTTTCTGGTATGCATGACTGGATGCTCAAGATAGAAATGCGTTTCGTGACGCCTACTTAGTACCAGTACGTAACGTAATATATAATCGTTAATTATCAAATACTTGATTGGTTTCAACATCTGAATCCAACATTTATATTCAAGTGGAACGCCGTATGGTAGTACAGACTTTTTTAAACACTTTTTCAACACTTCAACACAGACTTTTTCAACACTTAAGAGTAATGAAGAGCCACTTAGGTAACAATGCCGTTTTCCGTTAGGGAAAGAGTTTAGTGTATGCAAGAAAAAAAGTGTTCACAGCAAGCATAGCAAGAATGCTCCGGGTAAGGCATTTTTATGCGTTCTACTTCAACAACTGGTGATAACTGTAGTGGCCCGCATTTGTAGTCTAGTGAAGTGAATATTGTGCTCGACTGCCGACCATGGCCGCAGCATTGTCCATAGATACAAAAAATGATTCAAGCCCATGTACGCAGATTTAGGTGCACATTTAAAAACCCCTGGTGGTCGAAATTTACGGATCCCTCTACTACGGCATTTTTCATGACCATATATTGATTTTGAGAGAATTAAGCCCAACAGTTAATATTAAATTTGTCGTAATTACAACCACGGTGATCATTATTATCGCCACTGTCCATGTTTTACACGCTGTAGTGCAAGAGTAATCTCTTTTCGATGTGGCTTTTTTTTTCAGGTTGGTCAGCGCACTGCTCCCCGCCACTGAAATTTCAAAGAGGTTCCTGCGTAGCACCAGGACTCTTAGAAATATATTATAACCCATTGTATTTGTGCCCGGCATTGTACTTAAGACACTATTTCTCAATATTCGACAGTTTGTAAGTTAGTTTAAAGTACCAGGAAAATCAATGAATTAATGTTCTAGCACCCTGTAGTTCAAATACTTATATAATGAATAAGTTGCTGTACAATAAATAAATGGCATCAATTTTCTGGTGTAGCAGCGTTTCACGTTTTGCCAGCCTTCTGACTCTGTTACCAGGCCAGTGATGGCCGTGACATTGAGAGAATCTATGCGAAATTACTTCATCAAAGTAACCACTTGCTTGAAGTTTTGAGACAACGCTTAACTACACGCTATCAATATCGACACCTCTATTATATCTGTCATAAATGCAGCCAACAATATCTTCACAAGCATAGAGAGAAAAAATACGATTTTTTAGCTAAATGGATAACTCAATCGTTGTTGAGAGTAATGCATATCGTACAAAATTTTACGGCAGACATAGTCGATCTTACCATGGTCGGTCATCGGCCCTCTAAGTTTAGGCTCTATCTACTTTTGAAGTCATTTGTACAAATTTTGGTGGCTTTTATTGTTGATTTTGATAAGAACATAGACACTTCGTTCCTCTCTCAACATTGTGCTCAACATTTCCTCGTACTACAGCTCGCTCAGCGCGTTGCTATCTGATGCTTTTTTCATCCCGCTACCTCACCGGTGCTGTAGAATGAATGCATGTGCACGTGTTTTAGAAAATACCACTTGACTATCTTGGCTTGGCGATGTCCCTTGGCGTTGCATTTATTTTACACTTTCGCACACATATTTAGATTTCGCTTCACTGGCGAGTAATAAGCTTAGTCATAAAACATTTTGGAACAGACCCTTGAGGTTATGCCCAATCTTTTTCACCCCAATTATCGTTCCCTTTACAGGTTCTTTAAAATGAGATTAGTCTGTGTTTTAATGAAGCGAACAACCACGCTACCAAATCATATGCGTCATTACTTTATCCACAAATGGCGTTTTCAATACTCTCAGCGTGCTTCAAGCTTCTGTCCCAAGTCCAGCAGTACTGCTGTCAGTGAAGGCTTCGTCGAGGGTTACTTCACTCTCGCCACCGTCTTCTGCCGAAAAGGAGGACGTGTAGTCGAGCCCACTGTCTGATGTGCGGGCGTGCGGTACAATAGTAGACTCCACTACCTTTTTCGCCTTTGCCGCTGGACGGACGTACGGGGGTTTCGACGATGGTGTCGTTGCCTACCGCGGCTGCAGGGACCGCAGCCTGTCCGTGTCGGTGGGCGTCTGTGGAACTGCTCTTCGAGAGACGCTGGTGTCCGTAGGAGTTTCCAGGCAAGAAAGGCCAGTCGAGCCATCCGAGGGTGAGAGTCGCGGCCGACACCACGACTATGACGAGCAGTGTCCCCAGCGCGATCCCTCTTCGTGGACGGGGGCGTTGGTTCCTCCACGGGCTTGGGCGTGGGTACCCCCTCCCGCAACTCGGCACTCCCAGCGAGAAAGTCACGACATTCGATCCCAGGGAAGCCAGGTTCACGTTGTAGCTTACCGAGGTGGCAGCGCTACAGTCCAGTGTCTCTTGGGGTTTAGCCGGTCGCCGGAACGGTGACAGCTCCTTATTTCTTTTTAACCAGAGTCCCTCGTTAACTCGGTGCTGGCCTGTCCATGATGGCGGCGCTCTTCTCCTTCATCCTCTACTCTATTTCATCAGCAATGGCATTCACAAGAAGGGCATGGTTGTCGAGAAAAATTTCTTGGCGTATATTAACTGTTATGAACGAGCAGAGCTATCTGTTTGTAAGTTATGCCTCTTAATAGCGAAAAATACAGGAGACAATGAGAGTTTTTTTTTCAGGTGAATAATGATTCTTTTTTTTTCAAACTTGACAATCTCTGACGATTATAGCACGCATCATGATAATGATGATGATGATGATAATGATGATGCCTCAACCACGGCTCATACCCGCTCAGAAGGATAAATAAGTGACACATTTTACTTATTGAATATTCACAACCAATACAAAAAAATGGCCCCACATCTATATGTTTAACTGCAAATGTCGTCGAAAGAGGATAGTCTTGCGTCTGGAGAGAGCGAAAAAAACGTTTATTTGATGTTCTGCGCGAGAAAATTGGTGAATTGTATTCTGGAAGCGCTGCGTTAGAGAGTCTCGATCTGTGCAGCGAAGGCGAAAGAGCGCATCGAGGCACTTTAGACACGAGCGCTATCTGGCAGTTATCTTCGAAAACGAAGGAAGGCTGTGCGCGCCTGTCTCGGAAGGTGATAACGTGTAGAACGCGAAGCGACGGGCAGGTGCCACCCCGATGTCGTCTTAGCAAAGCGTTGGAAACACTTGCCTTTTTGAGCATCACGTTGCATTGTCAGCGCAGCGTGATAAATGCTACCGTCCTTTGAATTACTTATGTAGCCTTTTCTAGCATAAAGACACACATAAAAGTATTGACGTTTTGTTATAGTGCCTTAGATATGCTCAATAATTGATTTTTAATTTACAATCGCACAAGTATGAACGCTAAAACTTGAGCAATATTGGTGGGCGCTGCGGATTGGGTTGACCGTTCGGGTATCATTTGGTTTGGGGCTGTTTGGGGTATTGTTACGGTGACAAACAGACAAATGTGCAGAAAAGACAGACAGACAGACAGACCAAACATTTTGCGTCGAAGTACCCCAAGAAGGACTATCGTCTTCAAAACAACGTCCTTGGTCATGCACATCATCAACAGTACATGATTATCATAGTCATGGGTTTCTTGGCCGTTATATCCCATAGTCACACATCTTCGGATTGTTCTGTGCCTCCACTGAGATCGCCTTGTAGCATCTTCGAGGCGTATTAAAAGCTTTTCAACTGCTATGGCAGGGACAAGAACAGAGCAGATTGTATCAGGGAACGAACAGGTGTTAAGAACATCATAGTTGAAATCAAGAAGAAATAGTCATGGGCAGGGCACGTAGTGCGAAGGCAAGATAACCGCTGGCCATTAAGGACCACAGACAGGATTCCAAGAGAAGGCACGCGCGTGAAGGGGAGACAGAAGTTCAGAGGGGCAGATGAGATTACGAAGTTCGCGTGTATAAAGTGGCAGCAGCAAGCACAGGATCGAGTAGACTGGCGGAACATGGGAAATGCCTTTGTCCTGTAGTGGGCGTAGTCAGGCTGGTGATGATGATGATGAACTGCTGTGCCACGCTATACTTTTTAATCAAGCTAAATAATTTCTTTAACGAGGCACTGACGATTCATAGGTGATCCCCATGGGTGGCTTACGTTAAGAATCTGAGGAACAATCAATGAGGGTCCTGTAGTGTTTAGTTCGCCTTATGCGATTTATCAATAGCAGCACCACTCCACGTCATCATGTATTTACTACAGGCAAGCCAGTTGGTGCAGTGGTCCATCTTCTCTTTCCACCTCTTTGAAATTAATGTGCTTTTTGTTTCACCTTTGAAATGAGGCGATACCCTTGTGGTGTCCATACCGAGGATCGTGTGTCCCCTACCACAGGCTCAACGTACGGTCGCACTGCCGGACATTTCCCTGCGCAAGCCGAGAGCGGGGCCTCACGAAAACTGCATCCCTCGTGCCATCAACTGTTTCTTCAGAATTCTTGCAATTGCTGTTGCAGTACATCTCCATGGATAGCCCTCTAAACGATCGAAATGTAGCTACTTGTATTAACGAATGATTGGTTCTAGGAGCGGAGCTTTTTAAACTCTTTGTGGCGCCAGATAGTGCGAACAGGAATTATCATCATCGTGTAGTAGTACGCACTCCCTTCATCTTCTTCAGCTTCTGCTTCGCTTCCGCAACACGTAGCGAACGCTGTGCGTCGGAATATATTGAGCGCTTTACGATGCGCCGGCGAAACCGCGGCTGGATACTGGGTTGTCCTTGACAATTGACGTGTGCGCAGTCATCGCGGTATTTATCCGCTGTTCGTACAGTGAGTTGCGACGTCAAGAGAGGCACCAAAGGCAACTATTCTGAAGCCGTGTGGTACTTCGCCCTAAAAGAGCGGCTGGATGCGTCTTGGCCGACTCACTGGTAACCGGTGGAAGACTGGCATTGATGAACCGAGAGTGAACCAAGTCGGCGTAGCTCATTTCGAGGAACCACTGGTGACCCGGCAATAAAAAGCAACGCCACTAGATACTGACGCATTGTAACGATCCACGTTCTATGTACACAACTCCACACACAAATGAAACATACAAAGAGAAACAACAAATGGAAACACAAGTGAACATCAGTGCTGCTTCGCATCCACACATGGTTCCCTTTAGTGGGAGATGGTGTAATATTTTTTTTTCTCTGGCACTACACATAAAGAGTATTGCCCGACAAGAAACGCATGCCATGTGTTAACGCATTCTTTTTTTGCTCCTTATATTTTAGCATTTCATAAATGCGTTTTCATAACACTTCACCATTCACATACCCACCACGATCAGCGCACAAAAAAGCACAAGAACACAAGAAAGTGCTGTTTCCAATTAGCCCAATTTGATACTTTACTTCCATTCATATACCACCTTCATTTTGCCGCCAGCTTCTAGACCATTCTGCAGTAGTGGGCCCATTCCATTGTTCCAACGGTAAGCCCGCGAGCACTCGGTCGCCATAGGTCACCATGAATCGTCCCAGAAATTCGAACTACATGAAGAGCGAGATGGCGTACCCGGATGCTTTCCACGACTACACGCGCCGTATCCTTCGAGACTCGCCCATTCAAGCCACTCCGAACGACTTCGACGTTGGTTCGACGGTCGAGCTTGCCCCACGGTCAGCCCGGGGTGTCGCAGTACATGGCAACCTCTCGTCCATAACGTGGGTGCCGTCTCCCGCTATGGCCTCGGCAATGCCTCTTGCCGATGATTACTACGAGCATGTGAGACCTATGAAAGAGACGTGGACCACGTCTGTCTACAAAGGGCTTAGGAACATGGGCACAGATGGTGTAGCAGCCGTCGTCACCACTCTGGCCCTGTGCTTCTTCATAGGACTCGCGATATGGCTTTTGCCAACGATTCATGACCAGTGGGATAGCAATGGTTTAGACGCAGCGGCCGACGCGGACGCAGGCCTTCATTTGGAGGCGCGTGGAATGCCACCTTCGTCACCGGTTGCTGAAGCCCACAAGAAGATGCCCAAGATAGATTGGAAGATAACGGTGGGAACTAGGCAACCGAGAAACAGTAAGCACACCTTAGTAACAACAGTGGAGCCTATTGACGTAAGGAAGACGGGCCCGGTGATTCATTCCAACGTGGACAATGCTGAAAGCCACGGTGGTTCTGCTGAAGGCGGTGGCGATGACAGCGGTGAGCCAAAGCCACCGTGGACCTCTGCAACTGAAGACGCCGCCGGGACTGCTACTTCCGAGCGCGTCCATATACGGCGAGGACTGCCTTACTACGGGCATCGTTCGACGCGTAGCCGCACGGCATAACTCGTGAAGCGACATTACCGGGTAAGGCTCCATTTGTTTTAGTCGTTTTGCCTGCTTCGTGCAGAGATGTCACTCATCTCTCATATTCGGACTGCTTACTGAAAATGAAAAAAAAAAACGCTGCCCAATATTGCCAGCACACGTTAATTGTTGATAACTGATCGATCTTCGCGTATCAAAACAACTTTGACACAGCATGACACGTACAGAACTGGGTGGATCATTTCAACGAACTAGATTACGCCGCGTAAATCTGAAGTTCAATGTTCTAAGGAAACACGAGGCACGCCATAGACAGCCTTACCTCATTAAGGAAAGCAGAAAGCCCAAAATTTGAGCCCACCCCGAAAGGTTTCAGAACATGAAATAGTAGTTAGCTGGAAAGGGGCAAATTATGTTTGAAAAAAAAAACCCGATTAAATGAAATCTAAGCTGATAATAAAAAAGAGCTAAAGCTGGACAAATCATATCAGTCGGGAATATCATTGGTGGTCTTTTTATTGCGACGCGATCGCCGCTAAAAGGAATGGATTTTAGTTGAACGGTATAGTTGAGTTTGCGACCTTGGGAAGTTTCATTTTACTCGAGAAATGAAGCAATGCGTGAGAAGTTCGGGGAATGAGATTTGTCATGCAATAGACTTGGACAATGCATGAATGACGATTTCGATGACAATGCTCAGTGATTGTTATTGGTTATTCCGTGTATATATGTACAAACGATTATTTATTTGCAGTTTAGTTTCAGTAATTTTCATACGAAGCAAACTGATATAGGAAACATACTTTTTGTGATATAACATACTCGCATTTATAAACAATGCCTGAACAATTGTTATTGTTTTTTACATGTTGTGCTCTGTATCACAGTTAAGGTCACTATCACAGTAAATCAGTGAGTGCCGTATGAGAGTATGATGACGCTGCTCCGCCAATGACCATAGTCCTTTGGGCCTTGGTTTTCATTAAATAACTTTCAAAAGCCTCTTTTGGGCGCTCAAAAATTTGGTACAAAGACGTGGTGAACGGAGGAGTAGCGTTGTCACTCTTTTCTCCTCCTGCTTGCCTAGGTTTTCTCTGGACGTGACGCTTCGTAACATTATCGTACAATTATAGGTACACATTACGAAGCGAAGAGGCTTACTATCATGAAGGGTTTTGACAGAATACTTTGTCGCGCATCAGAAATGCCTCAATGAGAACTTATCACGAAGTAGCTTCTGACGAAGGATGGCGATCACGACTGTGATAGCGTTGAACAATAGTTGTTTGTACATAGGTATGTCATTCATAAGTATACAAGGCCCACTGCTAAATGAAGCTTTTTATCGTTGTGTCTCTTCAGGTTCACCAGCGTGCACCACGGCACGATCATGTGGAATTCAAAGTTTCGACGGAAGGGCAAAGTCCCTAACATAGAATGTAGGCCGTTACATATGCCCATTGTTGTTCTTACCAGCGTGCTTCTTCCTGATTATTCTTCACTTATCGAAATAATTTAAGTTCAAAACAAGAGTAACGCGTCAACGTACACGAAGACACGTCATGAATGAATCGTGGTTAATTTTTTTAAACATGCTACTTTGGTTTTCGCATATACGAGTGGTGTTCTTTGACCCGACAGCCGGGACAGCGATAATGAGACGATCACAGTGAACATGCCTAATCAAGTGAACACTATTTAGGTTACAAATGTGTTGCGACTATATGGATACGTTATCGCCATCATCATCATTTATTAACATTTAAAGACCTATGCAAGGCATTACATAAGGGGGGACAATATCAGCGGCATGTCAGGGACATGTCAGGGACATTTCATGATGATAATGTCAGTGAACACTGCAGCGCAACACCGAACAAGTTCTAAGTCAGCGCTTTTTGTGTGTCCTCCTTCCTGTCATCCTCATCTCTGTGTTGCGCTGTGGCTCATCATGCGTCACTTTTGGGTTGAGTGTAATCAACGAACTACTAAAGAATGGATCAATTATTGAATTTCGAGCATGGCCTCAGGCAACATGATTCTGCTGGAAGCTTTAGCATGTATTTTTGACCTGGAGTCTTATGCTGGAAGCTTACGTCTGTTTTGTCAGCATATCTTTCGTAAGTACAGCGTCAATGCCCTAAGAAAAAGCGTACGTGAGTAAATGCCAAACACTAACTGCAAGCCAATCGAAATAGAAAATAAACAACACCTATTGGTATTTACCGCATTTCAATCCACACTTCTACCGACATTACGCCTAGCTTAGAGCAGTTCAGTGATCAAAAACTGAGCCTGATGTAGAAGTGGGTCCGTCGGCATTCCGTGGTGCAGTGTGCGACAAAATTTAGCTGCACCCCCCCCCCCCCCTATTTGCTGTTAACTTGACTAATGAAAATTTTGATATAACTTCCCGCCAGCATCTGCCTGTCATTTAGTAGTACAACCTCAGGTCGCGATAAATGCGTACTACAGTGTTAACAGAGTAAACATTCATTCAAGATGCAATTTTAGCCGCCTGCATCACTGGGTGCCACAAATAATAAGGGGGGAAAAGATGATGATTTGTGTGGTTTAACGTCCCAAAAACACCATATGATTATGAGAGACGCCGTAGTGGAGGGCTCCGGAAATTTCGACCACCTGGGGTTCTTTAACGTGCACCCAAATCTGAGCACACGGGCCTACAACATTTCCGCCTCCATCGGAAATGCAGCCGCCGCAGCCGAGATTCGATCCCGCGACCTGCGGGTCAGCAGCCGAGTACGTTCGCCACTAGACCACCGCAGCGGGGCTAGGGGAGAAAAGAAGATGGTAATGCTAGCTGACTACTCGAACTTACTTTCCATCAGAGGTTTTAGATCCATATTCCACTAACCTACTAATGATCGTGCCGCCTGGTTATTGGCCGATCCCCCTTTGTGGGAGAGCGCCAGCAATGTAGAGCATCATCATCATCGTTATCATCATCATTATCATCATCATCATTATCATCATCATTGTCACACACTTCGGGTGAGGCCCCGCCGATCCAACATCGACGTGCGGCAGACTCGCAGGCTTCCACTTTACGCTTCGGCCTCCGACGCCTAAATGCCTTGAAGTTGTTGGTACATCTCATATTTATTAGCAGGTCGGTCGACCCGTGTGGGGTTGTACGTGTGGTGATGTATGAGCCCGACCGACGCAATCATAGAGCAGACGCGAACGTTTGATTACGCACAAACAAGCATTTATTCAAAACAAGGGCAATCGGCAAGAGATTACAAAAATAACGGAGGAAAAAAACACTAATACGCGATGAAAAAAGACAACAAAGCAAACTATGCTCTAAACGAACACTACAACAGGTACAGACAAAACACAGATACGTGGTATGTTAATTATATAAAAACATGATGAAACTGAAGAAGATACAAAGGAAATTTACAAGAAAACGATCATGGCCACGCTTTCTGAATTTCTAATTGCGATGCATCGCACACAACTACAATTAATTAAAAGCTGGTTATAATAAAATAACAGTTAAAAAAGTCGCAATAAAAGTTCCATATGGACCAGGCCAGCATTGTGTACACGTAGGGGAGTTGACGGGGTGTCGCTGAAGATCTCGCCAGCTTAGTAGACGACGAGAGTGCCCGGTATCGCAGCCGTCTCAATACGTTCCGCGGGTCACTCCATGCTCGCCGCCTACGCGAGACTCGCGATACCGACGACCACACTTCTTGCTGGCTGCGCGTAAACTGCCCATTCCGAAGAAATCAAGACTTTCTCGGGGCGTATGCGTGCTCCCTTACCCTCTGGAGGTGATTTCCTTTTCCCCGAACACATGTGTGTCCCCTTCGGTACAGGTGTAGGGAAGACGCGGCGGCGCCGCCGCTGGTTCTTTAGTCGCCGGATGTCGTCTTCCCAACACAAAAGCGCCCTTCCTTGTACGATGGGACGTGCGGGCGAGACTAAAATTGGAGTCGTTTGTGACAATCATCATCATCATCATCGTCCCCCCACCACCACCACCTCGACCACCACCACCACCACCACCATCATCATCATCAGCATCATCATCATCGTCGTAGTCGTCATCGTCAACGTCGTCGTTTTCGTTGTTAATTCTTGGCCGATCTCCCACGGTGGGTATGAGCCACAAGGGAAGGTGAACAAGAACAATATAAAATATAAAATAGATGGCCACGATTTCACACGCCACAAATTATATTTGTGCAAAATTTACTGGAGCCTCTAAACGTACGTATATGCGACATCATGCCGAGTCGTGATAATTCAGCCCCGGTGGAAATTTATTCGACGACATTTTTTCTAATAATGCCAAATTACTTCCCCATAATATTTTGGATGGTTTACTACAAGATCACCTGCGCCGCATTACAACGAACGTTATTATTGCTAGAGACGCATCGCAATACGACGAAAAGTCAGGGGTTGGTATTTTCAGCCCGATTTTAAATTGGATTTATTCCCTTCGACTACCCGATTTCATACCCGTTTTTGTGGCTGAGTTTCTCGCAGTAGTGCTCGCCTTACGCAAGTTAGATACAGCAATTACATCAGCTGTCATAATAACAGATTCCCTATCTCTCTCTGCGGCACTTTCTGTTGGTGCTGATAATCACGTAACAAAGGCGTTCCGTGCACTAGTACCTGCGCATTTGAGAAAAGTACGATTAGTTTGGGTGCCTGGACATAAAGGTTTGTTTCTAAATGAAATAGCCGATTCCTTAGCTAAGTCGTCAATCAATGAACCAATTCTACCGCTCTGTCCATCATCCGCTTATATGACTGCTGCTCGATTCCGCAGACGTACGCTTATGCAAGTCTTTAATGGTTCAGCACTAACAAACTCTACAGAATATCGCCATTTATTATATCCCTGGTGAAGAGACTTTTGCCGCACTCGAAAACAAGAAGTAGCTATCACAAGGCTGCGTTGCCGGGTACCAAATCCAAATTTCTATAAACACAGGTCTGCTCAGGCACCTTCGCCACTGTGTGCATTCCGTTATGAACTGGAAACAATACACCATTTCTTTTTTACCTGCAGGCGGTGTAACACATTACGAAAAACCCTATTAGAAATACCTTTACGTGGTATTGGTATGGACTTATCTCTGCCTGTCATTTTTTTCTTCGGAGCTTCCATTTCTGGTTTCTCTAATGCGACAGTATGCGCGACCGTCCGGGACTATATTGATGAAACTAATAGGTTGACTAATTAACCGGTTTCATTATCCTAACATTTTCACATAATTATATACGTACGAAATCAGATTATTGCTCTATTCTAAGAATAAATTCGTTTATGTAAATATTTGTATGCATTACATTAAGCACCACACTTTCCTAGGCTATCGGTAATCTTTCCGTTAAACCTCCATCATTCCAAATCTGAACAGTAAATTTTAAAACCACCCGATTCTTGCCCGATCCCCCACAGTGGGTATGCGCCACTAACAATAGGAGAACAACAACAACAACAAATAGAAAATTGATCGTACGCATCGTTTCTTTCGCATCCATGGATTTGCGACGAAAATGGTACAATGCTAGACTTCCAAAGCTCAATCCGCAACTCCCTTTTGCCCTCATCCTCAACAAGACGAACCCAGACGACTCGTCACTGACGAGTACTTCGTGGGAGCCAGGTTGGTCAGACGTCAACATACCTGACCTCGATCAAAGAGCCACCGTGTACTCTGATTACGCCAAGGAAATCGACACAAGCGGCAAGAGTGTGTCCGAATCACCGGACAACGCGTTCGACAACGTCTCCTGCCAACGGTTCGTCGCGGCTTTAGTCGTCGTGGGTGTGACCCTGGTTGCGACGACCGTGATACTGGCTACGTTAGACGCACCGTTCAAATCAGATCATGCTGTATCGAAGCAGCTGGGTAAGAACTTGGCGGCATCGCCCATCCGGGATAGGTTACAGTTCCCGCATTCGATGCGTGGTGACTTCATTTCGGCGAACTCGAACGTCAACGCAATGACCGACGATTTGACCGGGGAAGTCGCAACGCCATTGACTGTCGACGAGATCGACGAACATTCGACGACGCAAACTCAGGATGACCAGTCTGCCGGAGAAGATAACGACATTCCTTCGTTGGTAACGACAACCGAAGAAACATTTCGCGTGGTTCCATCGTTAATGAAAGCAACTTTTCAACATCAAAACTCGACAAGCACCATAGCTGTTTAGATATGTACTGATATACACTGTAGTCCTGAATAAGCAAGGCGAACGAGAATGATTTGTTTTTGTTCGTTTTTTAACATACGCTTGCCTTTCAGGCAATATTATGTCTTGCGTGTATATGTGTAGTAAATGTGCGACGTTAGGCCGGTGTTGTGTATGAAATAAATTCAGCGTATTGTGCAATCATTTCTTAGCCCCTACCATTGTATAAGAATTTTTACAATAGAAATAAATAATGAAAGTAAGTTTTGTAATGTATCGACCGGTCATTACTGGACGTGTCACTGCAGAGAACGCCGGCTTGCAGGAAGAGACGGTAGCGTTATGGTTCTAACCCTTGGCATACCCATATAAGATGGTATGCATCTGCTAGCACCACTACAACGAAACAGTATGGACACGTAGTGCCAATTGGCAAATGCGACCAGTTCCACGTTGAAATACCAGCCGCTGTAAAGGCCGCACCTGCCCGAAGCCTCCTCAGCACGACATCCTCCCGCTTAGTAAGGTGAAGGGCGAGAGAGCAGATACACGGTGGGATAAGAGCGCGTGTATGCTGCCGGAGAACATTCTGCCAGCGAAAGCTGTTATGAGATCCCATCGAGGGTGTCGTAGAAACAGAGAGAGACACTCTTTATTGGGAAAAACAGACATTCTTGACGGCGTCTATATATCGCTGGCATGCTACTCTAAGAGTACCGTATCATCCGCTGCTGCCATTGCCGGTGTCCGTGAGAACTGTCGCGCTAAATAAAGAAAAATAAATATCCAGGATGGAATAAGGTTCGAACCTGGTTCTTCCCCGCGGCAGGCAGCCCAGTATTCTACCACAGAGTCATGCACGTTCTTTTTTCTTTTTTGTGTGTGGTTGGACCACACACACACACACGGGGACTCGATGTATGGAGTAGGTAGCCACCTCACATTTAGTGCTTGGAATATCGAAGCTCCTTAAGCCGTGGGTCGCGCGTCCTCAATGTATGTAGATAGCAACCTCTCGTTTAGTTCTTGGAATGTCCCGCTAGAATGCGGTACTTCTATATAATTAATATATGATGAAAAAATGCGAGATGGTGGTACTTTGAGTGTTCACTAGACAGGATGGACGTACACACAGACAGATGGACAGACGCGCGGACGGACAGATCGACCCATGGTTGGACGGACGGATGGATGCACGGACGGATGGACGCTTCGCCCCACTCATCATCATTCAGTCCGTCGATATGCTGCAATGTTTTTTTCTGTTGTAATATTTCGGAGCATGGATGTTCACACCAAACTGACGAGGCTGCTTGCAGGTTTGGGACAATTTATAAACATAGTAAACACACACGTACTGAAACAATCAGTATACAAAAAAGCACGCACTAGCCAATTAGCGTGCATATACCCTCACACAACAGTCAGGTGCGCTGAATCAGGTGACACAGGTTCACCCACTTGACTGTTGAGAGAGGTGCACGTTGACAGAGGTGCAACTTCGCTGAGACATGGTGACGAGATGAGGTGCTGAGGAGATGAGAGAGCAGGTTTCAGGAGTTGATCACAGCATGGTCTTTCAGCACTTTCAATACGCGGGAGTTTCATTACCAGAAAAAGTATTGAAAGACCATAATCACAGGTCCCTGAGAACTTGGGGAGGGGGCTTGTTGCTTAGGGTTGTGAAAAGGAGGAAACGGAGATGTGTGACGGCCACGTGACGCCAGTGGCATCGACTCGTGGACCGCGACGATAAAGTGCGACGCTCGGGTGCGGCCACCCGACTGCATCCAACAACTCACACCATCCGCCCCTTCCTTCTTTATCCCACCTTTCCAGCTCCTCGTGCATATGCCTCTTTTGCGCCTACCTCAGCGTCCTCAGCGCCTCCTTTCCTTGCCGCAAACGCAGGCGCACTCACTCGTTGGTGCGCACACCACAACCTCGATAAACTTTGCAACACTTTCTTTAATTAAAACGCTTCTCTTGCTGGTGTCCTCTCAAGGTCACCCTAATATTCAGCCACTCGAAAGTGCCATACGCTGTGCAAGGCAGTCACCATGATTAGTCAAATGGTAATGCCTCCACATTATTTAGTGTTTTCCTCTCTATTTCTCTCTCTCTCTCTTTCTGATTACGTGAGGGTCTAACGCAACACTTTATTGTTCTCTGTAAAGCATCCCAAAAGCATACCTCCTCCCAACTGTGTTTACAAATGTGGTCAATTGTTTCTGGTTGGTTACAGATTAGACAGCCGGATCCCCATGGCATAAAAAAAAACTCCTTGCTCTAGAAAGGTTCTTACTGAAAGTGTGCCCATGTGTAATTTAAAAAGAGAAAGTTTTTGCATTTATAGCTACTTGAATTTTTTAAACTTGTATTCTGGTCCCTTCGTTGCCCGAAATTCGGGCACACATGAATCATATACAAGCGTTATGTCGGGAAGGAACCGCGTTAACATACATAATATAGCATGGTACAAGAGTAAAATAACTAACAGGGATCGAACCTGTGACCTTCAGGCTTATTTATATTTTCTGCCTTCATCTCATGTCGCGATGCGTTCTAGCCGCTGTATGTAAAGGTTTATTCGTCGTGCACGCCATGCTCAAGACGTATAATTTGTTAGCCCAGCCAAAGATACTTGTATCGGCTTTAGGCTAATAACAAGAGTGCATGCATCACTGGTTGCCAAAGTGCGACTGAACAACGTTCACAAGCTAACTCATTTTGTGCGTACCTGCGCCGCCCCCCTGCCCCCGCAACAATCAAAATTTGCTCTTTTGCACCACTCATTAGACACTTTTAGTTGTTTTTTTCGTGACGTCAAGAAAAAGGAAATGTATTGTGATGTGTTCATAACACTATAGCATAAAAATGACCAAGTAATCATCGAACACAAAAGCAACCTCACCAACGAACACAAAAGAGGATCCAATATTTAAACTAAGTCACAGATGTCCTGCACTACACGCAAATTATTTAATTACAGGAAAACCATATGCTTTTAATAAACGAGAATAACACTTGGAGGCGAAGCATAATAGGTATAACATAATTTGTGTTTCGTTTCGATATAAGGAAAAAAAAACATTCTCCTTCAATTGTTCGAACTTTCTTGCGTTCATCCAGCAATGTCTTCTTCCAATAAAGTGGTCTTTCGATGAATCTGTCAAACAAACATAAGAAAAATTCAGCATTTCTTTTAAACACAGTGGCTTAGGTTACCTTGTCTTTTATAGCTACCAGCGATAACTGTAGCGCCAAGAAGGTTCGACAATCTAACAGACAAAGACGTTAGAAAGACAAATATCACAATTTCCGGGTTCATTTGTGTGAGTAATCAGAATCTACTGCTTTAAATTTATATTTCTGTGCGCATGATTACATTTAACCTGCCGCAGCATGCCAATAATGTCGTATTCTTGTAAGGGCAGGAACAAAATCGCCAATATCGAGGGCGATAAGTGAACCTTTCTCACTTTTATATCGCTGGTATTATTATTATTATTATTATTATTATTATTATTATTATTATTATTATTATTATTATTATTATTATTATTATTATTATTATTATTATTATTATTATTATTATTATTATTATTATTATTATTATTATTATTATAACAGCAGCAACAATAATTGCTGGAGTTCTACGGGCGCATACCACGACAATGATCATGAGGCACACCGCAGGTGGACTATGAACTAATTTTGAATTAACTAGGGTTGTGTAACTTACACCTCAATTTGAGTACATGGGTGTTAATGAGGGGGTTGATCTGAAACGCAAAATATATTTCAAAGCATTGCCGCACAAAGTAAAACTATAACATGTGCTTCCAAAATGTGCATGTCGGAAGTCTCTACATTTGTATCTTCATTATATTGAGGGCTACTGCTATTGCTTACGACGTAATGTAGAAATACTGCATTAACTGCTGCACTATGTATACTGCCACGCATGGCTTACTGGTGTGCTACTGTTGATGTATGAAAAGTAAACCGTATACAGAATCCACACAGACACTCATACCGAAACGTTTTACGCTTTCATGCACGTGCTCTATCTGCCATGTCCAGAACAAAATTTCCTGCAATATTTATTGGGGCAAACTGTGACGCTGCGACCATTCAGCCACGATGGGAATGATTGTTAGTACACGGATTTTCTTGATATCCGTGCTCGAGGCATTGAACATGTTTTTGGCTGTGTTTATTGCTGTGTTTTGATGTTTGTTTCGGATAAAATAACGGATTGTTGTGCACATCGTGAACTGCATTGAGAAGGTGAGCCTAAAAAAATAAGGTGGTAACGTGGCGCTGCTGAAGGTTTTGTGGACTTCATCATGCGATGAAGAGACTCGAGGCCACATGTAGCCAAACAGAGCAAAAAAAAAAACGCTTAGGCATAGCCATGTACAACCCACCATTCCCATGCTGGCTGAAGCGCAATCAACTATAGCGCCAGAGTTCTCTCTAGTGTATCGTGAGGAAACTCTATGGTCCGGGACATCCTGTCGTATTACCGGCTCGCACATTTTAGATACGCATGGTATCAGTGAAACGAAAGAGTAAACGTGACAATTGCAACACTGTCAGTAATGCTTGATCCTCTTACGTGTCGTCTTGGGTAGGGGTGCCGCCGTTTGGACCTGCGCGACCCTTTCCTTGAATGACTGTGCTTGGCTCTAGTCGTAAGGCTGTCGAGAGTAACTGTAGCAACAGCCTCACTAACGAGAAGGTCTTCAACCGAAGCTGACCCTGTGGTTGGTTCAGTATCCTGCGAAGGCCGGTAGTCGACATCATCGTCATCCGGCGGCCCCTCGGTCTCGCGTGCGTCAGATCTTGCACTGCGGTAGTTCGTCCTCTTCCGTATCATCCCTGGTTGACTCCTCTTCCCACGCCGCTGGCGTCGTGGTCTTCCCGCGCCCAACTTTCATGGTCGTCCTTGTTCGCGTCATCACGACGGCTTGTCCGCCTATCGGCTTGATTACTTGCGAAGGCACGGATCCCGAGTTGTCCTCGAGATGTAGCACGACGGCGGGCTCAGCTGCTTCTTCCCGGACGCCGTCCAATTCAAGGTTCGCAGCGTCGGCTTGATTTGCCAGTGCTCCCGACGCCAAAAGCCAAACCAACGAGCACAGTGCCAGCACGACGAGCACGAAAGTGAGACAGCCCGAGGCCCTGTCACCCACGACGCGCTGGTTGAGCTGTGCAGCACTGGGTGAAGCGGTGGCTAGTACTCGCTGGTACCCCAACTCGACGTCTGCGTCTTCTTGAGGCGCCATTCGAGCGGCTGGTTGTGGCGTCGGTGGAGGCACCGGAGGCAACGATTCTGAAGTCCAGCGGTACTTCGCCCTGTAGGAACCACTGAAGGCGTCTCTGTGCGAGGAATCATTGGAAGTCGGCGGAATAGTGGGCATCGACGACACAATGTAAAAGCCAGTCGACGTGCCTGGTTCCGAGGAACCGCCAGGGACCCGGCAATAGAAAGCCACTCCGCTACTTACAGGATGCACTCGAACGATCCATGTTGATGGCGTCTTCGATGGGGGTGATTGTTTGTAAGATGATGATGATGATAATAACTCGTTCCTGATGCCACTCAGCCGCATGGAGAAAAGGGTCCAGAACCCGGTGGCAGAATGATTGAGGTAAAACCGTAAGCATCCTGTCCTGTATATGAAGATAAAGGAAACTGAAAATTTAGATTAGAAATAAAACACCACATTAATTATGAAATGCCGAATGAACAAGTGGTTAGACTGTCATATAGAGTTTATTACAGATATGACTTCCCTATTCTACGAAGAGCAAGTGAGTCTTCACGTGAATGTCGATGTAGGAGGCTATATAGACGCTCTTGATGTTCATTCCTTTAGTCCTGGTACATACTCGCTCAGAGACTGTTTGCGCCCTTATTTAGTTGTCAACAACAATTTTCACAAAGAAAAAAATGCTGAAGGTTTGCAGTAAGTTGCACAGTGCTAGGCACAGTGAAGCACTAACACGTTGCCACTGATCTACCTTCGAGACACACCGCTTCATCATCGGGAGTACGCTTTTTCTAGGACATGAATCGGGCACAGCCAGGCTTGTTTCCCCTTTCTTCATCTTTTTTCGCTTTCTCTCTCTACTTTGTTTCTCTGACCTTGATATTCCATTTTTCTTTTTACGTTTATTTTTCTATATTTCTCTTTTCCTCATTCTTTCAATGCTACGCTTTACCTCTCCCCTTCTTCCCTCCTTCTCACCATCCCATCTCTACTTTTTACAAACACTTCCCCTACCCCCTACTCTTGCTAAACAATACTATACAACGCGATACACTGTTCATGCGAGTGCGTCAGGTTAGCCGAGTGGTTCGAATGCTTGCGTTCTTTCGTTTTATTCTCCTTTCAGTCTCTCGGTTTTATTCTTTACTTCATTCTAGTATTCTTTCACTCTCTTTCATCCATCATGGTTATTACAGGGCACGCTGTAGTGATGATTAGTGGGATCGGTCCAAATTCTGTGGCACACACCCGTTCATTGTAATAATAGTTTTTTGGGCATGGTCACATACTTTACTCCGAGCTGGAGTAGCTTAGCTGTTAATATGAATATAATGTAAGTGAAATTAGAAAACGGGGATAAAGAGGGTACCTGAAAAACATTACCTTGTTGACCTTGTTCTGTGACGTCACAACATACCAAACTGACAAACCATTCGTTCAGGAGTTCCCGATGGCGTCGTCGATTAGTTCAAAATTAATCGTCCATAATTAGTATGTGTTGCGTTCGTTGGAGTCGGAGATGCAGACACATGCCATTATTGTAGCAAGGTGATTTACCAGAAGCATAGCTACTCTAATAGCCATACATGAAATAGCAACATGCTAAGGCATAAATGTCGTTTTCGTCTCTTTCACTGGCATAATGCATAAAGAGTGCTTTCCGATGAAGAACGCTAGTGATGTGCTAATGATGAGTTTTATTTTTAATTTCGCTCATCTTAATGTTTTCAAAACATTTTTTCGTGTTTTCTAATCATTCATCTACCTTCATTTTTTTTTCATTTTCCGTAAGCATCATGGCCAATCCGCCGTAGTGGGCCCATTCCATTGTTCTAATGGTAAGCCCGCGAGTACTCGGTCGCCATAGGTCACCATGAATCGTCCCAGAAATTCGACCTATATGAACAGCGAGATGGCGTACCCGAATGTTTTCCACGACTACACGCACCGTGGCCTTGGAGACTCGCCCATCCAAGGCACGCCGAACGACTTCGACGTTGGTTCGACGGTCGAGCTGGCCCCACCGTCAGCCCAGGGCGTCGCAGTACACGGCAACCTCTCGTCCATAACGTGGGCGCCGTCTCCCGCTATGAACTCGGCAATGCTTTTAGCCGATAGTTATTACGAGCATGTGAGACCTATGAAAGAAACGTGGGCCACGTCTGTCTACAAAGGGCTTAGGAACATGGGCACAGACGGCGTAGCAGCCATCGTCACCACTCTGGCCCTGTGCTTCTTCATAGGACTCGCGATATTGCTTTTGCCAACTATTCATGACCAGTGGGATAGCAATGGTTTAGACGCAGCGGCCGACGCGGACGCAGGCCTTAATTTGGAGGCGCGTGGCATGCCTCCTTCGTCACCGGTTGCTGAAGCCCACAAGAAGATGCCCAAGGTAGACTGGAAGATAACAGTGGGAACTAGGCGACCGAGAAACAGTGAGCGCCCACTGGTAACAACAATGGCAGTATCTGACGTAATGAAGGCAAGCCCGGTAATTCACTCAAACGAGGACGGTGCTGACAGCCACGGTAGTACTGTCGATGGCGGCGGCGATAAAAGCGAACAGTCGAAGACACCGTGGACCGCTGCAATTGACGCTGCAGTGACTGCTGCTTCCGAGCGCGTCCACATAAGGCGAGGGGTGCCTTACAAAGAGCATCGTTGGACTCGTCGCAGCTCGGCGAAACGCGTGAAGCGACGCCAACGGGTAAGGTTCAATTTGTTTTTGTCGTTTCATCTGCTTAGCTTTATACCTACCTGCTTCATAAGCATGATATAGGCATCACAACAATATGCACTTGTTAATGCATAATATGGCACAATTTAGGCACACGTTACACAAGAAAAACAGTTTCTGACCAGCCCTGCTAGGTTGAGGTAATTCACGCCGATGAGGCTATTTCTCGAGGCTGCATGGTTGGCGGCAGCGAAAACATCTTGGTTACTTGTATAATTTCTGTAGCAGGCTATAAACCCGCTTTCCAAGCCGACCTGTCCTTGTCTTGTCTTGTCACCTAGAAGATATTGGCTCATACCCACAAGGGGGATTGGCATTCTTCTTCTTCTCATTGAACACCTTCTTCTTCTTCTCCCTCAATATGAGCCACGTTATCAAAATGGCTAGTGACATCGCGGTCCATAGCGTTCGAGTATGCGGGGTCACAACATGGAGGCCAAAGAATGGTTCCAGCTCCTGTATTGAACACTTGCATTGCACAGAAAATTAGCTCTATTTAAACGAACGACTCGGGTTCCTAAGCAGGGGTTGTCACACACAGGTCCCGTTAATTAGGGAGGCGATCGCCGGGCTAATTCCAAGGGCCGAAGTATCGGCCCCCCGAACCGCACCACGAAAGCGTGGACAATTTCGAAGTGGTCCTTTTTGGCGCGCCAGCGGACGCCGGCTGTTGCCCCAAGAACAAGTCAGAGCCGAGAGTTGATAAACAAAACAAATATTATATTCTCAAAAATGGCAGATCGGAAACAATACACAAGAATGCACACTCCACAATAGTTACATACAATACGTCACCAATCAAACAACGTACTACACAGTACAATCAGCCACACTCAAAACAACGGACACAGACAACGATACGCACTACAATGCCGTCGCATGCATTGAACAACCAAGACACTTAAAGACTAAAGAGATAGAAAACCTATCCAGTCCAAAGTTCTTGAAACAAAAGTCTGGATGATACTCTTCCGAGAATCACTCACTCAAAGTCTAGCGTTGTTGTCGTTCCGCGCCCTCGAAGTTTCTCTTCCAGGAAACCTCGCGCCTTCAATTGGCCACTCTCCAAGCTTCAAACTTCTTCGCCCGAACACGTCGGCTTCACACACGCAGCTGTCGCCACGCGTCTTCGCTCGATAGCGGTAGACACACGCTCTTGCCTGTAGCTCGAGCCTTCACCCCTCAGGTGGAAATCCTCTTCATCTCCTGCTTTGTCGCTACGGACAAAATCTTCGCCGACTACACGGCGGTATACCCTACGTGCTCTGGCGCAAACTTCCGTCTTCTCCTGATCTCTTATCTCGGCTGCTCGGTTAAATACCTTGCGCGCGACATTCCAGAAGGTTCTCGTCATTTCGTCGGCGCGATACGCAGCGAAGGCTGGGGAGAGGCGCGAGACTGTACGGGGGCTGTTCCCGACAGATGAGTCAACCCGGCATACACGCCCCGTTCCTTCTGGAAAAATCGAGTGCTTGCTCGGCCGCCGTTGTGGGGTGAGGAGGTTCGTTGGCGAAGCCACGCTTCTGCGGGGAGAGCACGCGCCCGGGGAGCCTTGGATGTTTTTTTTTTTTGACCTCGCGGCGTTTCTCCCGCCCGTTATCGCAAGAATTTGGCGGCGCGCCCATTTTTAGCGCTCGTTCTGTGACACTGCCCCCCACTTTAAGAATATTATCTCATAATATTCAAAACCACACAAACGAGCGCTAAAAGTCACCACACACTCTCCCAGATTGTAGCACAATCCGTCGCTCATGACACTTCACATTCACAATATATCACTCAATACAATTGGACATTACAATTCAATCTCACACACATGAAATATAATCTCAGGTACATGACTACAACACTTCATCACACATTCCAAACAATACAAACGTACAAAGTTCTGTCTTTACAACAATTATACAACACTATACATCACATCATCGCACAGAACACTTTGACTCGCTCGACATAAACTTGAGACACAGGATAACAAGAACATTGACACAACATATGGCACTCAGCACTGCCAAACACAATTAGATTCCACCTCAGCACCTATCCTGTGTATTTCGAGCTGCGCTTGCGTCCTTTCTTGCGGTGCTCGCTCGATCTCTTCTCGTTTTTCCCTGTTCTTTTTCGGAGAGCCTTCTCCAACGACGGGGTCTGAGGCGGCGTCTCAGCCATCGTTGTCACTTCTGACCCTGTTAACGGGTGATAACGCTCAACCGATCCTGTCACCCGCTTGTTCACGTCCCGACATTTGGCCTGGCTGGCCAACTCCGTCTCCTTTGTACTGTCGGTCGGTTGAGGTCGTGCCGACGTAAGTCCAGTTGCCCGGGCCGTGAACTCGTTCAACACGATCATCTTATCATTCATAGTCCCTTGCACCGCGGCTTCACCTTGGGCTCGAGTGGGATCCGTCACGGGTTGCTCCTCCACTGTATCTCGCGGTCGTTGGGTTGGCGAGGGCTCTATCTTAAGGTCTTCTCCCAAACATTCCGGATCATTCGGTCCTCGCGCCCCGTCGATGTTTCCGATGACAAGGTCGTAAAGGGGGGTCGTCATACATAGAGCCGTAACCTTCCCGCTGAAGTATGGGGTTTCAACCTCAATCTCTGCTTCGGGAAGCATCCGAACTGTACGGTAAATTAAGCAAACCGGTTTCTTTTTGCCGGTTAACTCACTTTCCCGTACCAAGTTTCTCCACACGATAACAGTGGAGCTGCCGGTATCTCTTAACACCGTAATCTTTTTGTCCGCAACTTTTCCTGGCAGCGTCGGCATTCCTTTCGTAACACCGGTTGGCTGTTTTGACATTACAGCACCCACAATAGGAATTTTCTCCCCATTCTTCAACTCTACGAATCCATCAGTGACGGCATTATTATCAGATTTCGGTGCCGCTTGCACACAAGATACCTGGTGAGTTTGACTCACTCCGTTCCGACAAGCGTCTGCTTTGGGCCCAGTCTGACCACACTTAAAACATTTTACTGCCGTAGGGCTCGTAAAGATCGTTCGACAGTTTTTCGCGCGATGACCCACTCGGTTGCACAGAAAACAAAGCGGAGTGCTCTCCGGTGCACGCTTCTTTTCTTCGGGAGCCAATTTCTTCGAATCATCGGGACAATCCTTCTTGACTTTGGCCAAATTAGTTCCACCTTGCGCTTCCAGGAATTGATCAGCCAATTCAAGCATTCCTTCAAGTGACTCAGCCTTCCTCTCTTTCAAATACAGCGACAGGCTTGGGTGGCAACTAGTAAGAAATTGTTCTCTAATTAGGAGCTCTCTAAGTTCATCGTACTCCTGCGCTGTCCCTGAAAGTTCAATCCATCTGTCGAAATAATGACAAAGTCGGGCGGCATACTGCGTAGCCGTCTCACCATCAGCTGGCTTTCCTGTCCGAAATCTGTCCCGGAAACCTTCTACAGTAAATCTAAATCGCTTTAGCAAAGCAGCTTTCACCTTGGCATAGTTGGCTGCATCGGTCGGCGTCAGCCTACCGTACACACTGAGCGCTTCACCACTCAAGCAAGTACTCAAAGCAGTTGCCCATTGATGTTCCGGTCAATTCTGGCTCCTTGCAATCGTCTCAAATCGGTGAAGGTACGCGTCAAGGTCGTCCTTCTTCTCATCGAATGCTACGAGCAGCTTGCTTGGGTTCAAGCGGAAGCCGTGGTCCTCCCGTTCGCTGCTTTCAACTCTAGCTTGGACGGGAGTTTCACTTCGCTGTTGCAAACGGAGCCGCTCGAGTTCTATCTCGTGCTGTCGCTGCCGTTCTCTTTCCTATCTTTCTTCTTTCAGCTGTCGCTCCTTTGCTTCTCTTTCTTCTCTCGCCATTTCAGCGGCCAGCCTTTCTCTCTCCAACTCAGCTGCTTTTTCTTCCTTGGCCCTCTCAGCTGCCAACCTCTCTCTTTCCACCGCCTCTTTCTCCTTCTGGCTTACCCACTTCCGTAGTTCGGCGCCAGAAAGACCCATCTTCTCACCAAGAGCTACTAACTTTTCGAGATCCATGGTGTCTCGCAAATAAAACCTTGCCGCGTGCAAAAAGTATCTGCCTAAATCAGTCTATCGGAACACTCTCCTGCACTCGTTAACGAGAACACTGAGCAACACACCAAATCGTTCCGATAGCACTATCAACAACTCGAGGCTCTTTCTCACTACTTTGGACACACTGTGCACCAAAAGGTCCTGTGTCGCGGACGCCAGATTAATTGTCACACACAGGTCCCGTTAATTAGGGATGCGATCGCCGGGCTAATTCCAAGGGCCGAAGTATCGGCCCCCCGAACCGCACCACGAAAGCGTGGACAATTTCGAAGTGGTCATTTTTGGCGCGCCAGCGGACGCCGGCTGTGGCCCAAAGAACAAGTCAGAGCCGAGAGTTGATAAACAAAACAAATATTATATTCTCAAAAATGGCAGATCGGAAACAATACACAAGAATGCACACTCCACAATAGTTACATACAATACGTCACCAATCAAACAACGTACTACACAGTACAATCAGCCACACTCAAAACAACGGACACAGACAACGATACGCACTACAATGCAGTCGCATGCATTGAACAACCAAGACACTTAAAGAATAAAGAGATAGAGAACCTATCCAGTCCAAAGTTCTTGGAACAAAAGTCTGGATGATACTCTTCCGAGAATCACTCACTCAAAGTCTAGCGTTGTTGTCGTTCCGCGCCCTCGAAGTTTCTCTTCCAGGAAACCTCGCGCCTTCAATTGGCCACTCTCCAAGCTTCAAACTTCTTCGCCCGAACACGTCGGCTTCACACACGCAGCTGTCGCCACGCGTCTTCGCTCGATAGCAGTAGACACACGCTCTTGCCTGTAGCTCGAGCCTTCACCCCTCAGGTGGAAATCCTCTTCATCTCCTGCTTTGTCGCTACGGACAAAACCTTCGCCGACTACACGGCGGTATACCCTACGCGCTCTGGCGCAAACTTCCGTCTTCTCCTGATCTCTCATCTCGGCTGCTCGGTTAAATACCTTGCGCGCGACATTCCAGAAGGTTCTCGTCATTTCGTCGGCGCGATACGCAGCGAAGGCTGGGGAGAGGCGCGAGACTGTACGGGGGCCGTTCCCGACAGATGAGTCAACCCGGCATACACGCCCCGTTCCTTCTGGAAAAATCGAGTGCTTGCTCGGCCGCCGTTGTGGGGTGAGGAGGTTCGTCGGCGAAGCCACGCTTCTGCGGGGAGAGCGCGCGCCCGGGGAGCCTTGGATGTTTGTTTGTTTTTTTCTTTTGACCTCGCGGCGTTTCTCCCGCCCGTTATCGCAAAAATTTGGCGGCGCGCCCATTTTTAGCGCTCGTTCTGTGACAGGGGTGAGGGTCAGTGATGTAGATAATAAAATAAATATTTAAACTACGTCGATGCCCCGCCGGTGAAGCAACCTTCGCACACAAAACCACAAGAATAGACTTTTGACTGCATCGCTAGGACTCAGTGAAAACTATTGCTTGGTACTTTATAGTGCATGATTGTGCAGGCCTCCTATTGCTGAACCTGGCTTTTAACGCGTAATTGGAAGGGGACAAAGTAATCGAAAGCACTCCTAATCTAGGGCGCTGGGCACTTGTGGACATCCTATAGATTTGTACATTTTCGACAGCTGACGAACTGCTCGCCATTGCTACAGTGCTATAGGTACGATCTGCGTCTCTGACACATTAACTCCTGAGACTTTATTACCACACAAGTCTGCCACAGTGAATAGAGCTTATGGTGCATTGAAAGCAATTGGGATCACTGAGCCCACTCATGCTACATTTATTTCCATTGTAGTCTTTTACTTTCTGTTTTTTTTACTTTTCTACTTTTCTTACATTTTCTTTACCGTGATGAGTGTGTCATTTTTTACAAGACCGCAAGAAAATTCATCAACCTACCTGGAATAACTGCTTGTCAAAGTGAACGATTATTCCTTTATTCCCAGCTATTCGAATTTTGACTGGTTCGTGTTTCACTTATTTACATTTCTACTGGAAGACTCTTACCTTTATTCGTGTAAATAAAAAAACATTCAATTTGTTTCTAAACACACGTAGCTGCTTTTTGTTACATGCTGTTCTTCACTCAATTTGACTACTTTTTGGCTAGTTTTCCATGCCCCGCCGTGATAATCTAGTGGCTAAGGTACTTGGGTGTTGACCCGCAGGTCGCGGAATCGAATCCTGGCTGTGGCGGCTGCATTTTCGATGGAGGCGGAAATGTTGTAGGCCCGTGTGCTCAGATTTGAGTGCATATTAAAGAACCGCAGGTGCGAAATTTCCGGAGCCCTCCACTACGGAATCTTTCATAATCATATGGTGGTTTTGGGACGTTAAACACCACATATCAATCAATTTAGTTTTCCATTTCTTGGCTACTTCTCGCGTTTTCACCTGGCTAGTCTCGTTACTGCATGGGCGGTTTCGGAGAACCGCTTGTCGTACATGAAAAATGCCTCAATCAAAACTTTTAAGGTATACTCTAATTGAACAAAGTAAAGCGATTGTGAATGTAAATATCATCATTGTTTATTCATATAAATATAGCCCTCTGAAGTACTCATGTCCGACATGGCACGGTGCTGACTTGATCTCTCTGTCGATGTGTTTCTTCAGGTTCACCAACGTGCAGCTCTACGGCAAGGTTACGTAGAAGACGAAAAGCCCATGGAAGTACGAGGCACCTAAGTATATCGAAGCCTGCAGATATGCCCGATGTTATTTTTGCTTGGTTTCTCCTTGATGATTCTATATTTATCTCTGAAATTGACGTTCCGCTTTCGGGGGGTACGAACACATATACTTTTAAGGCCGTCGTCCGTCCCACGAAACCACCACGAATGAATCGCGCTTGCATAAATAAATCATTGCTTACGTTTTGGCATATACTACCAGTTAGTCGTAGCCCGTATTCTTCAACTTGACAATCGGGAGGGACATTCATCTCAGCGACAATGAGACGACCATCACAAGCAAGCCAAACGAAGCGTGCACTATTTACTTAATAAAAGTTTAACGACTACAATAACCGATACGTTACCAAATACATCTCTACATAGTTTCTGAGAATCGGCTTAAACAACATTTTGACATAGAAAAAAAGCATATCAACGAAGTGAATGATAATTAGTGGCCGCAGCAGTGGGATCATTTGGTGTTATACCGTAGATCACCCGTGACATTACGCACGTACGTAAAATTGTGTCAGGCGGATTAAAGTTATGCACGATGTTTATTGGTCATAACTGCCATGTTTTGTTGTGTTGTGAATTATTTGTGGTAGTAGATCTATAGCCCAAAGTTGACAAAGACGAGGCCTGGGCACGTTTCCCTGGTGGTTGTTGGTTGATTACAGTCATACGAAATGAATCGTAGACCACATCGAGATGTCATCTACTGCACAAGCGGGTCGTTGTCTGTTATCATCATCGGCATCTTCTTCATCGTCAACAGCGTCGTCGTCATGGCATATAGTGGGTTCCTTGCATGTGCTATGCCGTGATGGCAGGAAGAGAATGTGTGGTTTGGAACGTTCTTGTTCTTTATCGCCTTCAACGTCATCGTCATCGGCGCTACGGCACAACTGAGGACAAGCCTCGTTCATATACTTCTTCGTCTCTAAAACTATGTGGTTACCTAAGCGATTCTTATAATGTGTAAATGTCACAGCAATAACGGAACACTGGGCGTCGTCCAGTTGTCGAGATATGCGACTCCTTTAGTGCAGTTATGAAATGCTGATAAGCTCGTAGATGCTACCTTTCAGCGCCTCTTTTATCGTGCTTTTTCTATTCTGTTCCTTGCTTCTTGCACGTTCTTCACTTTCTCGCGCCCCCTTCCCCCTTCCGAAGTACAGGAGAGTCTATACTTGCACTACTGAGCAGCATCTAGACGCTGTGCCACACATTAGGCTTTATCTTGCGATGCTGAGGCGCTTTCTCAGCGCGAAATGAAAAGTTCAGCGTCTTCCTTTTCCCCAACTGGCAACCTTGTACTCGCTAACTCGCTTGGGAACGAGCATTCATGTAGAAATTGACTTACTTTGTTCATCCCGGAGGAAGCAGTCGGTCCTTAACTTGCGTGTTTCCTCGTAACATTGACAATTCAAAAATCATTAAACCCTAAAATGCTGCAACAATTAGAAATCTTTAATACTTTATACAAACAAGAAAGGCTTTCAGCGCCGATGATACGCCGGCATCGAGTTTCCAACCCATGCGCGGCAGCGCTGCGGTTAACGAGGGCTTCGGTGATGGCAACCGTGACGTTTCTCTCCTCTTCCCACAAAAAAAGAGACGTGTCGCTGACCTCCTCAGCTATATGAGCCATGGTTGAGACACCCTCTTAATCTAATGTGCGTACATTTGATACAAGAGTAGATGTCATTCTTTTAAGTGTGAATGCACTTTATAAGCGACCCCAAACCATCCACCGCCGTCGGCGGCGTCCGCAGGCTTCTCTCTATCTTTAAAAGAAAGAGGACTTGGCGGGCCGCAGCGCGACCCTCTGCCGAATAAGCCACGGACGCGACGCTGATATCGGTGTCAGTAACGCGCCTTATATCTTTAACGCTGCTGCGCGCGTCCCCCTCCCCCTTCGCTCGCTCCTCCGCTCTCCTCGCTCGCTGCAGCTGCGCGCGCACCCCTCTCTCTCGCGCGCCCGCCTTCTCTCTCAGTCTCCCGACGGAGTGACACATGTGTCTGAGTGCGGACGCGCGAAGATCGGCAACTGCTTTCAAGAATGCTTTCCTGTGGTATTCACGAATTTGTCGCCGAGTTTTTAGTCCCATCGTATGCCTAAGTTCTCAATAAATCAGCAGATACCACCTTTGTGCTGGTGAGTGGACTTTTAAACCGTTTTGGGACATTTTTACATGGCAACGCCACCGGGGGATTTAAGCCTAACCAAGGAGGCGATTGTCGCCGATGCGCCGGCCCGGCGCCAACGCGACTCAACGCTCTGCACGTTCCAGGATCTGCAACTGAGAATGGAATACCAAGTAGATGTAGAGGACATCTCTCCAGAGGATTGCACGGAAGACATGGGTTGGAAGGAAGCCGAAACGAGACGCTCGAGGAATAAGCAAGCCGCGGTTAGCGTTCCTGCTGCCAAGGGTTCGACCAAAGCTGGCGTTGCGGGAGACGCTCGAGCCAGTCGTAGCAGGTATGACACCAAGCATACAATCGTGCGAGCTGGACGCATGCCGACACTACCTAAGGACTTCAGCAAAATTGTGCTACGACCACGTGGAGGATTAAATATCTCGAGAATTGGCACTGGAGCCGTGGCAGACGCGATAGTACTGGCGGCCGGCATCAAAGAGGAAGAGGCCATGCAGGACATCATCTGTTCCAACTTGCAGCAGAACATTATGGTGGCAAGCACTCCGGACCAAGACAGCTTCAAGATACCTCAAGGTCAAGCAAATTGACATTGAAGGCAAAGTTTTCGAGGTTAGCGCGTACGCCACGGCACCCCACGATACGTGTAAAGGAGTGATTCGCGGCATCCCCGTAAGCGATACTCAGGACATTTTGACCCGAAAGATTGTGAACGCGAACAACCCGCTCGCGCTGCAGGCCAAGAGAATCAAGAACACCGGGACAATCATCATCGCGTTCGAAGGACACAAGGTGCCCAGATTCATGAGATATGGACCTTCACTTTTGCAGTGCTCCCTTTACAGCAAGAACATCGATATTTGTTAGGCCTGTGGAAAGCTGGGACATCGGTCTGACATCTGTCCGAACCCAGCTGAAACAATCTGCAGAGGCTGCGATATCAAGAACCCAGCTAGCCTGCACCAGTGCAATCCAAGATGCAGGCTGTGCGACGGTCACCATCCCACGGCAGACAAGGAGTGCAAGAACAGGTTCTTAGTGCCATACGTCGTCAGACGCAGACGTTGGGAAAGATCGCGAGCAGCCGCAGAAGCCCGGGACGCATCAATCACATCGAGTCCAGACATCAACGACAAGGAGCTTATTCCTGCCTTCGGGACCCAGAGCATCCAGACTACACATGAACAGGAAAGGCGGCCCCACTCCAGGGGGAGGTCGCGTTCCAGAAGAGGTTCTAGACCCAAGGCCCACTCCCAACCACGGGGGCGCTCGAGTTCTTAAGGTCACCATCAGGGTCGGGATCAGCCTGGGCGGCACCCGAATGGCCAGCTGCCTGGCGTTCAGTTCGAGATCACGGCTTCACACCCGGGGAGGACGCCTGCAGTTACTTCGAAAGGCAGCTGGTCTGAGCGAGTGCGCAACGGCGGGGCAGAGGTGATGACAGGTAAGCTGCCAGAGCACGATAGAATTGCACAGCTAGAACAAGAAAACGCGAGACTTACAAAATCGAATGAGAGGCTATGAGCTAAGTTATAGGAAATCAAAATTCTTCTCACTAAGCTAACCAGCGCGCAATCTTCACAGCCAATGCCTCAGCCAGTTGATGTCCCTGTGGCTGAAAACGTGGGGGACTCAAGAACCACGAAAAAGAGGGCAGTCATAGCAGAACACGTGGAAGCCAACCAAACGACCATGTCAGATATGAAAAAGGTGTTTGACACGCTCAGCAAAGTAGTAGCCAATCTTAGCGAGCAGATGGGTAGGCTACAATCAAGCGTGGCGGCACTGGAAGAGCATATGACTTTGCGCATTACAAAGGTCGAAGCATATCTGCACAACACAGCAAGGCCTCCTCATGCACCAAGCTCACCCCTTCGGCCACCAATACTAGTGGTTCCAAACCTGTCGACAGGTGCAGCATCAGGCTCTGGCCGCCCATGTAATAACCATGGTGGCAGCGCTACGTGAGGCATTTCGTATCTGGCAATGGAACTGTAGAGGTTACCTTAAAAAGAAGGCAACCCTGCAGCAGTATATCAGGAGCAGCCAAGAAAAGCCTCATATTATATTATTACAAGAGACCCTTTCACCGCAAGCAACGTTGCCTGGATTCCGGCCTGTAATAGGGGATACTGAAGGGAGGGGAGTCTGCACCTTCGTATGCAACAAACTAACGCACGTAACCCACGGCCTCAAGATAGAAGCAGGCCGGTTGGAACACGTCTTGGTAGAGATCGTGCCGGGTACCAGCAACCGTCAGAGCATTTTTATTCTTAATATATACAGCAGTCCAAAGGAACAAAAGCAAGGGTTCAAGACTGTTCTAAAGAAAGCTGTTAATATCACCGGGGAATGTCCACTCATCATAGCAGGTGATTTCAACGCCCCTCATCATACATGGGGTTACAAGTACAACGCTGGGAAAGGAAATCGACTTTGGCAAAGTGCCAGTGAACTTGATCTCACCCTAATCACAGACCCCAGCCTACCATCAAGGCTTGGTACATCTTGCTGCAGGGATTTCACCCCGGACCTTACATTTGTAAGGAACATCAAGAAGGCCCAGTGGATGAGCCTTGCTGTAGACCTAGGGAGTGACCACTGCATTCTTGCCACTACCTTCTCCGTGGAGCGTAAAAAGCAGAGAGAATTCCACTTCACAGACTGGGATAAGTTCAGGAAGATAAGGATGCAAAGGCAACAAGATGGCCACAGACAAGGCTTGGAGCAGTGGGTCAAACAGATTAAAGATGACATCAAATCCGTCTCCTCCACCACTACCACAGATTTTCCGGTTGAAAGAATGGATAGCCGGCTCGCTCATCATCTTGAGGCAAAGCAAGCACTACTGAACCGTTGGAAGGGTCAGCGCCTGAACCGAAGACTGAGGAAGAAGATAGCTGAGGTAAACAGATCAGTCGAGGAACATTGTCGCGCACTATCGAGGCAGCAATGGGACGAAATCTGCAACTCCGTCGATTGTCAGATGCGCAATGGCAAGACATGGAATATGTTAAAGCATCTCCTCAACGAAAACACCACCAAAACAAATCAAAAGCATGTTATCGCTCGAATTTTGCATAAAGAGATAGGGCGCACTACAGAACAGCAAGTTGTCCAGCAGCTCGTGCATAAGTACCTCCCAATCAAAAGAGGATTGGCACCACCAAGTAGACAGTACCAAGGCACGCCAAATCCAGGTCTTGAGGGCGACTTTAACATCGAGGAGATCAGAAGAGCCTTGCATGATCTCAACGGCAGGTCGGCCCCTGGCCCGGACGGTATATCAAACAAGGCCCTGCGTAACCTTAATGACGATTCAATTGAAACCCTGAGGGATATGATCAATTCAGCATGGAAAGAAGGCAGGGTGCCAGAGCAGTGGAAGCTGGCCAGCACGATCCTTATTCCTAAGCCAGGAAAGCCCCCTAACTTGGACAACATGAGGCCAATATCCTTGGCATAATGTATTGGCAAGGTCGCAGAACATGCCATACTGCACAGGATAAACAAGTACTTGGAAGATAACGACATATATACACACAATATGGTTGGATTCAGGGCAGGGCTATCCACACAAGATGCATTGAAGCTTATCAAACACCAGGTCATTGACAATGAAACCAGAGACGTGAGAGCCATTCTGTGTCTGGATCTAGAAAAAGTGTTTGACAACATCCACCACTCATTCATACTCGAAGCAATTTCCAAGCTTGGTCTAGGGAAAGCCTTCTATGACTACGTATGGTCCTTTCTTACAGATCGGAAAGCCGTGATGAAGATAGCAGATATCGAGACCGCAGCAATCGAACTAGAAGCAAGGGGCACGCCACAAGGGGCAGTGATTTCACCAATGCTGTTCAACATTGCCATGATTGGACTTTCAAAGAAATTATCGAGCATTGAAGGATTGAAGCACAGCATCTCCGCAGATGACATTACCATCTGGTGCACAGGTGGAAACGAGGGGCAGATTGAGAGCGCTCTGCAAGAGGCGATTGACACCGTAGAAGACTACCTTCGCCCTTCCGGGCTCAAGTGCTCCTCGAGTAAGTCCGAACTTTTGCTTTATCGGACTGCACGCCGGGGACCGAAGCCCAGGGGATGGAAGCCGTTAAACCAGATAGACATCCACTTCCGTTCAAATCAAGGGGATGCCATCCAGAAGGTCGACTCCATCAAAGTCCTGGGAATGCTGATAGAGTCTACCGGCGCCAACAGCAAATCTATAGCCAAGTTAACTCGGAAAACAGACAGTGCGGTGCACCTCATACGCAGAGTGGCCAACGAAAGAAATGGGTTCAAGGAACACAACCTCATCAGGTTGATGCATGCGTTTGTTCTAAGTCACTTCACATACGAGGCAGCGATGCACAACTGGTCAAGAGCAGAGTCCGAGACACTGAATGTGCTCCTCAGGAAAGCTATCAAGAAGGTCCTGGGCCTACCCATACATACCAGCACCGAGCGTCTGCTTGAGCTTGGCATACACAACACGCTCGAAGAAATAGCAGAAGCCCAAGAGAGAGCACAGTTTGCAAGGTTATCTACTACAAGGTCGGGGAGAATGATCCTGCAGGAGCTGGGCCAACACCCAATAGCAATCAGACGCAATTACAATGATATCCCTGACAACATCAGGGAGACTATCACGGTATCTCCTATACCGAGAAACATGCATCCAGAACACAACGTCGGAAGAAGAGTAGCGAGGGCCAGGACTATACTTCAAGTCTCAAACTAGGAACGAGGGGTCGTATTTGTTGACGCGGCTTCCTACGCCAATGGGAAAGCGTTTGTGGCAGTGGTGGTCGATGGGGCTGGCCATGTCGTCAACTCAGCGACGGTCAAGACGAAAGACCCAATAATTGCGGAACAGGTGGCCATCGCCTTAGCACTCAAGATGGATAACATTGAAGTCGTCTACAGTGATTCCATGGCAGCACTACGGGCGTTCGCCAAGGGGACGGTCTCTGAACAAACGCTGAGAATACTGCAAGGCAAGAACATAACGCATCATCTTCTGAGTTGGTTCCCAGCTCACCTTGGGCAAATCAACGATTCCCCTCCCAATCTCAATGAAGCAGCACACGAGGCGGCGCGAGAACTCTCCAACCGCGCCTCCCCGGGGATGCATTCTACCGGTGAAGGGGATAACCGGGAAATTCTTACAACATATAACGAGCTCACTAAACATTTCTACCTGTCTAGAATGATTTTCCCTCCACCTCACAAAAATCTAACCCAGCCCCAAGCACTTACATTAAGGCTTTTGCAAAAGCGGATGTATTCTATTTTGAAAATGTTACACATCATGTACCCTGACCTATACACAAGTAATCTTTGTCCACATTGTGGGGAAATAGCTTCATTAGAACACATGCTCTGGCAGTGCACCAAATTCGCTCACTTATCGCACATCACCTCTGCCAGATGGGAGGCGGCAATCCGCAGCTCGTCCTTGGCAGATCAGCTCTGGGCTGTCCACCAAGCCCGCGAGGCGGCTGAGGAGCTTGGCATCTCAGTCCCCACGTGGGAGCTGCCCGCAACACAGTGATCTGTGTTTTGGAGGACCAAATAAAAGTTTATCCAACCCAATCCAATCTCAGTCTCCCGTCGAGAGCGGGTCGTGCGATGGATGTCCCGGAGGCAATGCTACCATCAACAACGAATGCAGTACAACCGAATGCCAGCACTGCACCCGTCGTTGGAGGTGACGGTACCGCGGTGGTTTTGCCGACGTTGGAAGACAAGGCGGCGCTGCGAAGGACTCGTGAGACCGAACGTAAGCGGGCGAAGCGTGCAGCGGATGCCGAACTGCGTGCTCGCGAGGCCGAGTGCAAGCGGGCGAAGCGTGCAGCGGATGCCGAACTGCGCGCTCGCGAGGCCGAGATTTATGTCAACTATACCACAGCACATTGTGAACCCAATGGCAGGCGAGGATTTCGAGGAGGTTACTTTAGATGAGCTGGCAGAGATAATAAGGCACTTATCTCCTTCGGCACCTGGACCAGACGGGGTAACAAATGCAATGATAAAAGTAATATTCGAGATTTGTTCAACTGAAGTACTTAATCTGGTGAATTTTTTTTGACAAAAGCTTGGATACCTGCGGAATGGAAGCTGTCTAAAGTGATTCCACTTCTTAAAAAGCAGGAAAAAGGATTCGCCTTGGACAATGTAAGGCCGATATCACTCACGTCAAATCTGGTTAAGCTAATTGAAAGAGTTTTGAATGCCTGGGTAATGATATATATTAATAATAACGCAATATTAAACCCCAGTCAAATTGGTTTTAGATCCGGTTGCTCAATATGGTGTGCGCATGTTGATTTAGAGAGCCGAATACAACTGGCTCGGCGTCGGCGCCAATACTGTGCTTTAGTTACTCTAGATTTGGCTAAAGCGTACGATAGGGTTGAGCATTCAATTTTATTAAAACAGATGAAATATCACCACTTTCCCAACTACATCACTGCGTGGGTGTCAGAGTTTTCAAGAGGAAGAGAATATTACTGCTTTAAAGATGGGTACTCATCGAACAGATATAAGCAGACACGTGGTGTACCACAGGGGGCTGTTCTGTCGCCAGTTTTATTTAACATTTTCTTAAGCTCCATTCCATCAACTAAGGATATTCAGTTATATGTGTACGCGGACGATATTGCTTTCTTTGCTAGTAATACCGACCTTCAATCATTATACCAGAGTCTACAAAATTATCTCAATATGATAGAAAGATGGCTTAAAAATATTCATATGACCCTGAACGTAAACAAAAGTGTGCTTCTTGCATTCTCTTTTCTGCAGCCTATCAACATCTCGTTAATGTACAGTAATGAGCTCATTCCGCAGGCGAATTCCCACTAAATATTTGGGCATCATATATAATGACACATTAAATTGGAGAAGTCACATTGATGATGTGTACTCCAAGGCAACACGGGCCATGGGTTGGCTACGGAAGCTTGCAAACCGTAAAGCGGGTTTAAGAAGAGATGTGATAATAATTATATATAAACTTTATGTGCGGCCCATCATGGAATTCGGATGTGTATTATTTTCTGGCAGCGCAGCTTATAAAATGAGACCCGAACGCTGCTGGAAAGAGAAGCGTTGCGTTTGTGTCTGGGTCTACCAAAGTTTGTTGCAAATAACGTGTTGTATATGGAAGCTCGCCTATCCTCTCTGCTAAATAGATTTAAAATTCTTACTGTCCAAGCATTCTAAAAGATATACAGTTCACACCAAAGACTCTCATTTTACGCTTTCATTCAAGAACCGACCTTATTTTTCGAAACCCATTGGTCGCGACTACACACCCCACAAATAGTATTTGCACAAGCGCTACTAAAGCAACTGAATGTAAAAATTAGACATATTAGTCCAATACACCACCTAAAGTCAATGCTTAGCATACAATTCGATGATATATTTCCTCATAACGCGAAACAATTGGCATATAGGTATTTAAATGACCAGTTAGCAGATTATCTAGCTCACCTAGAGATAAGCAATATCATAGCGACTGGTGCATCTGTGTCAAAAGAAAAGGCTGGGGTTGGGTCTTCTCTCCTTCTTTGGACAGGTCCTTTTCGATTCGACTCCCAGATTATACCCCGGTATTCATTGCAGAATTATTGGCCATTGTTCTTGCCCTACGCAAATTACCCTCAAGCGAATCATTAGCAGTTATCATTACAGATTCGTTATCAGTTTGTAATGCACTTTCGGCGGCAGTAAATTCAGAGCTGATGAATACGTTTCGGCATTTAGTACCGAAAAACATAAAAAAACTGCACTTACTATGGGTACCAGGCCACCGCGGATTTTATTTGAACGAAATGGCGGACTCTTTAGCAGCAGTATCCCTGGGTGGGCCCACCATCCCAGTTTTGCCAGATACGGCTTACGTAACAGCGCTAAGGTTCCGAAATGCTTGCCTGCAATGGGGAAAAGGTAATTTGGATAAATTCAAAGATTTCGAGCATTTGAGCTATTGCTGAAATAAACAGTGGTGTGTATCTCGCCAGTTAGAGGTCACTTATACCAGATTGCGCTGTGCAGTTCCACAACTAAATTATTACCTTAATAAAGCTCGGCTCAAGGCGTCACCGCTATGCATTTGGTGCAACGAAATTGAAACAATTGAACATTTCTTTTTATTCTGTCATCGTTATTCTTATCAGAGAAAAAGATTTTTAGTAGCAATCTACAAGTAATTTTGTCACTTGGCGGATCTTCATTTGGTTACTGCCACAGGGATGTATGCTCCGCTGTGTTTGATTACATCAACGCAACTAAAAGATTACCATGCTAGTGAACCCCTACCTTTTCAGATCTTTAGTTTATAATTCGTAGTTATGTCTTTCAAAAACAAAAGATGGTTTGACCACTTGCTCAGCAAACATTTTTGCTTTTTGGTAGTATTATTTTAAGCTACTTTTTCAGATTGGCTTCATTTTCAATTTAGTTTCATTTAAGTATCCTGCCGCCCGGTTCTTGGCCCATCCCCCTTTGTGGGTAAGCGCCATCCATCAGAGGTCATCAGCATCAGCGTCAGCATCGAGCCGCGAACGCGGCCCAAGAAGCGGAATGACAACGCAAGCGTCAGGCGGAGAAGGCCGATGAAGGCCGGCGTCAAGACGACGGATTTTAACTTTACTCCCCCTCATAGCATCACCCCGTGCATTCGCACTGAACCATGTTCACGCTCGGGGAAATGCTTGAGAGTTTTTCGTATTCACTGCGGGCATCCAATCGAGCACTTCGTCGATGATGTTTATCATGGCGGCCCGGATCACTCTCTCTCTCGGTGCAGGCGGGCGTTCGCATAACCACTCCTCGATGAACCCTGGCGTCCGTCTCTGGGCAGGAAAGGCAAGTCGAGCGATGCGACGGTGAGCGCCGCGGTTAACATCACGGCGATGACTAGCAGCGTCCCCAGTGCGATCCTCGCCGTCGACGGAGGCACCGATTCCTCAACGGTCTTGGGCGCGAGTTTTTCCAGTGGCCTCCCAGTGTTCCCCAGCGAGAACGTAACGAGGTTCGCACTCAACGAGGTCACTTGCGGTATAGCTGGTGGCCGGGACGCTGACGATCGCTTGTGTCTTTTGAACGATTGTACCTTGGTAACTCCACCCTGTCTCTGCATGGTGATGATGATGATGCCTCCACTATGGCTCTTGCCCACTCAGAGGCATTGGTCAAGAATTGAGGATATATAATTTAAGGCCTTTCGAATGATACCTAATCCTAACAGAAGGATGATAAAGCACAGGTAAATACAGAAAGAGTGCAATTTTTTCGCCATTTTGACCAGACAGAATAATATATAACTTGAATTGAAATTGCAGTAATTTCGAACACGTTTAAAATTGATGCTTAGAATTTGCTTAATAATATTATAATAATAAAATATACATATTGGAATTTAGAGGCACATTCGTTTTGTTTCATGAAGATAACTGCAAATGGCATCAGAGGCATTCCTGTGGCTGTAGCCCAGAACCGAAGCCCCAAAGGAGAGTATATTCTCAATGGTGAAGGGCAGCCCAATGTTAACGAATGGGATGACAAGGAGACGTTTTCTTAATAGACTGTAACGGCGACATGACACAAAAAGTAATGGTCTATTGATTTCAGAAATAGGTGTATCGCTCGAGACGATAGTGCTATCCTGGAACGAGCGAAAGCCGTGGTCGAGAGGCACGGCCTGGCAGCCTACTTGGCTTAGCCTACCTCATCCCTCACCCTTTCGGTGAATAAAAGTTGTCCCTCACTCACTCACTCACTCACTCGCGAAAGGTAAGTTTGATGCACACGCACATTGTTTATTTGGGTGCACATGCACAACCACAGCCGGACAATTTACGTTTAAGCTAACTTGCGTTATATACGTTTGTAGGCAGACCATCGAAACTGTGGTCGAAACCAACAACCGCGACAAGCTTGATAGGTTGAAGCAGGCCTTCATTGCTCGACGCGGCAAGTGCATGGGACCAATATATTTCGTTGGAGACTACGCGGCAAGTGATATGAATCTCTTTCACGTGTTTCCGTGCTTTCCTTCGTGCATTAAATTGACAAGCTTGCACAAAAGAAAAATTGCATCATTTTCGACTAGAGGGAACCACGTGTAGACGCTAAGCAGCGGACGCTAACGCTTACACTGGCGGTGGCATTGACGCTGCATGGTTCTCATCGCGGCGTTGCGCATAGAAACCTGGCGAGGCGCATTGAGCGCAGTGATGGACCAGTGTTTCCTACTGGAACATGCCCAGGGGCTCCAGAACAGGGGGGGGGGGGGGACTGGGGGCCGTCACCCCCACAGGTTAGAAACTTGGGGGGGCATGCCCCCCCCCCGTTAACAGCTGCTACAACCCCCAGGTTAGAAACCTGAGGGGCATGCCCCCCCCCCCCCCCAATTAACAGCTGCTACAACCCCACCCCCTTTTTTCCTCACCTTAGCAAAAACAGAGAACATGCCAATCGCTGTTAATGGGCAATTAGAGACGGAAGACTCCGATTGGACACAGAGACCCGCAGCCCGCTTTTAACACGCACGCTGCGAATTTTCGTGGTACCCGCTGCACACTCGCAAAGCATTATGTGCACTTTGTTGATACGGTGACTGATGACGATGATGAATTATCAGCCACTGCACAACTGGAGTGAACGTAATGCCTCGGAGATATGTAGTGGGTATACGGTTCTTCGCAGAATGACAATTTACGGCGGTTTGGGTACCTTGCTTGTGTACTTAAGCTGCCGTAAGAGATTCTACAACGTACTCTAGAATGGACGCTTCTCCAGTTATCGCTGGAAAGAAGACGGTGTTGAGTGTTCCGCGCAGGCCTGGAGACTTTTGTCATCTAATAGGTCAGCTAATGCAGGAGATTAAAATTCTCTAGGTGACCAAAAAGCAGACCTTCTAGAGCTACCAACATTGCCGCTAACGATAATTTAGGCATATCCGAGCAATTAGTAGCGCCGTGTCATGTTCAAATTATCAAGCTTATGAATTTTAATTCTTGTCAATATGTCATTCAGGAATTCCGCAATATTGCTACCGAATGGGAAAAAATGCCGAAACTCAAGAAGATATGTCTTTATATGATTACGCTATAATAAAACTTCGAAGTCACTGACACAATATCAAGAAAATGAAATGTACAATTAAACAAGAAATCTCCAAATCTAGGCCAAAAAGGAGCGGTCTTAAGGGTCCGGCTGCCGTTCTAATTCAGCCGTGCGGTTTCCTTCGACGTCGCATCGCCTGCGCCAACACTGCTTGCACACCGCTCTCTCTGGTCGTCCCCGTCTTGCGTCTCCGAGGTGGTAACAGCGGTAGATGTGGCTGGAGGCTCGACACTCACAGCCGGAAGGTTCTCGCTCCTGGGCGGCGGGTTGCTGCCGGCACCGCGGCGCCTGACGTGGTGTACGGTGGCCTCGACGCTGCTCGTAGTAGGCGCCACGGTGCTGACCTCCGTTAATACTGACAGGGTTAGATGCAAGACGAGATAAAACAGGAGCAGGCCCACGAGTACGCCGCAGGTAGCGATGAGTACGCAAACGGCCCAGCTGCGCTTCGGTGGCTCCGGGGTGGCGCGTATGCCACCGCCTGAAGAGGCGCCATCCCAGGAGACCGGTGTACAAGTGCCCCTTGTTCGGATCTTGCCCTGCCGCAGCTGCCGTGGGGTTTTGAGCCGCATTTCTGGCGCCGGAGGGACCCCCGCCGATTTCTCCTAGTGGCATCTCCCACGCGGCCTGGATGTCTTCGTCCGGTGCAGGGGCTGCGGCCTTCTTGGGAGCTGGTTGTGACATGGCCCGTCGCCGTTCTGCTGGCTCGTTCTTCCTGCATGCGTTCGGCAAGCTGTGCTCGTGAGCATGCGGCACGATGGTGATGATGATGCCTCCAATGGCTCTTACCCAATCATGTAGGGAGCACGTAGAACTCGAATTCGTCTTCTACACACTGTTACAAGCTGCCACTCTAGCGTCGCCAGCGCGAAGTCGGTGACGGGAATGACAGCAGGTTAGTTCGTTCCGTACGCAAGCAGAGACAGTAAAGAGACCAGAGATGTGAGAAAACAAAACAAACTTTACTCTAGTGATATTGCAGCACACGGGATCTAATACAACACTTCAATACAACTAACAAAATACATCAACACTTGATACAACTAACAAAATACATCAACACTTGATACAACTAAAAAATACATATAAAACAATAAGTCAGCTTACGCGAGAGAACTATTACAAACTACACAAACTAACAACAATAGACTACGGAGGAGAAAGTTCGAAGATATAAACAGGTGAAGGCATACGTGTGATGACCGGCAGCGTTGCATCCCCGACGATCGGATGCGAGAAGTCGAAGAGAGTTCTGGCACGACTGCGATGTCGCCGGTGTTGCTACGCTGGTGGCTCCGGGAGGCTAGTGCTTGCAGGTGACCTCGGGCAGGTTGAGCTAACTCGAGGCGAAGTCCCGATGTCTACGTTGCAGACGTTAATATCGCGCCACAACTAGACGAACGGCTAAGTTTAGGTGGCCAGCCGATACAGAGCCACACTAAAAACTTCTAGAAGAGATACTTGTTTATCTGCTTCTAAACCATGTTGGTCAGCGACTAGACTGCCTAGCAGGGCAAAATCCAGTGCTTAAATTCCCCTCGTGTCTCCTCGCTCTCTTCCCTGGGGACACGAGACCTCTACATGGGTCCAATTATGCGCGTTTCATTGATGGAAACTCCGCCCCAAAAATACATTGATCCCACCCCTTTTTAATTAGGAGCGGGCCCTCAACTAGCGAGAGTGACAACCTGTTGGGGTGTTGTCATACGACTTGGCCACCAGAGGTTTTCCCACGGTTTCCCCCGTGGGAACGGTCAGACTGTTTGGCTCTCAGCCGGTGCGTCCCGTAGTCTAATCCTTGTTCGGGGTACATCGCGGCCTTCCACGACCCTGCAGACGCCGCCGCAGTTACAAAGGATCAAACGTCGGCGGCGACGTTCGAAGAAGAGCACCTCATTTGCACTTCTCGGCTCTCTTTCATGCGCCCGCCGTTCCCATGGTCAGTGGGGAAGTACGGCGCCCGTTAGTTGCCGTGACGTGGGGTCGCCAAAATTGGCCGTCCGGGACATTGCCCCCCACTTTCAGAATGTTATTCATAACATTTGCTCACACGGAGGTGAATTTTTCGACAACAAGGAACAAAACACCACCAACAAGGGAGACATGAGGACTGTTCCTCTCATACACAACATAAATAGGCAGAGTGCATCAAAGTAACAACAAAAAGGGAAAAAACAATTGTTAGAGTACCAGCTTCAGTTACACGCAACAATATCAATGCGCCATACAAACAAGAAAAAGAAATTGCCGTGTACGGCAGCCATCAATACGGAATACACTGCACGAATGTATACTACGAAACAAAACGGAACAGGTGCGCTCCTCTACTGTAGTGAAATCCTTCAATGTGCATTACAACATGTAAAAACAACCAATGCACCAAGCAAAAAGAAAATAACTCAAAATACACTTCTTGTACAATGAAATATGCACATACAAACAGAAAACAAACGACGAAAGGAAAAAAAATAACATGCTCATAGACCTCAAGAACTATATCCGGCTCAAGTAATCGGCTCCCACGTTTTTGCTACCTTTAATATGCGTAATGGTGAACTGGTACTCTTGGAGTAGTAAACTCCATCGAAGTACTCGAGCATTCAGCTGTTTTGCCTATTGGATATAGCTCAGAGGCTGGTGGTCTGTCTGGACACAAAAATGTACTGCATATAAGTACATGGAGAATTTCTGAATTCCCCATACCAACGCGAGACATTCGCGTTCGATGGTACTATAGGAAGCCTCCCGTGGAAGCAGCTTTCGGCTGGCATAAGCTGTGGGGTGGAGCTTGCCTTCGTGGGCCTGCATGAGCACGGCTCCGAGACTTGTGTCCGATGCGTCCGTTCGAAGTACGAATGGTTGGTGCAAATTTGGTAGCCGTAGTATCGGCTTCGTAGAGCCATGTTCGAGACTTTGAAAAGCCTCCTCGTGGGCTGCTGTCCCCCTCCTCGTATCTTTTCAGTAAGTTGGCGTGGAAGATTTTTTCTGCCTCCAGCCGTGTCTACGACGTAGTCAGCTTCACCCTTTTTTCCCGGACTTCAAAAGGGCCCTTCCATTGCAGCAGCAGCTTGTTCGTGTCGGTGGGAAGTAAAATCAGTACCTTGTCTCCGGGGTTGAAACTCCGCTCCTTCGCCTTTCGATTGTACAGCTTCATGTACCGTGCTCCGGCTTTTTCCAACTCCTCGTGTGCCAGGCGGCACGTTTCCTCCACACGGTTCCGAAGGTCGAAGACATGCTAGTACGTCGTCTTAGCTTCTTCAGTCAAGTCGGCGTTCGTCCACAGCTCCTTCAGTATCGCCAAGGGTCCCCTCGCATGGTGGCCGTAGAGAAACTCGAAGGGTGAAAACCCCATACTGGCCGGCGGAACCTCCCTATAGGCAAAGAAGAGAGGTGCCAGGTAGAGGTCCCAATCTATCGGTTTTTCGGCGCGCATGCGCTTCAACATTAATTTTAAGGTGCCGTTGAATTTTTCCACCAAGCCATTCGCCATGGGGTGATATGGGGTGGTGTGGAGCTGGCGCACGGAAAGGAGCCGCGCTACTTCCTTCATCAGGTCTGATGTGAAGTTCGTGCCACGGTCGCCCAGTACCTCGCGGGGGACGCCAAACCGGGAGAACTTCTCGACCAGGGCTTCGGCCACTCGCTCAGTTTCGATACTCGGGAGCGCCACTGCGTCTGGATACCGGGTGGCATAATCCATTAGAGTCAAAATGTATTGGTTCCCATGCTTTGAGGGCGGGTGAATCGGTCTTTCTATATCGATCGCCACTCGCTTGAATGGGGTGTCGATTATGGGTGCCCTCCCCAGTGGAACATGCACGTGGTACGCGGCCCTTTGGTACGGTGCGCTGACAAATGTCACATGAGGCGACGAACCTTTTTACGTCAGCTGTGATGCCTGGCCAAAAGAACTCCTCCGAGATCCGGTCCTTGGTTTTAGGTTCTTTAATGTGCACCCAAATCTGAGCACACGGGCCTACAACAAAAAGAAAAATTGCACCATTTCCGACTGAAGGGAACCACGTGTAGACGCGAAGCAGCGGACGCTAACGCTTACACTGGCGGTGGCATTGCCGCTGCATGGTTCTCATCGCGGCGTTGCGCATAGAAACCTGGCGAGGCGCATTGAGCGCAGTGATGGACCAGTGTTTCCTACTGGAACATGCCCAGGGGCTCCAGAACCGGGGGGGGGGGGGGGGGGGGGGGGGCCGTCGCCCCCACAGGTTAAAACCTGGGGGGGGGGGGCATGCCCCCGCCCGTTAACAGCTGCTACAACACCCAGGTTAGAAACCTGAGGGGCATGCCCCCCCCCCAATTAACAGCTGCTACAACCCCACCCTCTTTTTTCCTCACCTTAGCAAAAACTGAGAACATGCCAATCGCTGTTAATGGGCAATTAGAGACGGATGACTCCGATTGGACACAGAGACCCGCAGCCCGCTTTTAACACGCACGCTGCGAATTTTCGTGGTACCCGCTACGCATTCGCAAGGCATTATGTGCACTTTGTTGATACGGTGACTGATAACGATGATGAATTATCAGCCACTGCACAACTGGAGTGAACGTAATGCCTCGGAGATGTGTAGCGGGTGTACGGTTCTCCGCAGAATGACAATTTACGGCGTTTTGGGTTGCTAGTGTACTTGAGCTGCCGTAAGAGATTCTACAACGTACTCTAGAATGGACGCTTCTCCAGTTATCGCTGGAAAGAAGACGGTGTTGAGTGTTCCGCGCAGGCCTGGAGACTTTTGTCATCTAATAGGTCAGCTAATGCAGGAGATTAAAATTCTCTAGGTGACCAAAAAGCACACCTTCTAGAGCTACCAACATTGCCGCTAACGATAATTTAGGCATATCCGAGCAATTAGTAGCGCCGTGTCATGTTCAAATTATCAAGCTTATGAATTTTAATTCTTGTCAATATGTCATTCAGGAATTCCGCAATATTGCTACCGAATGGGAAAAAATGCCGAAACTCAAGAAGATATGTCTTTATATGATTACGCTATAATAAAACTTCGAAGTCACTGACACAATATCAAGAAAATGAAATGTACAATTAAACAAGAAATCTCCAAATCTAGGCCAAAAAGGAGCGGTCTTAAGGGTCCGGCTGCCGTTCTAATTCAGCCGTGCGGTTTCCTTCGACGTCGCATCGCCTGCGCCAACACTGCTTGCACACCGCTCTCTCTGGTCGTCCCCGTTTTGCGTCTCCGAGGTGGTAACAGCGGTAGATGTGGCTGGAGGCTCGACACTCACAGCCGGAAGGTTCTCGCTCCTGGGCGGCGGGTTGCTGCCGGCACCGCGGCGCCTGACGTGGTGTACGGTGGCCTCGACGCTGCTCGTAGTAGGCGCCACGGTGCTGACCTCGTGCTTCGTTAATACTGACAGGGTTAGATGCAAGACGAGATAAAACAGGAGCAGGCCCACGAGTACGCCGCAGGTAGCGATGAGTACGCAAACGGCCCAGCTGCGCTTCGGTGGCTCCGGGGGTGGCGCGTATGCCACCGCCTGAAGAGGCGCCATCCCCAGGAGACCGGTGTACAAGTGCCCCTTGTTCGGATCTTGCCCTGCCGCAGCTGCCGTGGGGTTTTGAGCCGCATTTCTGGCGCCGGAGGGACCCCCGCCGATTTCTCCTAGTGGCATCTCCCACGCGGCCTGGATGTCTTCGTCCGGTGCAGGGGCTGCGGCCTTCTTGGGAGCTGGTTGTGACATGGCCCGTCGCCGTTCTGCTGGCTCGTTCTTCCTGCATGCGTTCGGCAAGCTGTGCTCGTGAGCATGCGGCAAGATGGTGATGATGATGCCTCCAATGGCTCTTACCCAATCATGTAGGGAGCACGTAGAACTCGAATTCCTCTTCTACACACACAATAGCATTTTGCTTGGAGAGTTGGTACTTGACCGTAACGGATTTTTATTGTTATTATTTGTAGCGCTTACGCACAATCACACCATAGAAATAAACGCAAGACGACGGGGATGACTCTTTCTCTTGTGTGATGTCAAAAAAAGAGTGTTATATTTCTGCCTGGCCGTTTCTTTTTTGAACGTGCATGCGCTGGCTTTTCCGTTTCAAGAACACATTTCGTCAGATCTCACGCATTAACTGTGGAAATCGGATTCACCTGAAGTGGTCGAGATCCCAATGCCACGTTTTTATCAGCAAATACTAGCATGGCGTAAAGTGGGCAACCGTGCTTTAAAAGTATCGCCATCATGAGCAGATGTTGGAACACTGGTGCCGTTACGGGGCATCGCGATGATTCAGGTGTGTTTCCCTGGTGGCGCGTACCATGGTGCGTCCGCGGTGACCTAACCAGCTCTAACTCACCGTATAGTAGTGCCGTACTGTAACGTTTCTTTAGAACAATGTGAACACACTTATATTTCAAGTGTGGTAGTGTGCATTATTTTTTTATTGTTTACTCTGTTTTTTGTTCAAGGTATACGCACGCACATAGCGCAGGCGACGCGATCCAAAGGGTATAGCCGTATCGCCATCGCCATATACCACAGAACGTGAGGCAAATACCACCACTCACCGCTACGGTATAGACTGTATAATAACTCTGACGGTCGAGAGAAGAAGTGCAGAGAGAGAGAGAGAGAGAAAAAAAAAACAAAATAGAGACGGAAATAGAGGTACAACAAGGCGGGTTTCGAATCCGCGTATATAACCTCGATCCGAAAGTGAGCGTCCTAACTTCTCCGCTGTCCAGGCACGCAGGCACTTAGCCAGAATCTTTTTTCGAGATGGGGGGAGGGGCACCATTTTGATTTCGGGAGGGTCATCCCCTGAATATGGCCATTTTTTGCTCTACATACTATGGCGAACAAAAAATTTAGGGGGGGGGGGGGGCAAATTCTCGGTGTGCCACCCCTGGCTAGGCCCTTGCAGGTACGCTATTACACTATCTCCAGCTAAAGGGAACCACGTGTAGATGCGAAGCAACACTGACGGCGGCGTTGACGCTCCTCGCGATGATGCGCAGTAGAAAAACCTGGGAGGCGCAAAGTACGCAGTGATGGACCTGGTGTTCTTACTGGAACATGCCAATCGCTGCTAATGAGCAGAGAGAGGCTGAAGACACCGATTGGGAACAGAGAGAGATCGGCAGTCTACTTTTAGTTGATTGATTGATTTTAGATAACGCGCACGCGAGGAATTTTCATTCTTCAACAACACACAGGAGAAATCTCCCACCTGCACTGCGCTAGAGGTCAAGATCCAGTGCCTAGATATAGGTGGGGGAAGGGGGGGGGGGTGAATGGTTGTGGAGCACGAGCAGCCAATTTTTTCAATAAAAAAACTCGCTAGCAGACGGCTGACTGCGTGCGTCGGCGTTGTGAGGCGAGAGAGAGAGAGTGAGCGTAAAAGAGGTGAGAGAGAGAGAGAAGACGCGCATGTGCAATAAGGGTGGTCACAACACACCCCGGATTGAGCTCGACCATAAGATGCTTCGTATCTAAAATAGAGAGTATCAAAGGAGGCTGCCCAGCTAGCCCCGCACTTCCTTCAGGCTTGGCGCCCCAATTCCAAAGCTGCCTTATTATTATTTTTTTTTTTTGCTGTATAGATGCCGAGAGTAGTAGCGACTTGTGTCATGCGTTCGGTTTTCTTTCTAGTACCGAAAAGTTCGCATCGAGGAAGCTATCGTTAGCCACAATGATATACGTTTGTTACGAGCCGCTACGTAGTATACCACACACAAGTATCAGCTGCTTAGACGTAGTTACTAGGAGCGATTACCATCTTCACAATAATTTCCTTTTGATTCTTCCCATCCATCTTTAATAACTATTTAAGTGTATACAGATTCGTGATTTTCGTATAGAGCTCTACATCAGGCGCTAGCTCAGCCTGCCTGTTTCAGTGAATGGCGCGACGTGTTGTTTCGAAGAACCACGGACGATGCCTCTGGTCGGAGCAAAGTCGTCGGCTCACTGTCATCTTGTTCCGGCATGCTGCTCTGCGCGATATCCCTGCGGTCCTCTTCTGTAGAGGTCGTTTCGCCGTCTACAGTGACAGTAGATTCGACCGAACCGTACACGTTGCGTTCAGCCAAGTTCCTCAGCTTCCCGCGATGACCAAGCGATCGGCGGCGGAATCGGCCTCGGCTTGCTGTCGAAGGGCTGCCTTGTGGGCGTCCTGCGCTCGCGTGACAGGATCTGAATGGCACGTCCAATACGGCCAAAGCCATCGTTACCGCAGACATGACGGCGATGGCGAGACACATTCCGAGGGCCAGCCGTCCACAGCCGGCCGGGTAGGCACCATCGTCTTCACCGAGCTCAAGATTGACTCGACTAGGACCAGCATTGACCCTGGCCGGAGGGACAGTAAACGGGGTCAAGTCGGCGAGCTGCGCGTCCAAGATGCTCGGCGTCCAGTCCGTATTTCGTAATAAAGCGTGGTCGGCCAAGTAGCAGTAGCTGGGTTGCAGCTTGAGACGGCCCTGGCAAGCTGGTATTGCTGATACGTTTCCGCGACTCCATATGATTTAGTTTGGACATAGCGCTTGTAACCACACTGCCAGCTGCTTATTATCCATAATAATAGCAGGCACATACCCAGCTGTGACTGCAAACAAAATAAATGTAAGAAATGGAGATAAAAGAAGCATTCGCTGGACAATAAGAAATCGCAGTTTCCCCGCAAGTGTGAGGTAATGAATGCGACATCAACAAATTGGAAAGTTATATAAGGCTAGCAGCTAACTCTTTTCTATGCGATGACTAGTAACTGAACAAACAAGGGTCTGAATGAATGCAGCCGCTCCAGAAAACAAAGTGATTTTTGTTGCTTGTGCTGAGATGTAATCGCGAAAAAGGCGGTGAGAGCATAAGTTTACGAGCCGTCGTCAATGTCTCTTGAGATGACTGATGATGAAAAACATTTATTATAAAAGAGAAAGGTACGGGGCCAACGCATGACCTCGCTACATGGTCGGCGTCCTTAGTCCGGGACACCGCATGACGAGGCCCCTACTCGCGCCCGTCTCAGCCAGAGCCCGTTGAGACTCTAGTGATGAGCAGTTGAGGAGGGCAGTCTCCCATGCCTCACGGGAAGGGGTAGGGGAAGGGGGTAGGTGGGGATTTTTCGGACATGCCCATACCATGTGGAAGATATCACACGCCTCCCCACAGTGTGGGCACCGCCCATCTGTGTTCGCATCGAAATGTTTTAGGATTGCAGGACAGAGTAGAGTACCTGTCTGCAGGCGCCTTAGAGTTCGCTCTTCCGCCTTACTCAGCCCCTTCGCAGGAGCCGGGTAAAGGCGGTGAGTGTCGTGATAATAGGTCAGAATTTCTTTGAACCGCAGCAGCGGTGTATTGGCCTCCGAGTCATAAGAGCCAAGGTGAGGAGCCCGGTGGGTAAGCGCTCGGGCGGCCGCGTCAGCGGCCTCATTACCTCGTAAGCCCTGATGGCCAGGAGCCCATACGATGCGTTTCGGGGCTGGATCAGTGAGAGCCCGTTTTAGAATTTGGCTGGCTAGGGGAGATATCTCTCCTACCAAGTAATGAGCACATGCTTTCCGGGAGTCCGTGATGATAACTTTCGAGTTGGGGTCCGCAGCAGCAAGCGCTATCGCGACTTCCTCAGCGCGCTCTGGATTTTGTGCTCGGAACGAGAGCCCATTGACATGCTTTTCCCGGTGAACTACACATGCCGTGTAAAATACCGTGGGCGAAGGCCCTGCTATATCTACGTAGAATACACCAGGTCGGGAGCCGTGTTGCCTCTCAAGCGTCCGAGCCCGCGCCTGTCTTCTGCTTCGTGCCTGTGCTTATCCATGTTACTGGGGAGTGGAGAGACCGAGAGCATATGCCGCCACAGTTCCGGAATACGCTCCGCCTCCTCTGCAGTGCAAGTGTGCTGTATATGTAAGTAGTTCAGCAGGCGGCGCCCAGGAGCCGTGTGCACGAGCCGCGTATACTGATTCATAAGGTGGGCCTCCCGCAACTCCTGGTAGGAGTTGAGCACACCTAACACCCCCAGTTTGGCGTTGGAAGTGGCCACCGGGAGATCCAGAGCTCGTTTAGTAGCCTTACGAATGATGACATCTATTCTTTCGTCTTCTTGCTTGTTAGTGCGAAGGTATAGAACAGCGTAGAGGATCCGGCTAGTCACGAAGGCATGGGCGAGTCGAAGCGCGTCCCTGCCCCGCAGACCACCCCGCTTGTTGAAAACGCGGTGGATCATGTGCCCTACCTGTTCGCCTATTCTCTTGAGTTTCGCTATAGTGGAGTCCGGTCTGAGTCTGTGGTGAATGAACAGGCCCAGAATCCGGAGCTCCTCCACCTCTCTGATGGGAACCCCAGACAGGGAGATGTGTATGGCTGACTTATATCTTGGCTTCGCTCTAACATGCAGAAGCTCTGATTTGTTTGGAGCACATTGAAGTCCACAATCGTTGGCATACGCCTCGACTATGGACGCGGCCTGCTGAAGGCGTTCCTGCATTTCACCAAGGCTCCCTTCAGTGGTTCAGATTGTAATATCATCGGCATATACTGCGTGTTGTGTGCCTTCCACCCTGGCCAATTCGCTTGGAAGGCGCATCATAGCAATGTTGAAAAGGAGCGGTGATAACACTGCTCCCTGTGGGGTACCCCGTGTTCCCATGTCTCTTGATATGGCGCACGTGCTAGCGCTCAGACAGCGCCACGGTGGTGGTAGTGGTTAGAAGAGGAAAAAATTGACCTCGTATCTGCATGTTAATCTGCAAATGTCGTCGAAAGACGATAGTACTGCGTCTGGAGAGAGTGAAGAAACGTTTATTTGGTGTTCTGCGCTAGAAAATCGGTGAATGGTATTCTGGAAGCGCTGCGTTAGAGTGCCTCAAGCGTGCAGCGGAGGAGAACGAGAGTATCAAGTCACGTCACACGTGAGACATGAGCGCTATCTGGCAGTTATCTTGGAAAACGAAGCGTGCGGCTCTGAGAAGAGGTGATAAGGTGTAGAACGCAACGCGATGGGTAGGTGCCACCACCGTGTCGTCTTAGCATAGCGTTGGCAACACTTGCCTTTTCGCGCAAGCGTTGCGTGGTCAGCGCAGCGTGATAAACGAACGCTACGGTCCTCAGAATTAATTATGTATGCCTTTTCTAGTAAAAGACGCACCTACAGATATATACGTGTTGTTGTGGTGCCTCGGATAGCGCAATAATCGCTTTTTATTTGACAATCGCACAAGTATGAACGCTGAAGCTTGAACAACATTGGTGGGCGCTGCGGATGGGGTCGGCCGTTAGGGGTATCGGCTGATCCTGTTTAGAGTACCCGGTATCGTTACGGGTAGACAAACAGACAAATCTAAATTTTTGCGTCGAAGGTCCCGAAGAAAGACTATCGTCTTTAAAAGGCTCCTAATTTCTGCAGCTTCGGTAGGAGCCCGGCGCAGCGCCTGCAATGTTCGCATGTTGCAATTGTCACACGAGCGTGACGAGGCCTCCTTCCCCTAGCGTGACACCCCATCCCACTCCTTTGCTCGAGGAAAGACAGCCGGGACGCGTCCTCTCTGCTTGAGGAGCAATCGACCGCTGGCCTTGCACGCGGGGCGATGTTATCGCAAGCGCCCTTCGTGCGACTGAGATGACCCGTTCCCTTCATTTCTGCTTCAGCCACAGTGGTCCCAAGCGATTGCAAGCTTTTACTCACGCGTATACGGTGTACGTGGCGATGTTATCGATGTAAACTTTGTACAGAACATGACAGCAATGCCAATGACAAAAATCCCGTCCAGATTTTTCATGTATTTGCTATCGCAGCATATTGAAAATTCAACGAATACTTTGCTATCTGAAGACGAAGAGCGTCTCGTGACTCTAGGCATACGATTGCGAGCCATCATTTTATTTTAGATTGATTTGTGGGGTTTAACGTCCCAAAACCACCATATGATTATGAGAGACGCCGTAGTGGAGGGCTCCGGAAATTTAGACCACCTCATTTTATTTTAGAATGATGGCAATATATATATATATATATATATATATATATATATATATATATATATATATATATATATATATATATATATATATATATATATATATATATATATATTGGGCACTTTACCCATCCTCTTCATCTGTACATCATTCTAATCATCATGTGTTGGTCATGCATCTTCATCGTTGTCGCGTATGAGCTTCGTCATTCTTAGTTTATCGTAGCTTTCGGCTGCCGGGTTCTCGGGCCTAATAAAAGTAATCTTAGAACCCAGGGTCAGCTGCAAGGCGATCACTCACTTTGCAGTGAAAAGCCACCAGAAAAGAGCATTGCACAGGGTGTGCCAGGTGAAGCAATGATACCCTTGAAAGTTTTAGGGGCGAAGCTCCTTATGGCGTGGCTTGTGCGTCCCTCGTAGTACGTAACCACCAGTGGCACATACCCGAAATAGCGGTCCTTACGATTTTGATTTCCAAGGTGGTTCCGGTGAGAGATTTCTTCTGTGCGTTGTTGAACAAAAAGATAGTGCTCAATGCACATGTTAATGGCTGCGACGGGGGAATGAGAGACAGGAGCATACGGCCTTTAGGTAACGCGCACGCTGCGATCCCCATTAGCAGCTATTGGCATGTACATTGAGCACGATCTGACAAGAAAGGGTTGCTACGTTATACTCGCTGGGTGTAACCTCCTTGGTTTTAGAAAGGTTTAGCGAGCGTTGGGCCGCATAGCCATGAATACAGTGAACTAGTATATACCATGAACTCGAGGTGGTTAAAGGTGGGAAGTAAACCCGAAGCGCAAGCCGTAAGAAAGTGTGCATGTGCCACCTCCCGTTTAGTCCTTGGAATGTCCGCTGGATGGCGGTGCTTCTATATGGAGAATATATGATGAAAAGATGCGAGATGGTGGTACTTGGAGTGCTGAATAGATGGACGAACGGACACACAGACAGATGCATGGATGGACGCATGAACGGACGCAGGCGCGGATGCATGGACGAACGCAGGGACGGACGCACGAACAGACGCACGCGCGGACGGGTGGATGGACGCATGGACGGTTACACAGACGTACGCAGGAACGGACGGAAGCAAGAACGAATGGACGGACGAATGCTTCGCCCCACTTCCCGTCATTCACTCCGTGGATATGCTGCCATTTTTTTTTCATTTTTCGTTTAGAGCGACAAAGCTTTCCAATATCGTCAATTAAGGTGGCATATTTAAAAAAATTGCCTAAATCAGGATTTCGGGAATATGCATGGCATTCTTACATTCATATTCCCATAATATATCCATCCAGCTTGTAATAATATCTCGCTAATTAAAGTTACATTTCTCGCAAAGTGAAGTTTTACTGAATTACAGCAACTCCATATTCTAGAAAAAAAATTCAAAGCGGTTCACACTGGTGGTGTCAAGCCTGAAGGAGGTGCGTAGCTGGGTGGCCTGCCTCGTTTCTTTTTTTTTCTCTTTTCTTATATCGCACTTTTGTAGGCTTGTTTACATTTGTGTCCTTCATATATTTTCTTTCTTTCTTCTTATTTTCCGCTTTTTTTTTCTGACACTCTTTGTCTTTGAGTTTAGTTTTTTCTTATCGCGCCTGTTTGTTTCTATATCTGTCCCTGCCTATTTATTTCGCTGTCTCTTTCTTTCAACTTCATTCTTTCGCCCATCAGTTATTGCATCCCAGGCAAGACAAATAAATAGGCACACGTGTTCTGCGAGCGAAGCACAAGATGAAGAAGAGGGCGAGAGCTCACTTGCAGGGTCGTGTTGATTATGGTTTTCTGCTCACTCTGCCCATACTAACGGTCGGCTTAAACAGATCCGCTAATAAGACAGCCTACAACGACTGACGCAATTAACTGACACATACTGACACAATAACTGGACCACACCATGCGATTTTTCATCCGGCGGCTGTGACTGGACTATACGTGGAATAGCGCGCTTTGCATCAAATGCGCTCCTTGCCACGGGTACAGTGTACTACCACGGGGTGGCGCCATGTATCAACGTCGAGCTCTATAGTCTGCCAACATTGCACAGTAGCCACTATAGTATGGTGGCTAGTAGTTACGCAGAGCTGGCGCCGAATTACAACGGGAGAGGGCGATCGCGTTTCATCACGTACGCTGACGTAACTGCTTTCCACCGTGTCATTGCAGTGTTTTCCCGCCCTCTGTAGCATAGAATTTCACACAAAACATTGGACCATCTTCCGCTAAAGGGAACCACACGCAGACGCGAAGCAGCGGGCGCTAACTCTTACACTGGCGGCGACGTTGACGCTGGCGCTCATGAAGCGAAAGCCAAGTAAAACAGCGCGAGCAGTGTGTGTGTTGTGTGTGTGTGTTTACTAGCAGACGCTGCCTGCGAGGCGAGAGAGAGAAAGGGGAGCGACGGTTTTGCGAGGGCGTTATTCTGCACACTGTCAAATTCCACCATGTTACTTTCGTGTCCTTCTTGTCTCTGTGTCGTCGTATTGTTCTCGCACTATAACTATCGTCCACCATGTTGTCACATTCCGCCGCTGACCGATGCTGATTGGCCCAGTGGCCTGCTATGACCTCTCTGATTGGCCTAAAATGGCGCCATTACGAAATTTGACAATATGGCGTGACAATATGGTGTGTCTAGAATAGCACCCTGTGTGTCTTCCTGGGCCGGCACGAGACTAGGGCATGCGCACTGCGGGTGTACGGAGGGATAGCATTACACAGGCTAGTCAAAGAGCTGCTTCGCATCTAAAATTGTTCGCGTCCGGCGTACTCGTCGACGAGGGGAGAGTGTGAAAACGCTCAACGCGTGTGACGAATCCCTGTAACTCTTCTATATCATGAATTCGAGAATTTTTCAGGCAGTGGATTCGCGAGGCAATACACTTGAAGTCATTCGCTGATCATTTGAAAAGGTTCACGACCACTTTAAATGTTTTGTTGCACTAGGCCAGCTTGTGAGAAAAAAAAAACACATTAACGCCATTTATTGTGGCAACAGTTAAAAGCTCAGCTGCACAATCTGCTGTGTTTGTTTATCCTACAGCTGTCAAACTCTCAACCACATCTTCATGCTTACCTTACAAGCACGGGCTTCAGCATTGGGGAAGGGTGCAAAAGGGGCACTTGCTTCCCTAAGCTACTCCAGGACTGTCCCTTCTACCCAAGCGATTCCACCCTCCCCCATCGCAATCAAACACGGGCTTTTGTCCCCCCCCTCCCAGACAAAATCCTGCCGACGCGCATGCCTACACGCCAGCATCTCATGTGCACACAAATGACCACTACTTATCAATCATGAACAGGCAACCAGCAACTGCTTCTTTAACAGTTTTATTATCTTATGTAACCTCCTAGATGTGTGAGAAACATACAATTAACATAGATATTTATCAAAAACAAGAGTATATGTAAGCATATGCTCATTATTCTGTATAATTACATACAATTATCACAACTATCTGATAATGCTGGGGTAATATATAGGGTTAACCATGTTGCATTACACAAAACCACAAGAATTGACTGAAGTGTGCATTTTATGTTTATTTTAGTCACAAACAGGTGGCAAAACCGTAATAGTTTAACCAAGCAGCTCGCTTGACCACATAAAACGGCAAGTTCTGAAAATTTACCAGGCAAGCTAGGCAAGCAAACTAAGTCGAACGTTCGAATGCCACAGAACTGAACCAGTGATTGTGTTTCTACATGTTCCGAGTAGAAGAAATACAACAGGGTACACTTTATTCATTTTTTATGGCTTCTAATAGACATATGTTTTTGCCAACCTTAAGACTCTGCTGACCATAACTGTTAGAAAAAGAAAAAAATATAACTGCATGCCTGATGGTGCCATCAAACTGCAGTCTCTTGGCACTAGAGCCCAACGCTCCAGCCATCAGGTTAAAATTCCATGTATGCTTCTCAGATCAAACCTAAATAGTCTTTTGTGGGCATAGGTGCATGCTTCACATTGTTCAGCATTATCGAGAAGATATGAAGGCACCAGTTTTTATTAGGTCACTATGCAGCTGTGAAATGGGCCGACGAAATCCAACTTTATTGTTGTACATCTCTCTGCATGTACTTCGCCTAGCCACTATTCTTTTGGCGTACATCAAACACTCGTTTCATTTCAGTGATTTTACTACATCTCCTCACCATATGCTGTTGCTAGAAATGCTGTTTTGGCATAGCGTACCAATGATTGAATTCATAAAGTACACTGTACAAAATTATCATACATGCAGGCTGACAATGAAGGCATCTGTACAACATATTGCATTAGGTCAAATAGCATTTAAATAAATGCTTCACGAGAGCTCTGACCCTCCTGAAGAGCTTCTGTGTAAATCTACAATACACATGAAGATTCGAACATGTGCACTTCATCTCAAAACTTTTCCTCATCATAGTGAAAGAGACCACGAGCACTCCAACTCACTAATATCAATACAAGAATAAAAAATGGTCGTGAATACAAAAGGATTTGAAGTAGAACAGAGAATGACGGTGACAACAAGTTAAGCTACAGATTACCCCTTTTCGTGTGCAGAAATTAGAAAAGCAAGTTCAACAGTGGGAATGGGCATATCTAGCGACAATTGCCTGCTAAAATTGAGGGCTTTGCATATTGCACTTTTGTCTTTCTCTTTAGTGCCACCCACAGAAACAGCTCAAAGGTTTCTAAAACACTGACATGGTTAATTGGGTATGAAGCAGTTGCATTGTGGTCTGTCAGAGAAAGGTAGGATACCCAAAGAGGAGTCATAGTATCTGCATCTGCACTAGTCTCCTGAAAAGGAGGCACGAAAAAAGCCCTCATTCGACAACTTGCACTGGGAACCTAAGTAGGAAGGTGTGAGAATCGGCCTGAAACCTACTGCCATCACATGCAATTGCCTCATGTTAAACAAGTGTTTCATACTCATGCGTATCTCTAGAGGTTAGCTACTCAAAATGTATATTAGTTCATTTGGTTTCAAGTTATATCCTCACCTACTGATCAATGCTTGTCCATTCACGAATAACAATGGGTTGTACCATCAGACAGAAGAATTACAAACTAAGCAGTCATCACATCACTTTCGTTGGCTCATCTGTTGTCCACCAGTAGACTTCAGAAAAGCTGGAATCAATGTGTTCCTTGATTGTTAAAAAAAAAAAAAAGTGCAGCATGTGCTACAACACCCACTAAAGATTGCCACTGCCCCATTTGAGAGATTTACCAATAAATGGTGATGGGCCGAGGCTTTTAGTTATATGACAATATTCATTTACAAAAATAGGGAACACTTTAGAAAATTGCATGAGGTTGCGAGGAAAGTGTGGAAACAATATGCAGAGGCACCTGCCAGCATGCCATCCCTTTTAGCTACCACAAATATGCAGCTATTTCGAGTTTCTTCTGAACTGCAGGTTACTGCAACAATGTTCCTATACAGTGGTGTAGCCAGGAGACTGGTTTGGGAGGTTGAAGCACCACCCACCTTATTTTTACATTTTGCACATGTATGCACACACACGCCAACACATACACGAAGAACCGAACTTTTATATAACACAAGAACAAAAAAAGAAATTGTGTTTCAATGCAAAACGTCAGTTGGGATCTACCCCCAGGCTTTTACCAGAAAGGAAATCGGCCCCATTAGATACAAAAATAGCCAGAAATTTTATTCACCTGACAAGCACACATGTACAGCGAATTGCATTTGCACGAAAGGAAGGCGCAGCGCCCATCGAAGCCATTAATCACCCAAAGAGTAGCTTGAAAATGATGATCAAGGCATTGATGAAGATTAGAGGTACTGAAAAAGAAAATGTGTTCCATATTACGCACAGTCTATGAAGTTTAAGAACAGTCGCTACAACACAATAAGTGTGTCATGTTTCATCATAAAACACTAGCTCAAAACAACTGCAAAACAAACGAAAGTCATTCCAACAGCGCTGAAATAGCACACCGAGAACCAGAGAAAACATTCAGCAAATTCAGCCAACGCCTAACCTTACATGAACATTGTTTACGTCTTCCTGCTAGGGATTATGTCCTTGTGGTCATTTCACAGCTGCTAGTAATGTTCTCTATATCGCAGGCGTCAATCGAAGTTACCTTGCACAGGGATCAAAATGTGGTTTTTACAAGCACAATATGAGATCACCAAAACGGTGACGAAACTTACTCCTCATAACCGTCCGCACAGAATGAATCAGGTTAATTATCTGCGACTTAGCACCAGGCTCGAACCCATGTGCGGCTTGCTCTCTGCCCCAGTTTACTGAAAGAAAAAAGGAAATTTGCTTCCAGAAGACTGTCTTACATTGCACAAATATTTCACACCACACTGCTGGTCAACGATACAACAAATTCTCTTACTCTTCTCCAGAAATCGTTTCTCGTGCAGCACGGCGATGGCATTGATACATAATAGCGCAGCTTCAAACAAGTTGTACAGGGTGATCGCCATGAGGAAGCCCGGCTGGAAGGCAGAAAACAACCTCAATTTGACAGAATTTTGCTCAAGCGTCTATGCATGGCACGAGCAGCGACACGCGAAAGTCTGAAGAAGCGCATGTAGCGACACATAGCATCGGCGATGTGAAGTATCCTATTGAATTTATAATAAAACAAGCACCCAATGCTTTCGCGGTTGCATATGAAGCATAAACAAAGCACACAAACTTATTACGTGCAAAATTTTATACTTGTTTAAGCGCTGTGGTTTTGTTTTTTATACTACTTTCATTGCTCTTTCCCGGAATTGGAACTAACGATATAAACATCGCGTATGTCATGTCTGACCGTGTTTCGCGCAATTTCCGTGGTACCGTGGGTCAATATTCGTCATTCAGTGTATAAAGCGCTGCGTAAACAGGTAAAATTATCTTGTTTTTGCCTTTAACCGATTGGTGGTGTTTGGCAGTGACCATCTTTATTATATTCGAATCTATGTAACCGCGCTGCTTGTGAAAACTGAGAGTTTTCGAACTTCAATCGCTGACGAACACATGTACGCCATGCAGAATGTTGATGGTACAGAGTAACGCAGTAAACGATTGTGTTCCCGCTTGTTGCGAGTGGAGTAATATTGAGTGATGAGGATGAGCAACTAGTTCGCAAGAAGATCACCGAACTAGCTCTGTGTAAATTGAGTCAAACGTTAAGTTTAGGTTGGTTTCGCTCCGGTTATCACTCGGTTGTGTTTTCGCGCGTCTTGACTTTGTTTACGTTTTCTTAGTGAAGTTCATTCATTCTTTTCCAAAGAAACAGTTTTTACGAATTCATGGTGTGCACAATTGTTTGAGAAATCAAGCCAATAGTTACTCATTTCGAAACAGCAATTACCAGCAGACCAACAAGGCTAGGTAGTTGATTGGTCCGGTGAAGTTTATTCATTCTTTTTTCCAAAGAAACAGTTACAAACACAAAGCATGTCCTGAGCACCGTGTCTGCCACAACATGCCTAATGCATGCGCAAAAGTATAGATTGGAAAACCAGAGATGAGAGACTGTTTGCCACTGACAAGGTTAACTATTCACAGTGTTAGCAATATGCTTATTCTACCTGAAGTCACACGAAATGAATCAAAGGCGTATGCATTGGCTCATTAATACACCTCGGTGTGCTGAAAATACAAAGCTTCAAGTTAACAAATTGAACCTAAATAGAGCAACATTTTGGGAACATTGGTAATCCATCCCCTGGGTATGACTGACAACAAAAAGTACGGACGATGCAGAAGGCGACGCACCCAGTGTAAACTTTACGTTAAACTTTTATGAGACTACAGATGCTGCAGTCATTACAGAATGAAGGCTTTCTTTTTTCAACTTACAGTTTTCACAATGCTGCATCTGCCTTCTTAAATGAAGGTGGGGAACACGACTGCATTCGGCTTCACGATTAACAGGCACAAGTGTTGTGTTCGCTTAAATCGATCTTGTGGATAAAGCAATCAACGCTAATTCTTACATGCTTTCAATGGATACACCCATATTGTGATGAAAGGTTTGTCTGGTTCATTATATCTTTAGCAGTATTTGTGGCATTCGGTTCAACACTTGTCAGTTTTTATGACTCAGTTTTATGCCGAAGCAGGTGACAAGGCCTCTCCGTGATTACTGCTGTCACTGCCATATTTCAACCTAGTTACGAAATACTGCTAAGGCTCTGGCATGGGCGTAGCTGGCGGGAGAAGGGGGCATTCAAACCACCCGAAAGGTTTCAGTTTTACATGTGTATATACAAACACATACGTATCCAAACCTTTATTTGCAATATGCCGTTCGCTCCACAATTTACAGCAGTAGCTGTTTGTGGTGGGGGGGCAGGCCCACTCTCGCCCACGTAAGGTGGGATAGCCAAAACAGGCCACCCGAAATTAACTCACTGCAAATAGTTGGCAAAATTTCCGAAGGCAGCAGTGGGAGACTTTGCTCACCAGTGAAAATCGGCGGCGCAACTAGCGCTCCTCGAACCGGCGCGGCGCGCAACTCAAACCAGTAGATCCCTAGAATAGGGGCCCCACCCACCCGCTCCCTGGACACTTTTTCTTTCTGCATAAAGTTTGGATATATATGTGTGTCGTATGAAGGCAGCAGTGACTGATGGTAGAGGCTGATGAAAAAGAAGTGACAGTGGAATAAACAAGAGGTATGAGCCAGGCCACGTATCAGTCATCATAGCGTCACACGAGTCAACAGGATGGAGACCTGCCTGCCCCTTCATCAGTCGCTCAGCATCAACGCAGTTCTCCGCAAGACACCCTGACCATACATGGACTACCTTACAAGCGCCTAGCACTACGCATCGACCAGCATCATGTCAGAACCATCGGCTGGCCTTGACATCCCCCAGTACACCAGATCAACGGAGGACGGACCCGTCAAAGACTGGTTAAACCTCTTCGAGCTCTACGCCACCGCTGCATCCTGGTCGGATGGGAGATGGTCATAAATTTCAGCGACTACGTAACTTACCTGGTGCCGGGGCCACCGTGATCAACTAGGCGGAGCCCCCAGGGAGAGGCGCGGGCATTGCACTGCGCTCGTGCTGGCCCCTGCCACTACCCCAAACTGGGGCAGATGGGGCATGCAATTTTTGGAGGTGGGTGCATGATGTGGAAGTGGTTGGCAAGGTACAATGCAGTGACCATAAAATGGTACGGTCTTGAATTCGCCTAGACTTGAGAAAGGAACGACAGAAACTGATATGCATGAAGCCAATCAATGAGCTAGCACTGAGAGGTAAAATACAGGAATTCAGAGTCTCGCTTCAGAACAGGTACTCGGCTCTTAGTGAGGAAACCAACCTTAGCATAGATACAAAGAATGATAATCTGACGAGTATCATTACGGAGTGTGCAGTTGAAGTTGGAGGCAGGGTAGTTAGACAGGACACTGGAAAGCTTTCCCAGAAAACGAAAAATCTCATTAAGAAGCGTCAAATCATGAAAGTCTCAAGTACAACAGACCAAATAGAACTGGCAGAGCTTTCGAAGTTGATTAATAGGCGTAAGGTATCCGATGTAAGAAGGTATAATATGGAGAGAATTGAACACGCTCTGAAAAACAGAGGAAGCGTTAAAGCAGTGAAGAGAAAACTTCGGATAGGCGAAAATTTGATGTATGCACTAAGGGACAAAGAAGGCAAAATAACTACTAATATAGATAGGATAGTTAAAATAGCGGAGGAGTTTTACAGAGATCTGTACAGTAGCGGGGACAACCACGACTTTAATATTATAAGAACTAGCAGTAACCCAGATGACACGCCACCAGTAATGATAGAAGAAGTCAGAAAAGCTTTGGAGAGCATGCAAAGAGGCAAAGCTGCTGGTGAGAATCAGGTAACATCAGATCTGCTGAAAGATGGAGGACAGATTGTGTTAGAAAAACTAGCCACCCTGTTTACGAGGTGTCTTTTGACGGGAAGAGTACCAGAGTCTTGGAAAAACGCTAACATCATCTTAATACATAAGAAAGGAGATGACAAGGACTTGAAGAATTCCAGGCCGATTAGCTTGCTTTCTGTAGTATACAAGCTATTTACAAAGGTAATTACTAACAGAGTAAAGAAAACATTAGAATTCAATCAACCAAAGGAACAAGCAGGATTTCGAACAGGCTACTCGACAATCGACCACATTCATACTATCAATCAGGTAATAGAGAAATGCTCAGAATATAACCAACCACTATACATAGCCGTCATAGATTACGAGAAGGCGTTTGATTCAGTAGAAATATCAGCCGTCATGCAGACACTGCAGAATCAGGGCGTCGATGAAGTATATATAAACATCTTGGCAGAAATCTACAGGGGATCAACTGCTACCATAGTGCTTCATAAAGAAAGCAACAGAATACCAATCAAGAAGGGTGTAAGGCAGGGGGACACAATCTCCCCAATGCTATTTACCGCGTGCTTACAGGAGGTTTTCAGAAGCCTAGATTGGGAACAGTTGGGGATAAGAGTTAATGAAGAGTACCTTAGTAACCTGCGCTTCGCCGATGATATTGCATTGCTGAGTAACTCAGGGGACAAATTGCAACTCATGATTACGGAGTTAGACAAGGAGAGCAGAAAGGTGAGTCTTAGAATGAATCTGCAGAAAACAAAAGTAATGTACAACAACCTCGGAAAAGAGCAGCGCTTCAAGATAGGTAATAGTCCACTTCAAGTTGTAAAAGACTATGTCTTCTTAGGGCAGGTAGTAACCGCGGAGCCGAACCACGAGATTGAAGTAACTACAAGAATAAGAATGGGGTGGAGCACATTTTGCCACTATTCCTCAAGAGAAAGGTATATAACAGCTGTATCTTGCCGGTACTTAGCTACGGAGCAGAAACCTGGAGACTTACAAAGAGGGTTCAGCTTAAATTGAGGACGACGCAGCGAGCAATGGAAAGAAAAATTATAGGTGTAACCTTAAGAGACAAGAAGAGAGCAGAGTGGATTAGGGAACAAACGGGGGTTAAGGATATTGAAACGCGCTAGCGAAGATTCGACGAAGAGGAAGAAGAGACTCGACTGGCTCGCGAGCGACGCTGTGGATCCTTCGCTGAGCTACACCTCTGCATTGCCCATCTTGTAAATAAACGCGTTCCATCGTCACAATTGTGGTGGAAAGTGCTGGGTAAGCTAGCTACTACCAAGTGATACCGGAGGGGCATCGTCTCCTAACGACGGAACCGCTACACGAGCTTCACCGCAGCCGTCGTCTAGCGGGCTTGGCAACATTACCTCAAGAAATGAGCTCGGATGGAGACAACCAGCAACCAGCCGCAAGGACGTCGCCCTACCACTACAGGGAGCCGCGAACCTTCACAGGGAAACCCAGTGATGACGGGGACAAATGGCCAAGCCACTATCAGCGGGTGAGCCGTTCGAACGGTTGGAATGCGGCTAGCCAGCTGTCTCACGTGGGGCTCTTCCTTTATTTCACATTGCTGGTATGGTTTGAGAACCATGAAAACACATTGACAACCTGGGACCAGTTTGTGGAGGAAATTAAGAAGTGCTTTGGAGACCCAGCAACGAAGAAGAAACGTGCCGAGCAGACGTTGTCGCAGAGGGCTCAAGTCACCGGTGAGACATGCAGAACCTACATTGAAGAGATTCTGAAGTTGTGCAAGTCGGTGGATGCCCACATGACGGAAGAATACAAAGTGGGCCATATACTCAAGGGCATCGCCGATGACGTCTACCACTTCCTCATTGGCAAGGAGAGCCTGGAATGCGTGGCCGACGTGATTAACCGCTGCCGAACCTTCGAGGCTCTTAAAACTCGTCACATCACATCGAAGTTCGGACGTCCGGCCAACGTCACGACTGTTGCCACCGTCGATGTCTGCCGGAATTCTCTACCTGCCAACCTTTCCTCCACCATTCGTCAGATTGTACGGGAAGAACTGCGTCGCCATGTCTCTGTTCCCATGCAAGCTGGAGACCCGCAGTGTGATACACTATCCCCAAGCATCAATGCTGCGAGTTTCGACGAGCACAGTTACTCCACCCGCAGTCCACGGCTGAGGGCTCCGCCACCACAGGCTACTTACGTCGAGTCGTCTTATGCGCCCCGCAGCAGTTATAGCTACGACAGCCAACCGCCTCCATTTGTGTCCGAGTGGCAACAGTTCCCTGACCATCCTCTCCACATCGCAGCATTCAGTGTGCCTCGGGAACGCCCCGTGTGCTACCAGTGCGGTGTTCGCGGACATATCGCCCGGTTTCGCCCATCGCGACGTCGCCCACGCACGACGTTTTCTGACCGACCAGCGATGCTTGCACGGCGAAGCCAACAGCCCGATTACGCCTACTGGCCTTCGGATTCAACTGCCCAGAAGCAGGGGCACCGGCCGAACATCCGCAGTGACTCGCCTGCGTCTGTGAGGAGCTTGACGCCACCTACTATGCGCCAGCGACGGTCCCCATCTCCCCGTCCCCGGCCGCGGCTTTCCTCTCCGCCACCGGAAAACTAGCCGGCGCGGCTGATGGAGGCGGGGTCGCTGGACGTACCGCTTTACACACAAGTATGCCTCCATTAGTTCACATGCTTCACAACAAGGTTCATGTATTCATTGACGATGTTCCCACGATGGCTCTGGTAGACACCGGTGCAACAGTTTCTGTAATGAGTTTAGTTTTCAAGGAGAGACTTGGCCGCAAGGTTATGTTTTATTGGGATAAATCTTCTACTTTTCGAGCAGTCAGCGGCACTGCTTTGTGTCCAGTAGGTGTGTGCACTGTGTCTGTTCGTGTTGCTGGTAAAGCGTTCAAGGCAGAATTCGCAGTGCTCGCTCATTCCACGCATGACGTTATCCTTGGAATTGACTTCTTGCAAGAGTGCCGTGCGACTGTCGACTGCGGGGCAGGCGAGGTTCTGTTGTCAGCCCTCGCCCAGCAGCCTCAGCGTAGCGGAGACGACAACCTCGTTGTAGTTGAAGACACTATTCTACCGGCATGGTCTACTGCCAGCGTGCCCGTTGCTGCTTCGAATGCGGACTCGAGTTTCAGTTCTCCTGATATTGTGATTGAGTTGTTGCCTTTGCCTTGCGTGAAGAAAAACATCTTTCTGCCGCGCTGCGTTGTGTCTCTCACCGAGGGAAAAACTAAATTATGGGTAGTTAACTCCTCATTCGAGTCTGTTGTACTACCAGAGGGAATGCGCCTTTCCATGTTTGAAGGGCAGTGTAGTATCTGCATAGGAGCTCTCAGCAATGCGGCATATTCGGACTATGCTGATGTATCCGGCATGGAATACGAATTTTATAAGGTGGTTAGCAAGTCTATTCCCTCACATAAGCGCAAAGTGTTGGTTACACTGCTCGCCAGGTACACTAAAGTATTTGATTTTGCACGGAAGTCGCATAGAGCTCAGACGCCTAGCACACGCACTCGTCACAAGATCGACACCGGATCTGCGCACCCCCTCAGACAGAAACCTTATAGAGTTTCCGCGTCAGAGCGCAAGGTAATTTCAGAGCAAGTCAGCGAGATGCTAACCTCTGGCGTAATTCAAGAATCGTCAAGTCCCTGGGCCGCGCCTGTTATCTTGGTCAAGAAAAAAAATGGGTCCTGGAGGTTCTGCGTTGACTACCGACGTCTCAACTCTATAACTAAGAAGGACGTGTACCCGCTTCCTCGCATCGATGATGTCATCGACTGCCTGCATTCAGCGTTCTATTTTTCATCGGTAGACTTGCAATCCGGGTATTGGCAGATCCCCATGGATCCGGCTGACAAAGAAAAGACGGCCTTTGTTACACCCGACGGTCTGTTTGAGTTTAATGTTATGCCATTCGGCTTGTGTAATGCCCCCGCCACATTTGAAAGATATATGGACACCATTTTACGGGGCCTCAAATGGGAAATTTGCCTGTGTTACCTGGACGATGTGGTGATTTTTGGCCGAACATTTGAAGAACATAATCATCGCCTTGACTTGTTCTAACCTGTCTCGAGGAAGCTGCGCTTACACTGAACTAAAAAAAATGTCGCTTTGGAGAACGTGAAACCTTGGTTCTGGGACACCTGGTGGATAAAAATGGCGTGAGACCAAACCCGCAGAAAGTCGCCGCTGTCAGCAACTTCAAGCAGCCGCAGTCCCCCAGGGAGAACGTAGCTTCCTGGGCCTATGTTCTTACTTTCGTCGATTTGTTCCGAATTTCGCTGATAAAGCACAACCACTGACTGACTTGCTGCAAAAGGATGTCCCTTTCCACTGGACACCGGATTGCGAAGCAGCCTTTAAGCAGCTTCGGTTCATACTGACTTCAGGACCGGTACTACGCCATTTCGATCCTTCTGCTGAAACGGAAATTCACACAGATGCCAGTGGAATCGGCCTTGGTGTAGTGCTCGTTCAGCGCCATGACAGTGCTGAACACGTGGTCGCTTACGCGAGTCGTTCATTGAGCAAGGCAGAACGAAATTACACAGTCACAGAACAGGAGTGCCTCGCAGTCGTTTTCGCTGTGCACAAGTTTCGCCCAAACATCTACGGCCGTCGCTTCTCGGTAATCACCGACCATTATTCTCTATGCTGGTTGGTAGGCCTCCGAGACCCATCTGGACGACTGGCGCGATGGGCTTTGCGCTTACAGGAGTTCGACTTCACAGTACGCTACAAGAGCGGTAACTGGCACGCAGACGCCGACTGCCTATCGCGCCTTCCTCTACCGAGGACGAAGTGCGATGCTGACAACTTCGACCAGTATATCGGCGCTATTGCCACTGAGTTCCCTGATCTCGCGACTTTCCGGACAGCCTAACAAGAGGACCGCTCCTTAGATTCTCTGTTCGCCTCTGCAAATGAACACGCAAACCCAAGCTCTTTTGGGGTTCATGGCGGCGTCCTTTACAAGAAGAATTATTCCGGACAAGGCGCCCGTCTGCTTCTAGTTGTTCCATGCACTTTACAGGCTCACGTCTTTCGGTCCTTACACGACGACGCAACCTGCGGCCACATGGGCTTCGCCAGAACGCTTCAACGAATCCAGCAAAGGTTCTATTGGCCCAAGATGCGACACGACACGGAAAAATACGTTGCTGGATGCGAACAATGCCAACGACACAAACGTCCCACGGCTACGCCGCCAGGACTTCTCCATCCTGTTCCACCTCCTAACTCTCCCTTCGAGACTGTTGGTGTCGATCTGCTCGGTCCATTTCCACGATCGAGCAGTAACAATCGATGGGTCGTCGTCTGTGTTGACCACCTATCGCGCTACGCAGAAACTGCTGCAATACCTGCTGCAACGGCCATGCACGTGTCGCAGTTTATGCTTCGCTGTATAATTCTCCGCCATGGTCCTCCACGCGTTGTCATTAGCGACCACGGACGTCAGTTCGTTGCCGACGTCGTTGAAGGGATCCTGTGTCTGTCTGCCTGCCATTTCCGCCATGCCACACCATATCACCCGCAGACCAATGGTCTCGTAGAGCGCACGAAGCGGACTCTCACGAACATGCTGTCTATTTATGTCGATTCTAAGCACAAAAACTGGGACGAAGTGCTACCTTACGTCACGTACGCGTACAATACCGCGAAGCATGAGACTACAGGTTACTCTCCATTTTACCTGCTGTACGCTCGCTCCCCACGATTTTGTCTCGACACTATACTACCTTTTACACTAGACGTGGAAACCTCGACAGCCGAGACGCTCTGCTGCGCAAAAGAAGCCCGTCGCCTCGCACGCCTCCGAACCTTGGCATCCCAGCAGCGTTCTAAGAAACGTTACGACGCCTGCCATCGCTCCGTATTTTATAGTAAGGGGGATCTTGTGTGGTTATGGACACCAGTCCGCAAACGTGGTTTGTGCCAGAAGTTCTTGGCTCACTATTCCGGTCCATTCGTCATTCTTGACCGCCTCAGCGACGTCACGTACGTAATCTCGAGCGTCACAAGCAATGGTCACCGCTCAAGCAAAACACAACTGACACACGTTGCGCGCCTTAAACTGTGCCACCATCAACCATCTGAGTGACTCGCCCAGAGGGCATCGTCTGCGAACCGGGAAGTGAAACGCGCTAGCGAAGATTCGACGAAGAGGAAGAAGAGACTCGACTGGCTCGCGAGCGACGCTGTGGATCCTTCGCTGAGCTACACCTCTGCATTGCCCATCTTGTAAATAAACGCGTTCCATCGTCACAATATCATAGCTGAAATCAAGAAGAAGAAATGGACATGGGCCGGGCATGTAACGCGTAGACAGGATAACTGCTTGTCATTAAGGGTAACTAACTGGATTCCCAGAGAAGGCAAACGGGTTAGGGGGAGACAGAAGATTAGGTGGGCAGATGAGATTAAGAAGTTTGCGGGCATAAATTGGCAGCAGCAAGCACAGGACCGGGTTAACTGGCGGAACATGGGAGAGGCCTTTGTCCTGCAGTGGACATAGTCAGGCTGATGATGATGAATGACAGAAATGAGAGATCGAATGTTCCAAAACAAAATTGTGGTCAGCCTTATATGAAGACTTACGAAACTAACACTGCCTGATGAAAAGCGCACTCTGGCTTGCCGAAACGCCCGCACGCACCATCGTGCATTCACTTCTGTCATCGATGTGCTGAAAACACCAGACATCCCAAACCAAACTTGAGCTTGAGAACACCATCCACACATGAATTTTAAAGCTACGTTTGCTCTACATGTGTAAAAAATGTGCACAGGAAGAAAGAAAACTGCTGATTCGTCGTTTTTAAGAACGTGCTTACTAGAACGCAAAAAATATTTAGCCCGCTGAAAGTTCACCCGCAGTTTATTACACAAAAGACGTGAGACTCTGCCCAGGCGGCGCTGCGAAAAACGCTGCCACCAGCGCTCCCATCAACGCGTCGGCCATAAATGGGTTGTGCAAAGCGAGCCGTCCGCAAGCAAACATGCATAGGCCCTCCTCTTTCGTTAGTTTTGAGGTGCGTTTTTTTGTAAATCAAGGACCTGGCAAGCTTCTTTCTTCAATCCAACCTCGCTTCAGAAATGTAGAGAGTTCATCAAAAGGAACTGTGGATGCAATGCGAAATATGTTTCAGTTATTTCGGTGTACTGCAACTGGCACATTAAGTGCAAGCAAGCATCGCATGACATAGAGTTCGAGGCAAGCACTCTGATGCTCATTCTGTAACGCCTAAATGCATTAAACTTGGGCATACACATGATGCCAAAGCGATGAAGTGCAAACACGAGCAATCAGTCTTACGATCAATATTACGAAGCTCGCTTTATCCGTCACGAATAGCCCTAATGATTTTTGCCTTTTCAACTGCATTCTCCATTGATTTCTAGCTTCCTGTGTGTTGACCTGTTTTATTACGCATGCTAGAATGTTCTGTTGACGGTTGTCATTCGTTTGTATATACTGCAAATGGGGATACATGCGTGTCCACTTTCTTGGTGTACAACAGAAGGCAAAACCGAGGCCTATAGGATAGCTCTGGCAATCGCGGAGACCCAACGGCAAGAAAAAGTGATTGTGGTGTCGTGGTCATTTGGCGATTTACCTTTGTGACGTACGTGTTTGCATTTCCTGGTTAAAGCCAGAACTCAGAGCCTTCAAAACCCTCAGATGCAATGCTGTGCAACTTCAAATTGTTGGTGGCCACGGCGTGTGCGATGTTTATCGCACGTGTCACCTGTCTACAGCTGCGAGGCGCGCACTGCAGTCAGAAGCTCTGTTAAGCTTGATAATCAAAGTTACCACGGTTCTCCATCAAAGCTACTCAAAACAATAACAGGGGACCTACATTATCACACTTTTTCATGCGAACGGCTGTAAAGAACGTGAGTAACTCGCTCACGTAACACGTTCGCAACAACCTGTATCTAGTGCTCTGGCCGTTGTACTTCGCAAAAGCTGCGGAAATCAGTAAAACTGAAGTCCTTTACGTCCGTAGCAATTCACAATGCATTAGTAGCGTCGACTGGGTTCTTCGTAGAGCGCGGAGCTGTTGCGTCTGCTGTTGTTTTCACCATCATTCAGGCCAGTGAACCAGCAAGCACTTCAGGGTGGTTCGTTGACCCAGCCCACCAGCGAAGAGAAATTCATAGCTCTTTTTCTAAGTGTTGAATATGCAAAAACACCTAATATTTAGCTCAATCGTTTCATACGCTGTAGTTGCAGCTGGTTGTGCAGCAAACTGTGCGAGGGAGTCCGGCTTTGGTTTACCCAAAACTGCGTCGACAGGTGGCGCTGCATGTCCACAAGACTCCATAGTCTCCATAGGCTTTGGTCTCCATAGTCTCCATAGTCTCCATAGTCTCCAAGACTCCTTAGTCTCCATTGGCTTTGGTTTACCCAAAACTGCGTCGACAGGTGGCGCTGCATGTCCACAAGACTCCATAGTCTGACGTCCATATGCCACGGTGAATGTTCGCTTACATTATGGTTACTTCACTGCGTTACAGCTTTTCTTCTGCGGGTGCCACGGTGGCATATAGTGATCATGGTGCTCAATTACTGCCCCGAAGGTTGCGGGATTTAATCTCCGCCGTGGTGCGCACCACGATGGAGAGGAAACGCTAGAGGCCCGTTTACTTCGATTTTGCAGGATTTTGGTGCGAGTAGTCTTGCCCCAAGGCGTCCGTCATAATCATAGCATGGTTTTGGTATGTTAACCCAGACAATTCTCAAGGCTACAACCCTAGACACCTCAATCAAACGGGCAATTTCACTGTCCCTTGCCGTCGGGGACGAATGATGCAAAAAACGTCACATAGTTACGTCATAATCACCGTCACGTCACAGATCGCAAAATATTACCTACCCTTTTGAGTAGCATGGCAGCATTGACATTTTTGTGTTCTTGTTATCAGCGTTAATCTGGCAAAAGCTTGTGAGGCTTTTTCCTCTTGTTTTTACTCCAATGAAACTGCCTATTCATGTGCAACCTATGAAAAAAAAATACCTCAGCAGGACGTTTGGTGAGATGCATTGTGCAAAAAGGGGAAGTGTGCTTTAATTGATTGTCCTAATTGCCACATGCCATGTTAGAAAGTTTAAACTAAAACATTGTATGCATATCAGTTTTATATGGCTTACTGTGTACGTCTTTTCTCTTGACACTACAATGTATCATTGATTCTGTTTTGAACTGTTTCACTTGCAGCTATGGATGATCTGGCATGTCCACGATGCCGGACAACAAAGTATCGCAACCCTTCACTGCGACTTCTGGTCAATGTCTGTGGCCATGCACTCTGTGAGAACTGTGTTGAGCTTCTCTTTGTTAAAGGTTCGGGGGCCTGTCCGCAATGCAACGTGCCTTTGAGAAGAGGTCAGTCTTTTTACATTTAGCAAGTTATCCTATTACACATCGTGGTTATCCTAGAAAGCGAAACATCGCCTATATTTATAGTCTACAAATTTTTTATTGTTTCCAGGTTTGTCTGTTCTTGCGATTATGTAACCATAAGATAGGCTGCAATTGCAAAGATTTGAAATTGGTATAATATATGGCATAATATATGGTACTGGTATAATATAGGGCAGTACACTTGTCTAATGTATGGGTTCTAAGGGGTACATCGTCGTAATCTTGTTGAAAGCCTCCTATCTCGCTATCTTGCGGGGACAGCGGTGATGACTATGACTATAGGTGGCAATAAGATCACTTGTTTTCAACACACTGATTGTTCTTGAGTGAAACAGAGGCTGCAGCCATTGCAATCACTGCTGTGATATAAGCATCAAAGTCGCGCTTACCTTTTTGGTCATCAGTGGTGACCACACAGGCCATCCATTTGTTTGGCACAGAAATTCATGGTCATTAGTATTGCGACAAAGGTGCACTTGCAGTACATGTAGGTGCTGCCATCTAATCAATTGAGTTGTTTCAACTGGCCTCATAAATCCCACTTAGAAAGGGCCGTGCAACACTTTTTGAGCATGGTAAAAAAATGCTGCCGACTGGTAGTCAAGGCTGCCGAGAACACATGTGCCAAATATTATAGTATAGTACATGGCCTGGAATGTGCAGTAAACTCTCGAAGTCATTAAAGATTGCTTTGTCTTCTCTTGACGAATGACGCTACAGGCTCAAAAATTACTGCATCGCAGGCCAAGTATCAGCCATTGGCTTATTTGAGCATGACGTGCTTGGTCGATGCCAGGGCTGCCACAGGAGGCCGCGACTTGTCCACACGTTCACGCGCGATTGATCTGAAAAACCCAGCATACGAAGAGAAAAAAAAAACTATCCAAAAGTGTTGAAGGTTACGAGGTACATGTGTCGTTTTTTCTCCCGTTCAATCCTTCCCTGCTTAGCTTCCAGCGCTTTCGTCGGAACAAGAGAAGAGAGAATGCAATTGCTGCGTGTGACTAATTTTTGTAACTGCGCTCGTACTGGACAGATTCTGAAAGTTTTTGTGGCGGTGAATTCGTGAGGCAGTAAGCTCCTGTAGAAAAGCCATTCTCTGGCTACATGGAAAAGCGTTGCAGGGCCCCTTTAAATCAAAATTCTGTTTGGATGTCAGTGGTACTGGTTACAGCTTCCATGTAACAGTGTTAACGACTATAAATTTTTGCTGTCATTCTGTTCAATGACAGTCTAAAAGTGTGTATAACCCATCATTCAAGCACTGCCACATAAAGCTCGTGCTGTGTCTGTCTGCAGCCAACGTGTATAACTACTTACACAACTTGCAGGCAATTTTCGGCTGCAAATTTTCGAAGATTCTAAGGTGGAGAAGAGGTGGACATACGACGGAAGATACTCAAGGTATGTGTTCATCTTTCTTCTCTTGATATTGTTTTCTTAGATGGCAAAGCTACTGATTACTTACTGTGGTTGGATTTGATATTTTTCCCTTACACAACATTGAACCTAAGACTTGATCATTCTCGTGGATTAAATAAAAGACTGAATTTTCATAGGTTGAAAGATGTGACATGAAAGATATAAGCTTCGAGTTCTAAGGCTTTTTATTTTGCATGTAGCCACTTCATAAACCATGAAAAGCTTTTTTGTGTCATAAAAACAGTTTTTAATGGGATCTAACAGGCGATCATGGCAAGAAAAGTATAGGGATTGTTATTAGAAGTAATTGTAATGTATATCTAAAGAAAGAAAAGTGGACGAAAAGATCACTTGTCGTGGGCAGGGGCTGAACCTGCGACCTTCGAATAACGCATCCAATGCTCTACCAACTGAGCTACCATGGCGGCTATCCCCCGTCCACTTTATGGGGTATATATGTGCATTAAACATGGGAGTGTAAGTCAGCATCACTAGTAGCCATGACAGTGAGTGTGGATTACTCGTTATCTGCCTGTTTGGCATCAGGTAGCACAGTGAACTTATTATGAGCTGGCATATGACCAATGATCTCTTGTATACGACCTGAAGGCACCAAGTCTGCTAGAATGAGACCCTTGCTACGAATGAAAGAAAGAAGTGTTTGTGTAAGGGCTCGTTTTCTTTTTAGACACCATTTTTAATGAGATCTAATAAGCAATCATGTCAAGGAAAGTATAGGGGATGTTATTAGAACTAATTGTAGTGTATACCTGAAGAAAGGAAAGTGTGCAAAAAGACAAAGTGCCACTTGGCTAACTGGAAAGAGCACCAGCTCACTACATACTACAGGTAGCATCAACCATGTGCTGCTGAGGCAGGACGGAACCTTATCTGCTTGGGTTTCAGCCACATGTGATGGCATTCTTGCTAAACTGACTCCTTACATTTTGAACGCTACAATCCAACATTTCTGCACAGAATTAAAAAAAGAAGACCTGGATGGAATGGGAGAAAAGGGAAAAGAAATCCGGGTTGTTTCGACTTGACAACATGATGTAAGCTTGAAATGACAATGAGCTGTTCACGCGCTCATGTAGTGGATCTGGAACCCATTCACATGGGTGGAGAACGGGTGCTCGCTGACATTTTAGTTTGTTCTAGCTGAGGAAGCTTTCTGTTTTAGCTTGAATCACAGCTACCACATTCCGATAATGGCCAATGCAAAAACATTGCATTTTTTTTCTTCTGTGTGCAAGACTACTGTGTTAATTTTTATCAATGTGCCATCACATAACTTTTTGCATTTCACCCCCACTGAAGTTCCAACCCGAGACGCTGCAAGCCCAGACCTTGCAGCTGGGATCGATTCTGTAAACTGACATTTAGCGGTACACTTGATTATCTTTGTGTTACGTCAGTTGGCTCGAAAATTATAAAGCCATATCACACTTCTTGGCTTGGATGAAGTGAAACTATACTGAGAGCAAAGCTGCTGCACAGTGCACACAGTCCCCATGCTCCTCGGTCATTTATTTCACTGGTGGTACCAGGTGCCTTGATTACCGGTGTATAGTGCAAGATGAAAGTAAAAGTGGGAGTCTGGTCAGCTGGTGTGTTTTACATATCTGAGATAAATGGCAGCCTCTGAAAGAAAGGTACAGTCGTTGCATTTTACTCTGTAACTTTTTCCTGACCATTACAAAGAGGACATTGTACCAAGCTTATAAGCTTTTTATGACCGTGAAAAAATAGTGTACCAAGCTTGTCAGAATTTTTTATTTACTTATTTATTTTAGCTCAGCTTGAAGAGCTGTTCTTTCTAAACAAAATGGCACCCTAGTTTCATTCTACAAGGCTGATTTAAAAAATTGGGTAAAAAGTTTGGGGAAGGCATCACTCTATGGCAATAAAAAACAATGAGAGACTTATTGCACAACATGGACGTACGTCTATCGTGTGTCAGAAAGCATGACTATACAGACCGGTCAGGACGGAACCTTATCACTGCACACCACGTTTTCATTCGCATATGGTCAGGAAGCAGTCATGTTGTATTCAGGATTTTGAAAGGTGGCAATGTAAGAGAAGGTGAGACCCAAATGGCACAACATAGACAGATGCATGTGTCCATCTGGTGTAAGGAATTACCACTAAGTTTAACCCTTATCTAAGAGACACGCACTTGGGAGCAATTTTTGTCGTTTACATGAGGTGTCTTTATAAGCAGGTTACCACATATGCATTCTCTTATCAACCTCTACTTCAAAGCAGGCACACTGGTGTCCCTTATCATCAGTGTCTTAAAGGGATTCGATAGTACTATATGCAATAGGACAGGTATAGTCAGCATAAATTCACTGTGTGACAAATGTTTGTTCTTGATGACTGTAGTGATTATTGGTTACATTGGTACAATATTTCATATATGTACTCATCAGCAATCGTAAAGAGGGCTTATGTCTCATTAATAAGAACTGTTGAAGCACGGGCAAATTGGTCAGCCATGAAGTTAGCTAGTATTAGCTTGACACATTAGCGCCAACCTTTCTCTTTAATAAGTCTGTGTCATGTCTATTTTTTATATATGCCGCACTAATACAAAGCTAAGTCATGTTAATGCTGTAATATAGTGTGCTAGGCTTCAGTCATGTGTACTGTGAAAGTGAGGACAATAAACCCATGCCGACTAACTAGCTATGAAACTACATTCCTTATTTTTTATTGATATGATATATATATGATATATAACCACATTCCTTCATTAATTTATGTGGCTGTCAGTGTTTTCGTAGGCTAGACCTCCATGTAATCTGAACTGGGAGAGTAAGTTGTATAAGTAAACTTTGTTTGCTACTTTCATTTATTTTGAAGAGCTTTTCATAATTTAATCATCAGCACCCTACTCTACAGCACTAACTGTGCTAAAAACAAAGAAATGATCTAAGTATAATAATATGATAGAATTTAGTCTTTACTTGTGAGGACTTGTGTTGCATTTCGGTAAATTTTGTCGTTGAAGTACATTTTCTCTTTGTGTTTAGTTTGACTTTTGAACTCTGTTGTCTTGAAGTAAAAGGCTAAAATGGTGTTCTCTAACACTTTTGATGTCATTAATATGTGATGCTCTTAATTTGGTTTTTCAGGACTACAACAAGCGTGAGGAGGACTTCGAGACACTGCGGGCTTACAACGACTACCTTGAGGAAGTTGAAACCATAATTTACAACCTTGCCAATGAAATCGATGTCGAGGCCACACGACGGAAAGTTGAGCAATACAAAAGGGAAAATAAGGCCCAAATACAGAAAGGAAAGGTAATCAGTCATCACTTGCATGTCCTCAAGCTCAAAGAGCATGTCTGTCAGGCAATGTTTGCATGGGTGTGTTTTGTTGACTGGTTCCCTTTGCTGAAAATGTTTTGTAGCGAGCTCAAGCTACTGCAGGAACTATGTCATGCTTGCTCAGCAAACACCTGATCATTCAGTGCATCACACATTTATAATACAAACCAGGCTATAGATAGCAAAACAAAACATGATATAAACTATGGCCCTATCTTGTATACTTGTTGCTGGCAGGACAGCTTTGGATGTCTTGGAACTATAGACTGTTCTTGGTTATATGACAACCATCAGTGTTGTTATATTTACTACTAGCCTTGTGGCATAGCGTGGCCCCATCGTGTGTTTTCATTGTTCTCCTGTCAACCTATTTCAGCTCCGAGCTGCATGCTTTTACATTTCTGGGAAAAGGAGAGGAGGCTAACGACTGTTCATTATAGCGTATAATAAAACAGCGATCAAGTTCACAAAGGCACGCGGGAATCTGGCTGCACATTGTGAGTTTGAAGTGTCTAAGGGAAGCCTTCTCTGGTGGATTATGCAAAAGAATGGAATCAAGACATGTAGCAATCAAGAATGTTGTGGCGTTTGCACTAGAGCTGTGTTCGTGGTAACTGTGGGTGACCTCCAAGTAAAATGAAATCCAGATTAAAGGTGTTTCGTTAACATATGCCTTTGGGCTTAAGACCTATGAGCGCACATTTCAAATGCTTTCTAATAGATTGCAAAGTTTCAAAAAGATAGAGTTCGAGCCCTGTCTCATGCTGGGCTTGAGCCCTGCTTGAGAGCTATGTTTCAGCTTGACCTACATACTGGTTTTTGCAGTGGTATACAGTAGACTCCCTTAAAGGCGAACTGCAAGGGACCACGATCATTTGTTCGTCTTATCAGGAGTTGGTCTTACCAGAAGTGCCCCCAAAAACCAAATGCTAACATGCTAAGTACACCTACATATGTTGCTTGAAAGCACTGAATGAAGTATATCGTTACAATGTGAAGGAAAGGTGTAAGAAAAAGCATTCATTTGGCTCAGCTTGATAAAAACAATGCCGTCAACTAGAGTATTCTAATGAGTACTCTATTCTAACGAGTACTCGATTTCACAAGTTCATAATAATTATGCTCAGGAATAAATTGTACCACATTTTAACAATAAAACTGTAGCACAACACTGTTTTGTAGACTTGAAAAAGATATAAAGGGAAGGACAAGCACAATTTTTCTTCAAAGAATGGAAAATTTATCCTTCTGGCTGGTCACCTTTCAAGATGCTGTTTTACTGGATTTGCTATCACTTTTGGATACGCTTCCATTGCATATTGCGACCTTGACAAAGGTAATATACGCCAAGTTGCTTATTAAAGTCTGCAAGTTTTTTTTTTAGGTTTGGATATTTTTCAATTTTCAGCTGGCAGTAACTTTTCTGAACAACATGCAGCCGAAGATCTCCATTTACACTACTCACGATGACAAGCCTCGGCCACACAAAAAAGACACATCGCATCTATATTTAGTGTGCAAAATGACCTTCTTTTGTCGTGCACTTTCATAATGAAAATGGTGCATCACAGTTTGCGGAATTTCGCTGGGAGCAGATATGATGCGCACAGGCCCAATGCAAAACAATGCAAACTGACCCAAACATAGGCTCGGCGCCATTGTCTGATGACATTAAGAATGCGTTTGACTCCTCTGATGGGAGTACTATAATAGTGCCACATATGTGGTTTCCGTTTCATGTGATTATGATGTACAGGTAATATTCACTCCCGTTTTTACTTTCACTTAGCTTTTTTTCACCCCCCTTTTCGTTGCATTTTCCCCTCTAGCCAAGCTCCTGTGTTCTTCTGTTGTCAACTGAAGAATGCGAGGAGAATACGAAAGGATGAACGCTTTTTGTTGGTTTCTCTGCTTAAAGCCGGCTCTTTCTCCACTTACAGGCTAGCAGTGAAGGAGATACCAGCTTTATGCGCTGACCTTTCTCTTCCAGTTATCTCGCTTTACCAGTCAACATGGCAGTTATCTTTCGGTATCCTTTGAGTTTTCGCACCAGGATGTTCTTTTGTTTTTGCTTTCTCTTGTTTGCCTGGATGCCCCCTCAAGACTATGATGTTCATTGTGCAGAATCCCCGTCGTTCGTCGTTGTTGGTCGCTGTGAGAGTTGGTCTTAACAGAAGAGGGCTGTTACGCAGTTCATCTTCAGCAGATTTTTCTTGCATTGAGTCTATGGGAAACCAAAGAAACACTCCCGTGTTGTTCGTCTTAAGCGAAAATTCTTAAAGTACGTCTTAAAGGGAGTTCACTCTATTACTATGTGTTTACCCACATCATGCTTACGCTTTCTTCCCATAAATAGTGCATGCAGACCGGGGGGGGGGGGGGGGGTGCGATTATTATATGAGGTAAGATTTTGTAGAGAGGAACTAGTAGTGTTGAGACTTGAACCAATTTACAGGTAACACTCCCTATAATGGTCATTGCTGGCATAACCAAAGAATCCCTTGTGATGAAATTTCAAGTTCATTTGGCAGAATGCCTGGCACACATGGGGAGGGTTTGCAAAAGTAGATAAATGTTACAGAACTGGACACGGAAAGCAAAGGAGTAGGTCTGAAAATTAATATGCATAAAACTAATGTGTAAAAGTCTTGACGGAACATATCACTTTGCGATAGCTGGAGAGATGCTGGAAGTTGTAAAGGATAATGTCTACTTAGGACAGGTAGCAACCGCTGAACTGAACCATGAGAGTGAAGTAACTAGAAAAATAAGGATTCGGATAGTTCACATTCGTAAAGCATTCTCAAATCATGAATGGTAATCTACCACTAACCCTTAAGAGGAAGGTATAAAACAGCTGCATTTTGCCAGTACTTGCCTATGGAGCAGAAACCTGGCGGCTTACAAAAAGGGTTCAGCTTAAATTGAGGACTACGCAGTGAGCGATAGAAAGGAAAACGATCACTGTAACCTTGGAGACGGGAAGAGATCAGAGTGGGTCAGGGTATAAGGTGGGGTTAAGGATATCGTAGTTGAAATCAAGAAGACGAAAGAGACATGGGTTGGGCACGTAGCGTGTAGGAAGGATAATCGCAGTTCATTTAGGGTAACTGACTGGATTCCCAGAGAAGGCTAACGCACGAGGGGGAGACAAAGTTAGGTGGGCCGATGAGATTAAAAAGTTTGCAAGTATCAAGTGGAAGAAGAAAGCACAAGACCGGGTCACTTCGCGGTACATGGGAAAGGCCTTTGCCCTGCGTAGTCAGGCTCCTTGGAAACCACCCATTTTGGTATCACATATGCACTATCTACACTTTATCAGAATGATATAGCTGAAAACAGTGTGCTGAGAACAGTTACTTGGGACAAGTGGCAAAAAGAAAAGAAAGAAATAATAGAGCTCAATCGGACATCCGTATCCTTACATCATAAGTATTACAAAACTCCAGGCTGGTGCGAATAGCAAATTTCAAGTTCGAAGCAAATTTGAAACGAATAATTATTTGGTTGAATAATTTTGAATTTTATTTGAATAGTGTAATCACATTTTATAAAAGAAGATCAGCATATTTGTTATGATCCAATTAACCTCCACAACATTTTTTTTTAATTTAAACAAGGCATGTACAAATGTCGTTCTACTTGGTTCAAAAGAAGTGGAAGCAACTTTCAATAGTAGCAGGGTCTGACTTTCGGTAGAATGCAAGTGATAACCACTAAACCATGTTGCATAACAAAATTTAATATACTTGGAACTTGTAAACCGGTATAACAAGCTTTTAATGAAGAAATGATGGATCGATGTGGCAGTAACATGTTCATTTAACCTTGAAGTGGGGACTTGGGACAGTATGGATTTCCCCTACGCAAGTGTTTTTATGGTATAGTATTTTTTCACTTCAGGGAAACGACCTTTGCAGTGCGTTTCATGCAGAGAAAAACTTGTTTGATTCTTCATTTCGAAATTTCCAATAATTTAAATTTTAATACATTAGTATTTGTTCAAATAATTGAAGGATTCGAATATTCGCGTGAGCCTACAAAGCTCACATTGTATGCAGCTTTCCGAGTCGCTGTTGCTACATAACTTGTAGACTGCCTATGGGGCAAAAAACTCTCAATGTGGCTGTTACAAGCTGCCACTCTAGCGTCGCCAGCGCGAAGTCGGCGACGGGAATGACAGCAGGTCGGTTCGTTCCGTACGCAAGCAGAGACAGTGAAGAGATCAGAGACGTGAGAAAACAAAACAAACTTTACTCTAGTGATATGGCAGCACACGGGATCTAATACAACACTTCAATACAACTAACAAAATACATCGACACTTGATACAACTACAGAAATATATAACAGAAACAATAAATCAGCTTACGAGAGAGAACTATTACAAACTACACAAACTAACAAGAATAGAACGACGGAGGAGAAAGTTCGAAGATATAAACAGGTGAAGGCATACGTGTGATGACCGGCAGCGTTGTGTCCCCGACGATCGGATGCGAGAAGTCGAAGAGAGTTCTGGCACGACTGCGATGTCGGCGGTGTTGCAACGCTGGTGGCTCCGGGAGGCTAGTGCTTGCAGGTGACTTCGAGCAGGTTGAGCTAACTCGAGGCGAAGTTCCGATGTCTACGTTGCGGACGTTAATATCGCGTCACAGCTAGACGAACGGCTAAGTTTAGGTGGCCAGCCGATACAGAGCCACACTAAAAACTTCTAGAAGAGATGCTTGTTGATCTGTTTCTACACCATCTTGGTCAGCGACTAGTCTGCCTAGCAGGGCAAAATCCTGCGCTTAAATCCCCCTCGTGTCTCCTCGCTCTCTTCCTTGGGGACAAGAGATTTCAACCTGGGTCCAATCATGCGCGTTTAATTGAGGGGAAACTCCGCCCCAAAAATATTTTGACCCCACCCCTTTTTAATAGGGAGAGGGCCCGCAACTAGCGAGAGTGACAACCTGTCGGGTTGTTGTCATACGGCTTGGCCACCAGAGCGTTTCCCACGCTTTTCTCCATGGGAACGGTCAACCACTTAGCTCTCAGCCGGACGTCTTGTAGTCTAATCCTTGTACGGGGTATACCGCGGCCTTCTACGACCTTGCAGACGCCGCCACGGTTACAAAAGGATTAACTGTCGGCGGCGACGTTCTAAGGAGAGCACCCCCATTTTGCACTTATCAGTTCCCTTTCATGTGCCGCCGTTTCTCACGGTCAGTCGGGGAGTACGGCGCCCGTTAATTGCCGTGACGCGGTGTCGCCGAAAATAGCCGTCCGTGACATTGCCCCCCACTTTCAGAATGTTATTCATAACATTTGCACGCACGGAGGGGAATTTTTCCGACAACAAGGAACAAAACACCACCAACAAGGGAGGCATGAGGACTGTCCCTCTCATACACAACATAAATAGGCAGAGTGCATCAAAGTAACAACAAAAGGAAAAACAAACAATGGTTAGAGTACCAGCTTCATTTACACGCAACAATATCAATGCGCCATACAAACAAGAAGAGGAAATAGCCGTGTACGGCAGCCATCAATACAGAATACACTGCACGAATGTATACTACAAAATAAAACGGAACAGGTGCGCTCCTCAACTGTAGTGCAATCCTTCAATGTGCATTACAGCAAGTAAAAACAACCAATGCACCAAGCGAAAAGAAAATAACTCAAAATACACTTCTTATACAATGAAATACGTACATACAAACAGAAACAACCGACGAAAGGAGAAAAAAAAACAACATGGTCATAGCCCTCAATTCTCAATGCGCGCAACGACAACTGTACTGGGTCACGCCAATCTTAATCAATTTACGAAATCATTCGGTTTATGCTAACATCTTCCTCCTTAAATGCCAATTCACGCCATATCCACATGACAGTGAAGGCATGCGACATAACACTAAACCTATGAACACTAGAAAAATAACACATTTTCTCGGTTTTTTTTTTTTACCTTATGCAAATTTTCGCACTCAGGATTAAACTAATTCGATGCTAGCTTTCAGCCTTTGGCTCGGCGGTTTTCCTTCTGAACAATTTACACCGCATCACGTAATTTGCAAAAATTATGATTGAAGTCTGCATGTGCAAAGCAACACTAAGTAACCATACTTAGCACGCACGTGCAACAATTCTTCAGACTGACCGCCCCCCTTTTCTCAATTAGATTCGCTTGAATCGCACACGATGGGGTCGCTTTCCCGGCGGCCTTCGAGCACGCCAGAGGTTACAAGAAGCACGAACGCCAGACTGTGTCCTGCTGTCACGCCTCATTCTGCATTTCGGTCGGCTCCCCTCAGGAATGTGCAAGGGACGCCAGAAACAGGGGAAGCCTGGGTAATAGTGTCTTTGTGGTCGCCCCCACGCAGTACTTAGCCGTTGTGCCTTTTCGACTTTGAACCTTCGGGGCAGGCCGCTTTCCTGAAGTCGTCGAAATGAACCGCGCCTTTCGTTCGGGGGGCCTTCGTTCGGACGCACCTCCTTTTCCCCCTCTACACCTGGCTCGCCGCTTGTGTCTCCATGAACGCCACCATTGACGTTTCTTGAAACGGATGCATGACCTAGCCTGTCGTCTTTTTTGGGAAGGAGTGGGACCTGCCCTAGGCTCACAAAGTGCCGAACGCTTCCGCTTCTTCCTTTTCCTGCGATGTTTGCTTGCCCTCTTTCTCTCAATGCCATCATCATGTCGCGTCGGGAACTGAGTGGTTGGGAAGCTCGTTGGAGCTTGTGCTACATTTTGCCCCACGCTCAAATATTTTGAACTCGGTGTCACGACGGACTGCCGGGCCAAATTATCTTTGTTAATGCTGATGAAACCATTAACTGGGCCCTCTCCGATGGCATCGCTGCACTCCTGAAGCGTCGCGTTCTCGCTGTGTTTAGCCACTGTGCTAACCCTATCTGCATGTGACGATCTCGAGACGTCCTCTCGAGGCATGAGGATGGTTTCCAGCTTCTTACTGAGTCCATTAGGGCTGCTGGCACACACCTCATCCTCGCTAGGACCGTTTTTTGATACTGTCTCTACCTCGAGACCGGCCAAGGCCTCGTTCTCTACATCATTTATATGGAGGCATTCGAGAATATGCGGGCCCTTTTCTAGCGCGATTTCTGGTTCTGGCGTTTCCTGCCACACTTTAACGTCCAGCGCTTTCCGATGCGCCTCGCTTTCAGACTGCTGTCTTTCTGTTTCGCGCTTTCTTTCAGACTCTTGTCTGAGCTGCTCTTCTTTTGTCGAGACCAAAGTTCCGAACGTCCGGAACATCTCTGCCTTAACTACCTCGTTGTTCGCGTTCTGCTGACTGCGTCGCGCAACAGCTTCATTTGCCTCGCAAGGCAGAACTGTGAGTAGCCCTTGACACCATGTGTCTCGCTCAAATGACAGTTTCTCGCCGGCATCGCCGTGCTCACTGCTGGATCGGCTCACCCTGCTACCCTCAATGAGGCGAATCTTTAATTGCAGTAACTGCACTTCCCGTTCTCCGGCTTCCCTTGCCGCTTTCCTTTCCGCTTCTCGTTCTTTCGCCCTTTCTTCGCGCTCTCTCTTTCTTTCTTCGCGTTCTCTCTCCCTTTCTTTTTCCCTTTTCTCCCGGGCCCGTGCCCGCTCTTCTCTGGCTAACGCCTGCGCCTGTTCCTGCTGCTCCTTAACACATTGTCTCAGTTCGGCGCCCTCGAGGCCTAACTGTTTACCGTACGCGATCCACTTATCAAAATCCATACACTCCATACTGCAACTGTCACTATAATGCCACTATAAAAACAGCGCAATCATTGCAGGATACAACCGCTTCAACTGTGCGGCCCTATCACCACGCTGTCCACACGGTTCTCGTTCACCCCTCACTGTCTTACTCTTGTACGGAACGTCCTGTCTCGCGGACGCCAGTGTTGTTACAAGCTGCCACTCTAGCGTCGCCAGCGCGAAGTCGGCGACGGGAATGACAGCAGGTCGGTTCGTTCCGTACGCAAGCAGAGACAGTGAAGAGATCAGAGACGTGAGAAAACAAAACAAACTTTACTCTAGTGATATGGCAGCACACGAGATCTAATACAACACTTCAATACAACTAACAAAATACATCGACACTTGATACAATTACAGAAATATATAACAGAAACAATAAATCAGCTTACGAGAGAGAACTATTACAAACTACACAAACTAACAAGAATAGAACGACGGAGGAGAAAGTTCGAAGATATAAACAGGTGAAGGCATACGTGTGATGACCGGCAGCATTGTGTCCCCGACGATCGGATGCGAGAAGTCGAAGAGAGTTCTGGCACGACTGCGATGTCGGCGGTGTTGCAACGCTGGTGGCTCCGGGAGGCTAGTGCTTGCAGGTGACTTCGAGCAGGTTGAGCTAACTCGAGGCGAAGTTCCGATGTCTACGTTGCGGACGTTAATATCGCGTCACAGCTAGACGAACGGCTAAGTTTAGGTGGCCAGCCGATACAGAGCCACACTAAAAACTTCTAGAAGAGATGCTTGTTGATCTGTTTCTACACCATCTTGGTCAGCGACTAGTCTGCCTAGCAGGGCAAAATCCTGCGCTTAAATCCCCCTCGTGTCTCCTCGCTCTCTTCCTTGGGGACAAGAGATTTCAACCTGGGTCCAATCATGCGCGTTTAATTGAGGGGAAACTCCGCCCCAAAAATATTTTGACCCCACCCCTTTTTAATAGGGAGAGGGCCCGCAACTAGCGAGAGTGACAACCTGTCGGGTTGTTGTCATACGGCTTGGCCACCAGAGCGTTTCCCACGCTTTTCTCCGTGGGAACGGTCAACCACTTAGCTCTCAGCCGGACGTCTTGTAGTCTAATCCTTGTACGGGGTATACCGCGGCCTTCTACGACCTTGCAGACGCCGCCACGGTTACAAAAGGATTAACTGTCGGCGGCGACGTTCTAAGGAGAGCACCCCCATTTTGCACTTATCAGTTCCCTTTCATGTGCCGCCGTTTCTCACGGTCAGTCGGGGAGTACGGCGCCCGTTAATTGTCGTGACGCGGTGTCGCCGAAAATAGCCGTCCGTGACAGTGGCATTGACACTGCCAGTGAAGTGCTCGCTTACTTCACAAACTCTGTTGATCCACTTCATGAGTGTAAGCAATTGCAATCAATACTCACTTTATTTAAAAGTTTGAAACCAGAATGACATAAAAAAAAGTGGGGTGTAGGAACTTATTGCAAATATCAGATGATCAGGTAACATCAGACAGTGCTAGGTGCTTCAGAAGTCAAATGCGTCATGAAATCCTGTACCATGTCGGTGACAGCAAAGCAAAGCACTTTGTTGTGAAGTTATGGGTAACATAAGAAGATGCAGGGGTTGCATGGGTGCATTGCACACGACGTGCTGTTGTTTGTTCTGATGCCTCTTCGCGAGGGTGCATGTTCGTTCTGCTTGTGCCATGTTTATAAGTACAGTAAATGTAACATTATATGGTGCCTTGTGATATGGCGAACGTGTATTGTTCTCATAAAGGCGCATTTACACTAGACCAGCACGATACTGACATGACCCCGACGAAAAAACGAGGCAGGCGCAAACCATTTGCTGACGAATCGCCCGCCGCCACCTCAAAAGACGGCATTTCATTGTAATGTAAGATGATGACAGACCGAAAACACAAGCAAAACGCATCCGCAGACCGGTCATCAGCATGTCTGCGGGGGATCTGCGGCTGAGCGAAAATTTGCCCAATGTCTGTTTTCCCACAAAGATTTTCCCACAATATGCCCCCAAGATTTCCCACAAAGCAGGAAATCTTGGGGAAGTTAACAATGCCCTCTCCAAGGCTTCTTCGGCATCTGAATAGGTAGCTTGAGCACCCAACTGAAGTCTTCTCTTTCCTATTGCATCTAACCACCCCATCCCTCGTCATTGTGGGTTCTGGTGACAATGGCACAGCAGTGAGTTTGGCTGAAAATGAGGTGCAGGGCTGCAAGTTTAGTCAGTGTCGCTGCGTGTGCCTCCAATGTGACTACAGTTGGCCAACGAAAAACTGCGAGCACGACAAGGCGCGGGCGGAGTCTTCGCGAGACCACCGGCGGACTGTTTGTGTCTTTGCAGTGTACATAAACATACAACAAGACAAAAGACACTTCCTATGACAGCCCGAAGACCAAAATCAATGTAGAAATGTCGTGTCTCTCAAGTGTAAACGTGCCTTTACTCTTGCCACTCACTTCCATGATAACTGTGAAGGAAGTCATCAAATAAAAGAGTTAATGAGAAAAAGTTTGAATGATAAAAATCAAGAATGCAATTATAATTTGAGTAAATAACATAGGCATACATCGGCACATGGTAAAGTCATTTTCTCATTTTGTACTTATTCACTGTATGATATTGCAATATAGCAATCACTATTCATTATTTGCATATTGTAACCCACAGTCATCATCAGTCTATTTTCTCTTGGGAGTACAAAGGACTCCTTTTAAACAAAATCTGAAGGGACCAGGAAAACGTGTTTTCTTTAAGAAGAGCTTTGTTTGCTGAGAGATAAACAGAGTAAAATATTCAAGTCTGAAACCAAACATTTTAGGGGCAGTGGTTCCATTTAAGCAGCAATTTTATTAAGAAATTTTTTTTAATAGGAGTCTTCTGCAGTCATTTTGAATGACAATCTGGATAGCATTTTTAATGTAAGATCGTTACTTGGCTCAAATTGCAACCGCACTGCACACGAATCTCCCGATCTTCCCAGGGGACTCTTGAATTTGGACCAGCCCTTCTGATTAGATGGGCATGGCCATAAATCTCTTAATGAACAGCTCTAACACCACCCAATATCAAAATAGCAAAAAACTGTTCTAAATAATTTTTATGTCTCTGCGGGACCCTATCTTCTGCCCACTTATGTAAAGGGACATGACCCTACTGCATTTATTTGTGGCCTCTGTTCCTGCCTCAAACTAAAGTCTCCCTCTGCACCAGCATTATGTTGCACGTGGTTTTTGCTACTGAGTAGAAGTTTTGTGTGCTGTGTTGCATTATGACAGCTCTGTATATTGATAAAATATTGTATGAATGTCTTTTGCACAATTTATTATTTTGCTGCTGTTTTCGATGCTCCTGGGTGAAATTGCCCGTTTTTTCATATAGCTCCAAAGCTTTCTTTTTGAAATATGTGCATAAGTCTTTACTGCAGCTTCATGTCACTATCAAACGGATGGCAGCTTTTTCTTTTATGAAACCTCCTTCACGGTTTATTTGCACAAAACTTTTTTACACAACTGCAAGGAGAGCTGTTTTGCAGGTGTATATAAATGTGTGTGCCTGTTAACAAGACCCTGGCTTTATTTTTTTCTTTAACAGTTGAAAGCGTCGAAAGATGAAGAGTACTTGGAAGAGCTTTTGGAACAAGAACGACAGGAGACCGAGCTGAGGTACGGCACATGATTTATTCATTGCGATGTTGCCATGTAAGGTGATGCATAGCTGTAAACTTGCTGCTGTTACCGTCAACACAAAAATTTTGTGACAATGAAAGCTTGAGCGAGTTGATAGGGATTCGTACTTCTAATTATGTGCTTTGCAGTGCTTGGACAATAGGCGAATCGATAGACAGGACAAGTGTAAATTCACAAGTGAATTTTATTGAAAAGTGGAAAGATAAAAAAAGTTAATACATGTGCTGCATATCATATCTGTATGCATACCCCCCACAATTGTTCAAGCTGATTCATGTTTATTATGTTTTAAATGTGGATACAAGTTAGTTATGCTCATTATGGCTTTTTGCGATAGATAACTGGCTAATTCATCCCTCTTCCTTCACTCTTATGTAGAATACTTCAATTATTTCACATACTGTTTGGTGCCAGTATTATGTAAGGACCATGGTAAATTCGAAAAAAGGCGTGCAACCACATTTGTTACACTGGACACCGAGTGCAAAACGAGGACACCAGCACACATACTTGTAGAGCTGAAACCATTATGAACTTTATCAGTGCTGCGTCAGGTCTATGAAAAATAATTTCTATTTACATGAAGGTTTTGCTCATCACTTTTGACATCTCATCAATGTGTTACAAATGTTAGAGGATATTAGATGTGCCACTGTCTCGCCACCAACCAGCAGCACCAGTCTTGCTCAAGAAGTCACTGTAATCTTAAATTGATGTGTTTGTCAGTCTCTACAACCTCCTGTGCAGAAGATCTGAGATCCATAGCAGAATTTCAATGAAGGGACTTGGTTTACATAGTAGTCTTGGTAACCCTCAAAAGCTATTGCAAAATTATTAAGGAGATGCTTACTTGGAACATCATGATATTTTGTCCCAGCTTACCACGTTTGCAAATAAAACTTATGCCTGCGTGCTTCACAACTAGGGCTGAGCATAAGCCACAGCAGCCGCATTCTCTACGGAGGCAAAAATGTTTTGAGGCCCATGTGCCTAAATGTAGGTGGATATCAAAGAACCCCATGTGGTGTACGGCGTCTCTCATAATCATGTTGTCGTTTTGGAACATTAAACCAGAACAATTATATTATTATTAGGGCTCATCTTAATGGCTTTTATCGTGAAGAATACATTTGGCAAAAAAAAATTCAAAACTTGGCAAGGTATTTTGCTTGTTTTTTGTGAGCTTCTGTGCTCAACCTGCACACCAAAGTGCACGGTGAAGACCAGACATCTATATGCCAAAGTGCATGTTCATGTTATGAAGCTGTACAGTTACATGAATGCTGTGGTCTACGAATTTCGTTGACCATTGACCATATTTTCGCATGTATAACCTGCACCGAAAATTGAAAACTTTCAGTGGCAAGTAGGGGTGCCCAAATACACTGTTTTTTTAGGCTTGTACGAATAGGTAATTTTAGGTTCGAAGCAAATTTGAAGTGAATAGTAATTTTGGTCGAATAATTTTCAATCGAATTCAAATAGTATATATAACATATAAAGAATAATGGGAATATTTATCATGACATAACTAGCCTGCACAATATTTTTTTTTTTTTAATTGAATAAGGCCTCTATGAAATAGCCTTTATTTTCTGTTCAAATGATGTTGAAGCCACTTTGAGTAGTTGCGCGATTTGATTTTCAGTAGGATGCAAGTGATAATCTGTTAAATACATGAAATTTTAAAATTTATTACACTTAGAGCATGTAAGCCACCATAACAAGATTTTAAGGTTGAAAAAAAGTGATGAATCGATTTGAGGGTAATATGTTTATTTATAGGGGCCTTTCAGCACTTTTTTTAAATAGTCATGGCATAAATCCTCTAAAGACACTTGTTGCCTCACAAATTCACTGCAGAAAAACTTTTACTAGTGAAGTACTAGTGAAGTTCTAAGTATTCTAAGCACTGTAATTGGATTCTCTCTTCTCATACTGACAAAAGCGCTGGAAGCTAAGCAAGCAGGGATGGCACGGCGAGGAAATAAAATACGTCACGTGCGCCTCGTGACTTTGAACACTTTTTCTCTTCTTTATTTTCTCTGAATGCACGGCTTTTCAGTGCAATCGCGCACATACATGTGGACAAGTCGCGACATCCCGCGGTGGCCCCAGTAACCACCGAGCGCGCCACGCTCAATAATAGTAGCCAATGGCTTATAAGATGGATATGATTAGTGATTTTGGAGCTTGTGGCGTCGTTTGTCAGAAAAAGCAATATTCGACTGAGACTTTATTGTGAATTGCAGGGGGGGTAGTGATTCTTAAATGAAAAGAAGATAAAAGTGAGTCCCGTAACTGTCTCTCAGGGGGAAGACACCTCAACAGCAGCTCAGGAGGGATGGGGGTAAGGAGGGATTAAAAGGACAGGGAGGAATTGAAGGTATAGAGATAGAAGGAAGAGCAGGAAGAAATAGAGGTGCAGGGACAGCCACATACAGAAGTGAGGAGAAGATAGGAAAGATGGACACGGTAGGGAAAGTCCGAGGACGAGGCATCACTCAGCGAGAGCTCTTGTCGGTGTCAGGAGATAGCGTAGGGCGAGCCATTTGGCCAGAGCTGTGCTGTCGTCGGAGATCGCGGGGGCACAACCGGTTGGCACGAAATCCAGCGAGCGAGTCCGTGAATTGCAGGCCTCGTGCTTCACTCTAATACTTGACTCGAGTGTTCTCCGTAGCCTCGTCTACCGAACCACTGCATTTTCTGACCATCCTCAAAACGTGTCGCAGGGCCCCTTTGAATTTGAAGTGGGGCTTCGCGGCAGAGCAAATTTTTCCTGAATAGGTGCTTTCTTGGCTTGGCACATTTACACTCCAGTGAAACCACCAGTACAGGTTACAAACGGGACTAATGTACACCTATTCGTTCATTGCGAATACTTCGAAATTTTAATAACTTAAATTCGAGTAGAAGTGGATTTGAATACTCTATTATTCGTTTGAATATTCGAAGCATTCGAATATTAGCACATGCGTAGTTTTTTTTTTTTATTTAGTGTAGCTTCAAGGCAATGTGCATTGTGCCGTGAAGCCCCTACACAGCAACACTTGTAAGCCTATTTTTGTCTCGCTGATACCGCTCGAACTCGGCATATTGACCTGTTCGCCGTGCGTAGATAAATCTATTCTGTCATCATGAAAAGCATTCAGTGGCAGTCATTCACCGTGCATCAAAATGTGAAGATTGTCGCAGCTAGGGAAGTTTTTTGAAGAAGTGGGAAGTAGGGTTGATGCCGTATTGACAGAGATGGCCCAAGTGGAAGCAGGCAGATTATGAAGAGAGCTAGGCCTACCTTACGAGTTCCGAGCGAGGCTGCGGATGGCTGCACCGCTTCATGAAACAGCAAGGGCTTTCGATCAGACGGCGGGTGACATTATTCTAACGCTTACCAGCTTCTTACCGGTATTCATATGTGCTGTGCTGCTTGAGCGATAGGTTTCGTGCAGACTTTCCTGTATGAAATGTATGGGCAATATGCGAGGATTTTTTTTTTTTTTTTTCGGCAAGCTGCAAGTAGGAACGCAAGTCATGTGCAGGGGACGGTTATGTGCACTAATATATGGTGTGTTAAAGATCTGCAATGTGTCTTGGACAGCATTGCGCTTTTTGGCACCAAATCAAATATGAGTTAACTGGTACTAGAAGCAAATTAAATTGCATATCAAATACTTTTTTGATATTGTTCAGAGTAGAAGCCAGGCTATGTAGCAGAGTAAAAAAGGAGGTTATGTTTAAAGCAGAGGAATGTTCGGAGGGGTGCCAGCACAAGCACAGGAGAGTTCCGGGCTGGGAAGTGGGTTCATATTCGAAGAAGTTTAAAAGTTCATTGCCTAAGTGGGTTTGCTAAAAAGAACCTCACAGTATTTCTCTATTGGGGACGATCAATGTCTCATAACCTGGTGTTAGTCACTGCATAATGAAGGTGCTTCTGCAATTAAGGCAAGAATTGCATCGCTGATTTTTTTCTGTTGTATTGTGTTGCTCCTCTCTTCGTGATGCCATTGCTCAAGGTCCACAGTTAGGCGGTCTTGAACGTTTTGTTGCACTGTAGAACACTCCAAGGCAGAACTTGAATTGTCGTTATGCTGATATGGAGTCAGGCATAATTGGCTGTCGTGCCAAGTACCTCGCGGAACCACTGAATTGACAACCTGCAGATCGTCTACATGCACAGTGCTAACTTGTTCCCGGTAAGAAGCAGATAATTGGCTGTCGTGCCAAGTACCTCGCAGAACCACTGAATTGACAATCTGCAGATCGTCTACATGCACAGTGCTAACTTGTTCCCGGATTTGTACTGCGTCTGTTTCACCTAGGCTCTGCGTATGTAGCTGCTGTGCTGCTCAAGGGTCTTGTTTGAACACTGGCGATGACCATGGCCATACTTCGGTTCACTAGTGTGACAAGTTCTAAATCTGAACGTCCTCTGCTCCCGTCGCAAGAGAATTGTGGATGTAATGATCATCCTGCCATGCCAGCACCATGTAGACAGTGTACCTTCGAATTTCTTCTGTTTTGACTATTACTCAGCTCGTGTGCAACAAGTTTCTTCTTTAAAGACAAACCTCTCTAAACAGTCTGCTGCTCATGAGCATGGTCTTTACCCTACTGCTTGGCCTGTCTTTTACTGACAACTATAGAACACAAGTTTGTAAATCTATTATAAATCAATATTTATACTCTATTATGCAGTCAAGCTTACTGTAATACTTATAAATATGTTTAAGCACCAGTAAAATTTTTTTTGTTATGTTGCCAAGAATTGTTATAAATGGGTTGCATGGATGAAAGCAAAGTAGGGGTTTGGCAAGCTTTTTTGAGACAACTTTAATATCAAATAAGATAATATGAAATATGTAATATAATGTAGCATTACAGAATACCTATTTAGCGTAATACGGAATATGGCGAGGAAGACAATGAAAGACTTCCATTTGATGCACTAGAAATGTCTATAGCCCATGCATCATGCACTGCTTAGCGGGGAACGGTCACCTTGTATATTATGTGGCAGGCTATATTGCGAGAAAGCTTGTACTGAGTAATAGTTGTGATGACTGCGAGAACTCCTGTCTTGTTTCCAGTGTTTGCGGTAACACGTTACAAGTAACACTGCTACCGTATAGTTCGTACTTTTTTGGTGATTTAGTAACTAGAGTATTCGTTACTATGTAGGTAGAGAGCTGCATGTTGCCTAAAATCTACAAGTCGTATTGTCAGGAAATCATCCCAACAATATGATAGTGCTATTTTATCAGTTCTGTTTTTAAAATAAAATTTGCTTCTGCTGCTTCTTACCGGTCACGGAAAAGTTGTTGAATACTTGGAAAAGCGAGGCTTGCCTTGAACGCCTCCGCATAAACAGCAGCAATTTTCACGGCACCTAGATTAAATGGGCAGAAATTATTTATGCTGCAAATAAATTTTTTGAGGGACTATATAGTTCAGGGATTTCTTTATTCGTACAAGACCTGCACTTATGTCTTGTCTTCTGGTAGATGCACGCTGCCAGAATTACTGTGAATTTGTTCAGAGATCGGTCACGGTTTTTTTTAGAGAGTCGATGATGAAATTTTATGTTCTGCTTGCTGTGACAATAAGAAATGAATTTCACATGTGCCACGACGTCACATGAAACCCTACGGTAAACATTATGCCACTGCATGCATTATAGGTCTGGCCTCATGTTCTAAGTTTCCTAGTTATATCAGTAATTCACCTAAAATAGTTGTTTTGGTCATAGGCTTTATATTAAATGTAAATGCGAGATGTATTAAATTGTAATTATGGTTCCTACAGCGAGGGTGCGCTGATTGAAACTTCTGATCTTGGAGTAATAGCAGAAGTAACGTGCGTTTGTAGGTAACGTAGCGTGGTAATCAGATTCTTTATAATTGGCGCAATGAGTAACATATTTCTTTACCTTTTTCGAACTCATACAGCACTGCTTGTTTCTGAAGTGAATGTGCCACGAAATCTTCCAGCGCAGACAGCCGTGCTATATTGGCGGAACAATGTATCTCTCGAATTCCGAGCCTTGAGAACAAAATAGTTTCTCGAGCACATCGCGTCTTCATGCTAAATCGGCCATAGAAATTCTTAAGGGGATATAAGAGACGCAACAAATTGGCTATCCAAAGCATGCTTCTGTTTTCGCCAAAAGTGTGGTATGATTTTATTGCCTCACTCGGGTCCCAATCATTAGATGAAAAGAAAAAAACGAAGAGTAAAGCTATAAGTTCCGTAGTGCATGAGCACGTGGCATGCATGAAAACTAAGTGTTTTTGTAAAAAACTGTTGGCTCAATATCTGCTGAAGGGGACATGGCTATTGCGCTCGTACGACTTAATGAGTGTGTAGGCCGCTAAACATCGGAAACCTATAACTGAATGCTAACTGAATATTTAGGCTGCAGCTTACACAAGATTATGCGTTTATAACAGCAAAGCGGGGCTCTGGTACCAAAGTTTCGGCTCGTGGTTGAATGAATTTAGCATGTTCAAATTAAAATGAAGCCTTCTAGTGACTTAACGTTTCTTAACACACCTGCAGCTTCGCCGTGAATAACCGCAATATGTCCACTAGAGTTGGGGCAGAGCCTCTCTTGTAGGCCTTTTCGACATTGGTTTTTCAGATGTTAAATGGCTTAGGTGCCATGTACTGCATTTCACTTGCTGAACCAATAACATTTTGCCGAAAACGGGTGACCGCCACATGGCGTGGAAGTGTTTTTTGCACTCACTCGTATTATCAGCGCGCGCTCGCTCGTCAATACAAGTAGACATGCAAGGTATACACTATGCCGCAAATCACAATTTTCGTGAAGTAGGACAGCACCAACTATGCCATTATTCGTCTGTCTGCGCATAAGTTAGATAACCATTACACATCTGTAAGGTGTTATGTGTACTTAGCTGATGCTGCATGTGGCTGATGAGGAAGGATTATGGCTGAGCGCTTTGCGGTGGGTGGGAAGAATTTAATCATACACTTGTTGTGCAATTAGAATTGTGTGATGACTGTTTACTCTTTTACTCTACAGTCACGCTATATCAAATAGCTTAACAGGACTCCTTGGCCAACATGATGCCTGTACAGGGTCTCTTTGTGAACGAGCTTCAAGTACCACCATAGCTCTGTGTTAGAATACTCGACTGTCACAAAGAAGGCCCGGGGTAAAATCCCATTCGTACCTGGGTATTTTTTTCTCCTTATCTTATATTTCCGTGTCTATCGGTTTCGTTACTGATGGCGACACAGCTCATGCAGAAATGGGCGCCTAAGAGCTGCACTTGTTTTTAAAACGATCATGTCGCAATGACATCTTTGTGGGCGCTGTCACCCCCATGCCTTCTCTCTATTGTATTCCTTCCTTCAATTCAAGAACAGGATCAAAAAGAACGCTGTTCGATTCCATATTTTTAACTTTCAGAATCCACACAACGCTAATGCAACATCCTGAGCAAGTGCCTCTACCAGAGCTCTGCCCCCTTCTGCTTTTCAGGAGACTAGATATATGCACCAATGACTGTGCAGGCGAAGCGACACCCCCTTTTTTCCCGCCATTTTATTTATTTTTTTCGTCAACCTGTTCTTCGCTACATAATCCTGCAGCAGTGATTCCTAGGAACCAAAGTTCTGATAGTGTTTGTTTTATGTGCACAGTTTCTTTAGTACTTTTACAAGGTGGTGCTTCAGGGTTGCGTTCCGAGTTGTCACAGATTGTCAAAACGTTTGAAAGTCTTTCCCTGTTCTCATAACACATAAAATTTCACACGAGGTTTCCTTCCGGTTCAGTAAAAACAGCAAGTACATGCTTATTCAATTAAAGATTTCATTAGAAGCACAATTGCATATTTTTCTTAGAGGCTCTTCCTTTGCCATCGTGAATTTTGGTCTGCCACCCAGCAAGGGTTCCTCCCGAAATCTGTCCGATTATCTTTCACGGTAAAGGGGGCGCTTGCTTGGGATTTTATGATTATCATGGGTGATTTTTGCACGGGTAGTGCAATTCTAATTGCTTACTTTTGCGTCCACAGACGAGACCAGCTGGCAGAAGTGGAGAAAGCAGCACAGCGTGAGAAACTCAAACAGAAGGAGTCACTGATCGATGACCTAATGTTCTCGGATATGCCGGCCAGCAAAATCCTTGCTAGCCATGGAGACAAGCTTAAGCAGGTGGCAGGCCCAAAACCGCTACCTCCAAAGCCACTTTCTGCGGAGTTCTCCACGGGCATAAAGTTCCGACCGAAGGAGGCTTTCCTTCCAGTACCAAAGGTCTGTCGTCTTACTGGCTTCTTTTATTTTTCATTTGTCTTTAACAGCAGCATTTGTACGTTTGTGAATTGCAGCCTGGTTAAGTGTAACAAGCAGCTATACTATACTTTCACATTACCATATTTGCTCGTGCATAACGCATACAAAACATACAGCAAAACTTGTGGCCCTGAAGTTGGGGTCAGGTAATTTGCAAATTTCAGTGTGAAAAGCGGCATCCCAGCAATGCTAGGAAGGTGTCTTCAAGGAAATGCAAAGAATGTGGCATTAGCTGCTGAAGTTGACTGGAAGTTCACAAGAGGAAATTATATTGGAAGTGAAATCTAGAAAAAGTAATGTTCTTGCATTCTTCATGCATAACAATGAGCTTGTTTCATTGAATGTGTAAAATTAATTTGCACGGTTGAAATGTGTGAATGATATGCAAAGACCCCTTCTATAAAATTTTCACCAGGTTATAGTTGAGGACGCAGATTATATGTAGGGGTTGGGTTGTAAGTGAGAAAATATGGCATCTATGTTTTGTTATTCTTTTGGGATGTTTTCTACAGTTACTGCAGAAACGAACTGCTTATTTGTGCCAAGAGTTACAGTTTTATGAATGAAAGCTGCACAAACTAGACCAGGGTTTATAATTGTAACAACAACAAAGAGTTGTCACAAGCATTTCCATTCACAGAGAGTTTCAGTCATAATGAACTTACTTTAATTAATTATTGTGTGTGTAATAGCTTGGGGTAAATTACCTGCCTCTTCTGAGGGTAACATGATTACATACTCAAAAGCAAGGCTTTTACGTTGTTAAAGACTGGGTTATACTGGTTGTCTCATTGGAGAAACTGCAAAACACAACAAATTACATTGTCATACTAAAGGACTTGTTGCTTTTATTGCATTTGTTTCCATAAGGCACTACTGATACTATATCGGACATATCTTTCTTTAGCTACAATGTCCATCTAATTATATGCTATTGCTCGTAGCTTGCACACAGGTTCGTGACTTGGAACTACCAGGTGCATTGTAGTAACACTAGGAAAAGCACACAAGATAGATGATTGTTTTTTGTTGGACAGAAATATTCTCCTAATATTCCAAAGCTGAGTTTACTCAGCCACCCCGATCTCCTGTATACAGAGACTGCTATCAGCAAGTGTGAAATTCAGGAAATGCTGATATTTTATTTTGACATAGAGTTGAACCCCTTTATAAGGGACGGACATGCACTGAGAAGCAATTTTTGTGTTTTATATGAAGGGCCTCTTCTGAGCAAGGTACTATGTTTCCATTTACTTGTCAGCTCTTATATCGGCACAGGCACATTGTTGCTTCTTATACCCATTTGTCTTTTACATGTGTCTCTCATGAAAGGGTTGAAGTGTTTACTATGAAGTGAATTTTCACATGGCACACCTACTGGCATCGAAACTAGCACGACATCCGGCTGCCGCATTAATTCTGATGATGTCATGCAACAGTATGATTAGTTGCATTGATGTGAGCTACTGAAACATACAAAATAGGTTCTTGTGCATCACCAACAGTACCAGAGAGCAAAGGGGCTGTGCAAACATCATATCTTGCGCGAGTGTGTTAAGAGAAGCTCATAGTGTGTCGCTACATCAGGGTACAGTGAAAACCAAAAGTAGCTTTTTAAAAACACGCTGTGATTAATTTTTCTGTCCGCAATCACACCTTAAATGTACATTCTGTAGGTACAGTTAACGACAGAAGGTACATCAAACTTTACTTTCCCATTTTTCATTCATTCAACGAGCCTAGCATGTTGCATCCCAAATAGGGTCAGCCTTGCCACTGGCTGAGCTCAAGATAACTAGTACCACTACATTTTGTTGTGGCAAGGCTTATGGCATATTCGATTAAGCGTTTACAAGCGCTGCACTCCGTTTTCAGAGCTGCGCATTCGTTTGGTAAAGTGCGGGCGCTTGGACTACCTTCCGTTGGTTCTTTCGTAGCGTCAGCCTCTGACTCAGAGCACTCTTCGCCGCTCTGAGAAGAAAGATTGGCGTGATGTGGTAAGGAGAACAAATCATGTGACACAATCCGTCAAATCATGTGGCTGCAGGTGAACCAGGTGAACAGTGAAAACGGCACGAGCGTGCATTTCGGAAGGGGACATCACTGCGTGCGTGATACTTTGTGCATATGCGTTCTTAGTGGCGTTTCTGAGCGTGTGTGCGTGGTGTGTCCACATCTACAAAGCCATAAATACACCATGTCAGTTAGGAGGCAGCTAATGAAGGCAGAGGAAACGTCAATGCTGTCGTTACAGCAGCTCACAGACAGCCACATGATTTGACTTGAACGTAGCAGCTCGGACGATGATCACTGTATTTATAAGTTAAGCTCAGAAGGCTGTCGCCACATCCACACATGTCGGAGAGGCCCACTGAACTGGTCGGCGCCATTCCTAGATCTACCGCAGGAATGTTTACCCCGCAGCTTCCCACACTGGTTGCACGGTAGTGCTACAGGTATACTGTCCCGAGATTTCCGACTTATACGGTTGGCATGTTGCTTCTCGTGCTGTGATTGCGAGCTGTCTCCACATCTAGCAATTTCGAGCCAGAGGACCGGAGTGTCCAACCGAATACGCCATTAGAAACATTCTTAGAGGAACTCTCACATGGCAATCGTTCAGCCCCATTTGGTTTGATGGTCAATTCATAGATTTGCCTAACCTCGAGTTCTTGCTTATTACACTTTATCCTTTACATTTTTAACCATTTGTATTATTTTAAGCAAAGAAATGCTATTGTACATACTATGTATTGTCGTTGAAAATTGTGGCTTTTTAATGCGGTATGTTATTACGAATCATCAGTTCTGAAAGTAACATGGTCATTTATAACCGTTATTTCCATGCTTGCTTGACTTATATTAAGCCTGCTGTTCCCCCAAGACACTTTTGTTTGAAACTTTATGGGAACAGCACTTTCCATGAAGCGTTGCTCCACAAAACTGCCGCAGCTTAGGTGACTAAGCTGGATCGCATCATTTTCGTAGATTGTCGAAGGCCCGCTGTACAAGTACACAGCCCCCACAGTGGATATCTGCGGGCCAACAGCCCCGAGCTTGGAGTCGCTTTCACCTTTAGGCTACACAAACCACGTGCGGGCTACGGTGGAAGCGGAGGAGGCTGGAGGTTTCCTGGCGGGGCTAGCATGCCAGAGGGCACTGCAAGATGCATTTTGCGGTCTGCATTTCAAAGTGGCTGAAGAGGTGTCGTGACCGCCCGGTGTGCACCCAGCTCTCTTCATATGTACATGCGCTTTCTGTAAAATAATCAGCGACAAGCTTGTTCTTATGATAAAAGCTTCGCTTACACGCAGTTATGTTTACTTTGCAAGAGTATGTAAATTGTAAGTTTACGTTCTTGATTTTGTAGATCCCATGTGCTTTCATATTATTTCGATTCTTGATGCTGAACAGAGAAGGGCCTAGTTGGAATAAGGAAATGAGGTGTTTAACTTCAAGGCAGTGAAAAGCTTAGATTTTGCTCAAGTTATTTGTAAAACATTTCTTTTTAATACACATTCTTGAGTGCATAGGCTAGCTAAAACAAGCTGTATTAAGATCATAGTTCAATCTAGCAACCTTAAGTTGGCAACCCAAGGGTGCAATTGTGTTCAGTGCCCTTGTGCCACTCATGTATCATCAAATTTTTATGCATCGTGTACTTCTTTAGTGCCGCTACTGTTAATGTAACAGTAAGTTCCAATGCTATGTACATTTTTTTTTAAAGTTTACTGAACCCCTTTTGTGAATATTGTGAATATAGAGTATAACTGACAATGTTGACAAGTAACCTAGCACTTTTTTTTTTTTTTTGTGGGAACAGTTGGGAACAAGAGCTACCCAACTTCTGAAGGAATGACATGCACAAAAACTGAGCTTTTTTTTTTTTTTTTCAAGTGGCACTCTCAATTAGCATTTAGAAATTTTAACTATCATGCAAAGTCTGAAAATAAACATCAGAAGACACGTGTCCATTGTGTGACTCTAGATACAACGCCAGATTAAGCCTGGAAAATGTAGAGGGAAAAAAATTCTTCAGGCTTTATATACGTTCGGTAATTTTTGAAACTCTGCACCTAAAAAGTGCAATGATATCTATTAAAGAAAATCAACAGGCGGGTGACCAATCAATAGCACAATAAAATGCACTGAACATCTGGCAACATCGTAAAATATTTACTATGCGCTATGCACGCATTACAGTTCCATTATGAAGATTGGGCTGGTGCTTCGTCATTAGCCGCGCTTTCCTTGCCAGGATTTGCGGGAGGATTGGCATGGCTTGCTAGAAGTTGGGATAACTTAGTCTGGTGGTGGGATGTGATCTGGAGAGTCCTTGATGCCATTGATGCAAGGATTGCACACGTCTGTCCTTGAAGGTACTCGATGTTTGGCACTGTGCTCAACCACTGCAGTTCGTCCCTACTGAGGAAACGTCCATGGACAATGCCAGCTGCATATGTTTCAAAAAGCAATTTTCAAAGCAACATTTACATTTACATTTGGTAAAGTAAAGCTTTGGACGTAAGCAGAACATTTACATGTTCTGCTTACGTATTGCTAATTCAAACAAAGGTATAAGTTGCCAGTAGCTTCCTTTGTTTTTTTATTTAACAGATACTCAGTACAATATTATTTAGATAAGCATCGCGATAGGGAAATGCAGCACCGAAACAATGTAAAGCAACCACTGCATCCATAAGCAAATGAAGAACAAGAATTAAAGGAAGTAAAGCAATCTCACATGAAAAATCACACACAATTCAAGGTCATCAGACCATGTTATGTCCACGGCTGGTCATAGTACTCTACCAGTGATCTCTCACCACTACTGTTCGGCACCAGCTGAGTAAATCTTATCCCAGTCAATTTGCTAATTTCAGTGTGCGACACTATGCTCTATTTCACTTCAACTGCAATTGATTCATCATGGCATCCATTCTCTAACAGACCACTAGTTGGCCACTGAATGCCATTGCACACCTTGTCCAGGTCCACTTCTCAATGTAAACTAGCATATCAATTACCACTATTTGCTCTCTAATCCATACTCTGTATTTTAAGCCTTCATCTCACATTTTAGACTCATCAGGGCTTTTTCATGAGCTTTTTAATTTATCAAGCACAAGCATTTATAAGCTGCAATGTTTGGACACTTTTCTAAGACATTGGTGAATGTTGCTGGTTATGAATTTGCAATGCATGCCATATGTCCTCCAACTTTTTTCTGTCAGAGGGCATGCAAAACTGAAACTATAAATAATACAAGCAACTCAAAAGAATGCGTTGCTGGGCTACTTGGTTCATAATCTTAAAACATGGAAGTGCAAAATTGACGGGAAGAGCAAGGAACACAGAAAGAAAGGACAGTTGTGAACTGGCGCCCTGTCCTTTTTTTCCATGTTCCCTCCCATCCTCATGGATTTTGCGCTTCCAAGTTTTGAGAAAAGCAACTCAAATCACCCAGTCAGCCATAATATACATGTACTAAAGAGTTTATGCACTGAATATTTATACTGCAGAGTTAAGCGCAATGAACTCTCATTAAACAGAAATTTCATGAATGGGATTCCTTCCTAAGTAAAACGATCACATCTAATACTGATTACTTCATACTAGCATTCCACACTCCGGTTGATCTCTCAGTAAACAAAATTATTATCAAACAGAACATACTTTACAGGTCCTTCAAGGTTCTGTTTAATTTTAATGAGAGTCTACTGTAGTGCAGGTTTAGTTACTTACCGAGGAGTATGAACTGCGGCATCTTCCTGGACAACTTGAAGAATGTTGCCACGTCTACTTCAGGACTTAGGATGAGGGCATTTCGAGACAGCGTGAAAGGCGTTGCAGATTCAAACTTGGTGCCCCGAATGGCTAGGCGTACTGTTTCATTGTTGTAAGCCTTGAGAAAATAGTTCTGAAATGACAAACCATGATTTTCATAAAAAGTGCTGACAGTGTTCACAGCACAATTCACAAGACGCAAAAACTGTTAATCAAAGGTGGCTATAATTACACTCAGGATTAACTTTTTATAGCCTTCCATGAAAAAAAAAAAACAGTTGGAACATGCAAGAGAATTTCTTTTTCTCTATATATGAGGAGAGCCAGCAAAAGAGAATATAGTACTATAAAGCTTCGGACAACCGAGTTCTTCAAACAAAATTTTTGACTGCACAGGAAGCCTAGTGTGCAACAGCACCGACCGAGAGGAGCCTCAGGCAAAAATACTATGTTTGAACTATAAACAAAAACACTGGAAAGGGCTTGAAAAAATCTCCGTTTTAAACTGAAAGGGAAAAAAACAAAAATTAAAATTCTGTCATTTACACGCTGTAAAAACCACTGAACAGCAAAGCTGTAAGCATATGAATTTATATGGGTGTAGACTAAGACAGCATAAACTCAATTGAATTATCATCTCAAGCATCAGCATTTTGTTTTATTTACCTCTTTATTGACTTCCCCTCTGATCGTGTGACCTGCGTGACTACCACTACTACTATGACGACGATGACAACAGCAGCAGTGGCGGCATAGTGTACACTAAGACTGCTTGCCATAGAAGCCATTATCCCTCTCATTGGAGGTAACACATGACAAAGGTCTTACATAGAACAGATTAGGTCTTTGACGTGACCTTAGAAGTGGTAATGGGGCATGGAAATATATTGGAAATGGTGTTTCTGGATCCACATTGTAGCAACCACAACCATATGTATATGTTGTCACCTTAAAAAGAGATTCTACTTGAAATTTCAATACAAGGCTTTTTCCAAAATTAAACTTTTTTGTTTTTACTTGTTTCACAAAGTTCAGCTTCTCTACTTTCATGGCAACAGAGATCAAGGTGAATTTATTCTGGAAATAGGTCAAAATCGCATTTAAGGAGCACAAGGTGGCTATTAAAAAAGAGATCATCGTCTTAAGTCTCTTGAATAACACCACCAGGCTGCTTGCAATTCCGTTTCGCTTGAGGAGTTCACCGAAGACATGCTGAAAGTAAACATGATACCCAAGCTCTCATGATGGAAAAAACTAATTTAAAAAAACATTTTTACCAGGGACGAGCTTTGGTTTTTACCTTCAAAACATATTTTTCTCATGTTGCAACTATTCGGCAACTTCTTGAGGTTCGACATCCATGTTTTTAATACTTCCGATGGTCAGATCAGGGCAAAATTTTCCCTACATATTCCTTGACATGTGAAGAGTGCAGTTATCTCCTTTACCACATGGGCCAGTCCATGCTGATGGGGAACTCTTCGCGACCCTCCCTGTGATGCTAACTGGTGGCAGGCCTCTGGTTAGCGTAGCACAAAAAAGGTTTTCCTTTCCCCTTTAGAAACAAGTCTAATCATTTCTGACAAAAAAAAAGGGGGGGGGGGGGACCTTGAAATACCAGAGCAGTGCAGTGTATGATGAAATCGATACACTGGTAATGTATATTACTAAAGAGATACATGCATTCTTCAGGTATATCTTGATACAGAAACACAGATACTCAGAACGTATCTCTAATACACTATCGCGATACTGCCCAGCCCTGTTCCTCATCACCATGTTGAGCCATTGTGTTATGGTGAATGGGGAAAAGTGAACATAGCACTATATAAGTTCTACTCAGGTTCTTCATGGAAAATCTTCTATGAGAATATGTTCACTGAAATGTATTATCAGCACATTAGCCTGTTTGCATTACTTAAAGGGGCCCTGAAACACTTTTCAATGTAACCATGGAATGAATTCACTGGAAGAGCTTATTGCCTCACAAACTCATTGCTGCAAAAAATTTTAAGAATCCGTTCAGTGCGTGTGGAGTTACAAAGATTTGTTGCATGCTGCAATTGCATTCTCTCTTCTCTCGTCCCGATGAAAGCGCTGGAAGCTAAGCAGAGAGGGAGGGCAGGGCAAAAAAAAAAAAAAATACGTCACTCGCGCCTCGTGACCTTGGGCACTTTTTTCTTTCTTTGAATTCGCAACTTCTTCAGTGTGATCGAACGTGCATGTGTGGACAAGTCGCCGCCTCCCACGGCGACCTCTGTAACGACCGAGCGCGCCATGTTCAAATCAGCTAATGGCTGATAGATGGGCTTTCTACGAGTGATTTTTGAAGGTCTTCCATCATTTGTCGAGAGAAGAGAAAGCAAATTTTAGCTGGCTTTGATAATTTATTGTGAACTCAAGGCCAGGTGCTGCGCTATAATATTTGGTTCGCGTGTTGTCGGAAGCCTCTACTACCGATCGGCAGCGTTTTCTGGCCATGCTCAAAAAGTGTTGCAGGGCCCCTTTAGGACAAATGTGTTTGTCGTCATCGTCGGCATGTCACGTCTACTGTAGTGCATAAGCCACTCCTATGACCTCCAATTCTCGCTGTCTGATTTCATTTTACGTCTTCAAGTTTCTTCACTTAATTGCCTCAGTTAACCCTTTTGTCGTCCATAGCTGCGTATCCCATCTCCTGGTCCTATTCTGTTTGTCTAATGGTCAGCTACCTGTCCTGGCGATGTGAGCATTTCAGGTCCATTTACCACCCACCCCCTTCTAATATAAACTACGACATCACCTATCTCTGTTTGTTGTCTGATAGACTCTAGTGCCTTCCTGACTGCTAGTAATATGCCTATAATATTTCTTTCCACCATGTGCTGTTCTTAAAGGGGCCCTGTAACACTTTTGAAGCTCACAACGCTAAGGGGCAAACGTGAGAAAGCCGAGTATGACTCACCTTTTTGAACAGCATGTTGTGCACTTTTATCCTATCTTCCCTGGTGGATGGGTTTTCATGCATGAAGAAAATGAGCTTAGCTTCGTGTAGCTCATTACGGAGAATGTTTGCTCTGACTCTATTGTATGGGTGTGGCTGAAAGAAAACGAGGTATAACACGATCGTCAGCTCCCCGCTGAAAAACACTGTGTGGAATATTAGTTGAAGGAGTTTACAATCAATGTTATAGGCTCCAAGTGGATCACGAGGGCATAGTGAGGCAGTTCAGCTTTAAAGCAGAGCTTTATTTAAGTTTGATTCATTGTCATTAATCAGTGAATATATTTGTAAAAATATGTATGGATAACTTAGGTCACTAGTATTTGCAACATCAAACTCCTGGTTAATCCAACAAAATATGCGTGCCGCTATATAGCTCAAAGTGTATGAATGAATGAATTTATTTCTCCAGTTTAGTAAGAAAGGAAGCAGCAGCTCAAAGTTATGTGACAGTGACTTGAGAAAGACTACTGCTCCGACAAAAATCCACCGCAAAGGCTGCATGTAATTCACAAATCAGTGAAAATATGCCGTACATTCGGGATTTAACAGAAGAGACGTAAAAAGGAAAGAACACGTCCACACAATATGTAAAAAAGAAAAGAAAAAACACCTTCTTTCCTGAAAGTACAACAAAACCTGGTAACAAAAGATATGACAATGTGAACAGTAGTTCAAGTAAAACAGTGTCATATGTAGTGAGGAAAGTTATGAGTGCAAAATTTTAATTTTGATCACCTAATGCATCATCAAACACGAGTATTCGACTTAGTAGTAAAAGCCTGGTAACCGACCGTTTCCCGCAACTAGTTTTTGTTCGGTGTTGTCATATTATGTAGTACTGATTTGTGGTTACATTTATCCTTTTAAGACACGCGCCTACACACTTCTCACTGGCAGTCTTTCTCCAACGATCACCTTGCACAATTTTCATGGCGCTGTACGCTACAGGCGATCAGCCTGCTGAGTTACAGCTGCTATTTCGCTGATTCAAACTGTGCTAAACTGAGCTTTAAGTAAATTCCAGGAAAGCACTCAATCTGGGTTTTGTTTTCTGTATCTCTCCTTGTGTTGCGAACATGAAGAATAGTGAGTACAGTACTCACAGATTGAAACAGGACACTCATAGTGTGTGGCCGCCGGTGCATGTGCGGGTGCCCAGTGGGCGTTCGCGAAACCGACGGCGTTGCATTGTGGTATAGAGTGAAGAAGAGAACACCTACAGAGCAGGATTACTCCTTCCGGTCTCTAAAGAGTCGGCACTTAGTTCACAGAGCGGACACTGTCAGCGTGGTGGTGCAAGGCCCGCACGCTTGCGCATGCATGCAGCCCGAATTGAGTGGATGGTGGGCACCATTCAAGCAGACGACGCTCTCGATCTGTGCCTTCCAACGATGAGGCACATAGGCTACGTAAGTAAAATATGGGATACAGCTAAGACATTGCGCCTGACATGTGCAAGTAGACATGATAAACAGTTCCACAAAAGCATATAAAGTTTGTCAAGCTTTTGTCATGACGAAAAAGAAAAGCAGCATCCACGGGCCTGTTTCTGTGCAGCATTAAAAGAATCGCTTAGTATTTTGTTGTAGGAACCCGAGCAGCCGATATTGCGGCTCGGGTATTTATTCAATGATAGGCCACAGTTTACCCTAGCGACACTAATACAATATTATTTCTATGTTGCATGGAGGCAACCCTGCCACAATTTTTTTTGTCGAGGCAGAAAGCATGAGAAAAAAACTTTCAATGTTTTATGCAGATGTTTCTCAGCTATACAAACATACACAAGGCGCAATCTCCTAACTGAATCTTGTGTCTTATACTTTCACAGAATGCCTACAGCATCGCATAAGCACTCAGAACGAGAGGGTCGTCTGCTGGCGCCGCAATAAAAGTAGTGCGCAGCAGCGAGTTAGTGCGGACTACATGCGAAGGTGCGTGAGCCTTGCAACGCCACCCTGGCAATGTACACATGGTGAACTACTATAGGCCGACACTTTGGCGACCAGAAAACGTTATCCTGCTCCGTAGGTGTTCTCCCCCTCGCTCTATACCACAATGCAACACATTGGTTCCACGCGCACCCACGAGCGGCGGCGGCACATGTACCGTCGGCCACACGCTCCGAGTGTCCCGTTTCAGTCCGTGAGTACTGTACATGCAACGTTATCGTCATTCAATGAAAGATTTACTGCAATAGTTTAAACAGTGCAATGCTAGTGCATGTGCTGCTCTCCATAAAACTGAGGTTTAGATCAGATCTCATTGTTGATGAAACTAGAAATAAAAAGCCTACTACTACTACAAACCTCTCTTTCGACATCAATACGTTTGGCCATGCCGCATCTCTCCCAATCCGGCTCTGAGCGGCGCGGTATGATAGGCTTGCAGACTTCCAAAATCATCTTCTTTTCAAGATGAGGCTCTCTTGGGTTTCGCCCACGAATCCGCCGGTATCGTACCTGATTTACCAGCGGACACACGATTCCTGCAAGAAAGTAGTGGTCCGCATATAATTACGCGTCGCCTCAAGCGGCAACAACATTCAATGTGTGCATATATACAAGATGAGAGTGCGCAAGTTACCGCGCAAAATATTAACACGAGACAAGACTGCACGTGCGTTCTAAATTAATAAATAAGTTTCTTACTTGGGTTGAGCTTTACAACTGCTCTGAGCGCGGCCATTTTGTTCTTGATGTTAATGACAATGCGAGAAACACCATAGCTTGCGCTCTGTAAAATGCCAAAACGAAACCGAAACTGTGCTGTCGAGGGCCGAGCTGCTTTCTTCGATAAAGTTGATAAAAGATGGCCATGTTCGCGCTATAAACTGAATAAAAGTCGCGCTACCTCAGGTATATTGTGATATTGTGCTGACTACTTGTAGGATTTATTATACGTGCGCAGTGTGTCGAAATGAGGTGCTCAAGGTTTGACACCATTGATGGAATCTATTACATATGATGTTTGCGCGCACATACTCAAGAATGGAAGTATCCTTAGCATACTATATAGCCGTTAACCTATATATTAACGTTGTTCGCGACTCAGATGCCTTGATTTGGAATTGGTTTGCCAGAATGATACATCGTTTATACTGTGCCACCGCAGCTGTATTAACCTCTAGTTTTACACTACCACGTATATCCTGACAAAGCTAACCAAGCCATTCTCAGAAGCATTAAGCGCCGTGAATACGTAAGAGGCTGATTCAGCTTTCGTAACGAATGACGTAATTGGTTGCGTCACCACCGCGCGTGGCCCTAGCGGCGGCGCCACCGTCGATATCAACAACGCGCTCGGGCGCCCCATACCTCGCTGGCTGTCGGCGGCCGGGAGCGGGCACTGGGCGACTCACTCATCGGCCGTCGCAGTCAACGGCTGGCACACACGTCAAGCGCCCTATGCCCCGACAACGGCCAAGCCCAGGAACAAGCCCACTTGCCCACAGAACCGGCATGCAAAATTCCACGTGAAACTTGGGGGCACAAAATTTTCCCGGACAGCAGCCAACTCGAAAGGAAGTCGGGCTAGTTAGGTGCTTCGGCAAAGCATAGCTTTGCGTGTGTTCGTCACAGGCCGCTTTTACATGTGCTTCGTGCGTGGCGTCCCGTGCATTGCAACGTCAACATGACTCGGATACTGCCTGTCGCCGTCGCGTTGATCTTCTTCGTGGGTCCCATAAAGAGCGCGGAAGTTTACACCGACCAATTTGTGGTTCACGTCGAAGGAGGTGCCGAGCTGGCTAAGGAGCTGGCGAACAAGCACGGCTTCGAATACTTGGGACAGGTAAGAGCGAGCCTCCGAAATCGTGCATTAGCTCCCTTTTTTGTAGACCGCCCACAAGTGCGTGCCGTTGCGTGTCGCAAGTTTGTGCCGCGACAAAACACGCCGATAACTTGTTTCATATGCTACGCAGTAACGATACAAGGTGATTACTCGATCGACTGTAGGAAGCGCACGCTACCATCGACGTTGCATCTTACGGTTCAGCATTTCTTTCACGACTTCTTTAATTCCGGAACCGGTTCTCCCGTACTTTACGCCCCGCTGCGTGACGTCCCACCATTTTATTGTTTATTCGGCCGCTGTTCCTCACGACTTCCTTTTTGTTTTTACGACGTACTCGTGCGGTTAGTTTTCGCGGCGTGTCACGAACAGCCAAGAGCGCTTCGTCGCCGAACATACTTGCGCACGAGCCCTAAAAGTGACCTAAGCTACCTTGCGAACAGGTTTCCTTTCACGGCGAAGATAATCCGTGTTCCTTCGAGGTTCCGTCATCGATGGGAACCCGAGTTGCCTAACTTCCGAAGAGAACTTTCTTACGGGACTCTTTCCTTAGAGTAACTTCTCCGGCGGTACGCCAAGAGCAGCTGCGCTGTTATCGATCATTGGGAACAAAGCCGCCTGCTTTCGCTTTGTGCGCTCTGCAACTCGGCCTGGAAACCCGCTTTTCCGTGATGTGTCAACATATTGTGCTCGTTTAATACAGAGTGCGAATGTCGTTTCGAGCTGCAATGTCCATTGTCTTGCTGTCTGCCCCGCCGCGGTGGTCTAGTGGCTAAGGTACTCGGCTGCTGACCCGCAGGGCGCGGGTTCGAATCCCGGCTGCGGCGGCTGCATTTCCGATGGAGGCGGAAATGTTGTAGGCCCGTGTGCTCAGATTTGGGTGCACGTTAAAGAACCCCAGGTGGTCTAAATTTCCGGAGCCCTCCACTACGGCGTCTCTCATAATCATATAGTGGTTTTGGGACGTTAAACCCCACATATCAATCAATGTCTTGCTGTCTGAAAAAAAAAGAAAGAGGAGGGCAGTTCCCAGCAGTAGCGACATTTTTTTTTTTTACTCCCTTTCATCTGGAGAACATAATTATCTAGGATATTGGCAAACTTTGTGATATTTGAACATTCATACCTAATTTTTCTGTGCCTTTAGTTTATCTCTTATGCAAACTAATCTAATAAAACGACCTACCACTTTCCAAGAGCTCTATAAACTTTTTTTTTTTTACGCAATCGCTGAATGCGCTCTGCGTGTTAACAATTGATGTGTCGGTGAAAGCAAATTGATGCGTCGGTGAAAAGAGTACGCTGTCAGCTCGCATCGAGATACAAGAAATCGTATATATATATATATATATATATATATATATATATATATATATATATATATAGTGCGAACTACCTTGCAGCGTGATGATGACCACTACGGCGCTAATCCAACACGCTACAGTGGTACACATGTCGCTGGTGTAACATGCGATTGCCGGAAAATCAGGAAATTAGAACATTTTCATACATCTTCTAGAAAACAATGTATTTGCGAAGAGCTTGTGTAATTAGTTCGGACACGAGAAACGAACTAAGTACGTTGTTTATATTCCAAAAGTAACGCCGACCTTCTAACTTGTGTAGCTAGGGCCATAGGCAAAATTTTCTGAACTTTCACGCCAAAGCAAAGGTTTATGTTCCTGCAAACATTAGCATTTGTAGTGTTTCATTATTTTGCTTTCATTTTATGCGTACCGTGCTCTGCCACCTGAACAAAAAAAAAAAAAGCGTGCAACTGTTCAGTGAAGATTTTTCTGAGCAATTTTTTTAGCGTAAAAACCCTTATACCAAGTGACATCTACGAATAGCTATACTGTACGAAGTGCCTTACGTGTGAGGCCTCTTTGCTTCAATTCAATGTGAGCATTCTCTCAGCGTAACTTTGCCGCGTATGTCATTTAGTTATACTATAAACCAAACCTCGATTTATAGTGTGTTCCGTATTGGCCGCGAAATCGTGCGATAGTTCTACACTAATCTAGAAAGGCGCATCTTGGAGCAGGCGCTTTCTGGAAGTGTTTACCGTTCGGTAGTGTGGGTAGCACACCTTGGAGCGATAAAGGATACCGAGAGTCTGTCTCCTTGCGAGTGTTTACGCATGGCCACGCCTAATCTGCAGCGGCGACTATACGCACCGCGTTTTTTTTTTTTTTTTCTTTTTTCCGCTTCGCGAAGCGTCACCCTATATGTTTGCGCAACCGCGAGCATAGAAACTTTCTCGCACCCTGCAGTTTATCTCGTGCATCGTGGTGTTAGCTGTAGCCCGCCTTTGGCTGGGCTCATCGCAACTTGCTGGCCGACCTAACTTAACCCCTAACCACCACTAACTTGGAGTCAAAGTACAAGGTACCGTTATCAAACTCTCTCTTACTTCAGGAAGAGCAGGTTTTCGTGATTCTAAAAGGCACTTTGTGGATCAGATTGCGCGGGCATGTGCCAACATTAGCGCTGCCATTTCTCCACTTAGTTTCGATGGCGAAATTGAACTCGAATAAATAAAACCTGGCATTTCAGTTCCTCGCCTTCACCTTTCAGTACTAATCAACTACTGCGCTGGCCGTGATGTTCGAGTTGTACAACACAATCAGTTTTGTCTTGTAAGCGACTATGCAGCAGTATTCCAAACAAAGTATCTCATCTTTTTTTTTATCGTTTTACAACAGATAGTGTCAACTAATCTGTAACGTGCTGACCATATATGTTTACAAATACATCTAGTTACGACGGATAGCTTTAGCTCGTCAGATAACGTCAGAAGTTTAACTATGGGAATAATCAATGTTGTCAAGGGTAAACATAGGGTCTGAAAAAGGCAGAAGGGGCTTGTCAAACCAAGTTGCTTAGTGATAGCCTGTAATAACTACGGTACATGTTTGCAATGTGCTGTTGCAATGGAACTGTGAAAGGGTATCATAAACTTGCAGTCAAAGCGAGTTCGAAGCAGTTGCTGAACTCGGCAACTATCACTGGCGCATGTGTGTCGGGGTAGTTAACATTAATACACAGTAAACCGAGGTGGACTGTTTTTTTGTTAGACTATATGCGAAACTAATCGATAATGGCCTAAGATTAATAAACACTAGCAAATTTAAGGGATCGAGGGTGGTCTGTTCTTGTTAGACAGAACCAAATACGAAGCTAATAAATATGTTTGACGAAACCATGTGGAGCTGACGGATAATAAGTCTTGGCCCATTATTCATTAGCTTTGTAGGGTCTTGTCTGTCGCGGGTTCGATTCTGGCCATGGTGGTCCCATTTCGATGGAAGCAAAATGATGGAGGCCTGTTTACTGCGAGATGTCAGCTCACGTTAAGCACCACATGGTCGAAATTTCCGGAGCCCGCCCCTATATAGAGTGTTTCTCATAATCATATCGTGATTTTGGTACGTAAAACTCCAGATATTACTATATTCGTATGATCTTGTCTAAAAAAAAAAAACAGACCCCCTCGATTCCTTAACTTAGCTTGTGTTATTAGTGTTCTATAAACAGCTCCAAATACAGAGTCTAAAGAAAGGACTACTTTTATACCAGTGTGCTCACACAATGTTTCGGGAGTCATAATCACTGGTATGCGAGTTCCGAAACTGTGCGCAAATACTGTGCGTGCAGCAGAACGTGAAATTGTGCTAGGGTAATGAAGACTACGTCTACATAGGACAGGTAATAACCGCGGGGCCGAACCACGAGATTGAAGTAACGAAAAGAATAAGAATGGGGTGGAGCATATTGATTAAGCACTCTCAAATCATGACAGGTAGGTTGCCACTGTCGCTCAAGAGGAAAGTATATAACAGCTGCATCTTGCCGGTTCTTACGTATACGGAGCAGAAACCTGCAGGGTCACAAAGAGGGTTCAGCTTACATTGAGGGCGACGCAGCGAGCGATGGAAAAGAAAATGATAGGTGTAGCCTTAAGAGACAAGAAGAGAGCAGAGTGGACCAGGGAACAAACCGGGGTTAAGGTTGTCATAGTTGGAATCAAGAAGAAATGGGCAGGGCATGTAGTACGTAGGCAGGATAACCGCTGTTTATTAAGGGTAACTGACTGGATTCCCAGCGAAGGCAAACGCACGAGGGGGAAACAGAAAGTTAGGTGGGCAGATGAGATCAGGAAGTTTGCAGGTATAAAGTGGCAGCAGCAAGCACAGGACTGAGTTCGCTGGCGGATCATTTTAGAGGCCTTTGTCTTGCAGTGAACGTAGTCAGGCTGACGATGAATGAATGAAGCACGCCTAAGCACTTGGGACAGAAAGTTGCTTAAATAAAGATAAAGCATGCCGTAAAGGCTCGTATGGCATAGTGGTTGCACAGGCTACAAAAATTCTTGAATCATGCATGAGTACACCAGTAGGTCACGCAATTCGTGTAATCACAGCAAGGTTACAACGTCGAGGGACAACGCTGACGCCGCGTATAGCGCTCCTTCCAGTGAGGGCCGGCTTAAAAGGTACGCTCAGGTACAAAACGTGCCGTATTCTTGAAACATTTGGCTACATTCATGCTTTCGGGAGGGCAGCATGCAAAGTGAAGTTGGCGAAGCTCTTATGCGTAGCCATTAAACGAATCGCACGCCACTAGTTTTAACCACTCGACTACTTCGAGTTTCCTATAACGTAACACATACACATTGAATATGAGACACTCATTCCGCGAAATTAATATGTAAATAACTATATGTAGAAATTGTATATACAGCTTTTCGTGTGGGCCGTCATAAACTATCCAACTAAAGTATAAAGAATGACTTCGTGTGTGACGGGCGCCTGAGACGACCGCGCAGCAACTGTTTATGACGGCATCATTTTGACTAACGCTTGACCGAAGTCAGTCGTTAAGAATTGATCATGGTCAAAATGAGGTGACCTAACTGTCTGTTTTTTTCGTTCGCCGTTCGTGGGATGAATCCCTGCATGCGCTCTTCCAATGTGTTTTCGTGTGTCAGCCTCTGTCCTTAAGGAAACGTGACTCACGTGGGATCTCGTCGGCCGTCCCATTGACATTGTTGGCCGTCCCATTGTTAGAAGCTTTTCGCAACGAGTAGAGATAACAGTGCGATGCTGGCGGTAGTAGGTGGTCGCGAAATCATGTACTACGGAGTATCAGGGTCTTGTAAAGATAAATAGCCCAACGGCACGAAGCAATGACGCCGATTTCGTTCGTCTCATTCACCTTTCGAAGCCGCCGATTTGTGACGACGGCAGGAGACAGCACCGCCGACTGACCCCTCAGTGCGAGCCGTCCGGTGCACCCTTATCTCATGTTCTGCGGGGCTGTTAATTTGAGAACCCCCGATAAAAGCCGCTGTCTTCAACGCTTGGAAGCAATCGCCAGCTGATATGCGCCGCCACCGAGCGGAAGTTCGGCGTTGCATCTGCCGGCGATAGCTGCATTTGAGAGGCCCCCCCCCCGACGCTTGAAAGGTATGCCGATCATCAAATACACGTGACAGACAAGGTGGCACAAATTGCCCCCCCTATAGTGTCGGCGTGCTTTTGATAAAGCCTTCTCTACTTGCTCTGTTGTCTTAGCGACGCGACAGCACCGTGGTGGAAGCGTGTGTTCGTCGCAGAGCACGTGTGTGGATATCGAACACTTTTATCTAGCTTGCTTCGAAGACAACTGTTTACGATTATTTTGTCTGATACGAACGACGATTGACTTAGAGGCCAAGTGACAAAAAGCGCGTTGCTGAGGCGAGATACTATAGGTAGCCTTGGTTGGCTTGCTGATTAGTATTGCCCGCCATTGGGTAATCCGAAAGGGCTGAAATCTTTTGACAAAGGCTTTTCCCTTCCTTTTTCCCCTCTGCACATCTTTCGTCAGACAAATACGTAACTGACCAAAATGTTCATTCTTTTCAGAAGTATACGAGCATTCAAGCGGCAGAAAAGCCGTCTGCTGAGCATTACCATGTGTACGTCATTACGGAGAAGGTATTTGAATGGTTATTGTAAAAATAATTTATAGCGATTTTGCATTGTCTTCTGTAACTTTTTTTTCTTTTTCTGCCTTAAACGAGCAGCTTAATCTTGAGTTGAGAAATGGCTGGCAAAAAAGTGCACGTTGAATCCCACGTATTTTGAAGGCACGTTTAAACGGCGCGAAGGAGACAGACAACATGCTAGAAACAAACAAAACACGCGATGAACATAAAAACGCACAAAACACGCACACACGCCAAGTGCAGTGCGCCACGTGTGTGCCTAAAACAGTCGTGTGCGTGCGTGTTTAAGCCCACGGAGTCGTAGAGCCACTACAGTAGACTCTCTGGTCTCGCCTTGGGAGCCTTCAGTGTGCGCGGTAGACTTTCTCTGGTCTCGCCTTGGGAGCCTTCGGTGTGCGCGGTAGACTCTCTCGTCTCGCCTTGGGAGCCTTCAGTGTGCGTGGTAGACTCTCTCGTCTCGCCTTGGGAGCCTTCAGTGTGCGTGGTAGACTCTCTCGTCTCGCCTTGGGAGCCTTCAGTGTGCGCGGTAGAGTGTCTCTAGTCTCACCTTAAGAGCCTTGATGTGCGCGGTAGATTGTCTCTCGTCTCGCCTTGGGAGTCTTCATGTGCGCGCGCCTCCGAGCCGGCGCGCGCACATGATTAAAATGGCCCAAGACGTCTGGGTCACGGTCGTGAAACTTCGCTATGTATTTTCCGGTGTTTTCATCGGTTGCTCGACCATTTGCAGAACGCTAGTAAAATGATTCGATATCAGCTGTCGTGTTACTTCCGTCTTGTTTTTTACAGCTTAAGCCACGATTCTTGATCCGTTGCGTCTGGTGCAGTATATTTGGTTATGAAGTAAGTGCTGCCTTATGTGACATGCATGCCTGCTGCTTTTCAACGCAAAACGCCACAAAACGTCGAGGGTCGCCGATCCAGTAGCGTTCTGTGTAGCTTTTAACGATCGAACGCATGCTTGAAGAGATGTATATGGCGTACAGAGAAACCACCGCGCAGCGAGAGTTCCTTGACTGGGCTCATATCCCCCGCTGTTAGAACTTTTTTTTTTTTGTCCGTTCAAACTGCAATTGCGTGGATCCCACAGCGTGCGCACGTGATCCTATCCGGGTGTATCGAGTCTTCTAGAACCGAAGAGAAGCCTGCAGCATCTATGTGCTTTGGGTGCTCGCTGAGCTGGCGTTAACTCCACGGTCACGTATCGGGAAAGTGCGCTCTGTGCTCGGCTTGCTTCGCGAGCCCGCATCTCGAGAATCTACGCACTCGAGCGGCGGCTTGTGTTTATCAAGCCTCGTCGTCTGCCCTCCCCTTCGTCCGACCTCTGCCGAGCTTTTGAGAAAAGGAAGGGGATGAGGGGGCTTTTTCCGACCTTCGGCGTAAGCGCTGCTCGCCTCTTTACTTTGTCGTCACAGACGTTTAGACGCCTTTGTGGTGCAATAATCTGCATATAGCCGTCGCACTGTTGGTGGTGCTTTGACACGCTAGCACGTTTGGACATCAGTTCGGTTGATCGGAAGCTTTGTTTTTTTAATTTATTTTGGAGTAGCTGGACCACGCCAGCTCTGACACCGTCGTAATGGCCACGTTTTGGTTATCGTTGACTTCCCTCATTCGGCTAATGGTTGGAATCATTTTTAACCACGCACGTAGTAAAACTTTGCCGCGAGCTTTTTTGCAGGTGAGCATCTCGAGAGTTGCGTGAGCGCGGACCGTACCAAGAACACGCTCTCGTGTGCATTGCTCACGGATTGAAACGTGACGTCAAGATGTTTTGTATATATATACATACTGGTGTGCAGAGTCGCTCTGAAGACCCTACTAATACGCCTCTACTAATTACGAATATGTGGCTGCTAAAGCCAATCTTATCTCTGGTGTAAGCTTCTAGTCGAGATGGCTCCGATGCGACACTAAGTGATCAAGATGGTTGAAACCTAAATAATTGTACTACGTAGCTCTAGACGGTTGCGTTGCGACTCGTGCGTACTCTATTATGCATTGGATGCAGATTAAAGAAACCAGCGAGGCTACAGTAATAATTCCTTGTCGCTACCCTAACTGCAAGGCGACGTGCCTCAAATTTGATAACGAACTCCCTATTCGCACGACACAAAATAGCAATATTATATCACTTTATTTTGCCTTCAACTTCGCCGCGCGTCGTGTAATCTCTTTGCATATTCTCAGGTTTGCTGCGTACTCTCTGATAAGACTTAAAACGCGGGCATGGCAAAATTTTGTGTGCCTCTGCAGCCCGCCGATTTTTGCGACATGCAGGACCCGCTAGCGAGACCCCTTCGGTATTTTCGGGTCCCAACCGTCGAGGGCTGCCTTTGCACGCACGTATCCGCTGTAAAACGAGACGCCCTCAAAACGTCCATTTCCGGTGGGTGCATGCATATGCCTGCATGCCGCGCGCGGACGCTATCTCCGTTGTCAAGTGCCGCAAAAGCATTTTTTTTTTCCTCGCTCGAGTGTCCACGCTTCGCGCCTGGCCTTTACGGCCACTTCACACGAACCGGCGTTGAGCACATTGTAAAAATCACTGCATATCCACGGAGTGAATGATGATTGGTGGGGGCGCAGCGTTCGTCAGTCTGTCTGTCCATTTGTTCTTGCGTCCGCCTATCTGTGTGATCCTTGGTGCATCCGTCCGTTTGTTCATTCGTCTGTCTGTCCTTCCATCTCTTTTTGCGGCCATCCCTCTCTGTCCGTCCGTCCGTGCGCCCCTCTGTCTGTCTGTCCGTCCGTGCGTGTCTCAGTCTGTTCGTCCGTCCACATGTCTAGTGAAAACTCCAAGCACAGCCATCTCGCATCTTTTCATCATGTATTCATCATATACAAGTGCCCCCATCCAGCAGACGTTGTAAGGACCGCTATATCGGGTATGTGCCACTGGTGGTTACGTACTACGAGGGACGCACAAGCCAAGCCATAAGGGCTTCGCCCCTAAAAAGCACGCCGCTCTGTGTGAACCCCCAGCTGCATTCTGACTGACGCGTTGGCTCGCATGCGACCGACATTTTCTATTTAGCTTGCTAATAATTTCGTCCCTTCTGTCCTCGAAAAAAATTCATCCCTTCTTCCGTACGCAGTTCCTACAATTGAAAAGCATCGTTTTTATTAGTCGGCAAGTTGAGACTGATAGAAGCTTAACGATATGCCGTTGCTGCTTTATAAGATAGATCACACGAAGTCTGAATTTCAGGCGTTACGCAGTGTGACCTTCCTTTTTTTTCAAGCGTGTGGTGTTCACGTAGCCTCAGACATGACTCTTGTGCGCATTGCGTGGTGGTCATTTTGTAACGGTGTAAAAACCACCGCAGATAGCTTGTGCTGTATAGCGAGAGCTAAAAGAGCATAATTGTGATACGAGGTGTCGCAGTCAGACGTCGTCGTTTCAGCTTCGAACCCACGTGCAAATGCGGATGGTTTATCACAACTGCGCTGTAAGTCTAACGATTGGCGCACATATGCGTCGCATAAACTTGTTGCCTTCGTGAAGCTTAGAAGGATACGATTTTGCTGGGGACTCAGATGTAAAGTGTGTCATGTAAGGCTACAGGAATGTTCATAAGCTCGTCGAACGAAAAGCACGGAAAAAAGAACGTTCTGCTGCTCACACGCATAGACGATGGCACGGCTGTAGTATTATCCAGTAATTTATGTAAGAAGCTCCACTGCAGTGACTTTATGCGTTTGAACGTGGCGCTGGGTCGCCCGGCGAATCCATATCACGTTAAACTATGTGTACTGCTATAAGTATATATACTTTGCCACTGCGTATTTTGCAACCATGGAAGTGAAACGCATCTCGAACTGCAACGTATAATATAAAGCGCTGTGTGTATAATAATAAAAGCGGATTACACATCAATAATGTTTCGATATGCAATACATGTTTCGCGTGGTTTTCCACTTGCGAACCAAGAGGCGGCACGAAACGACGCCCGCCATTTGCGCTGAGCCAAGGAACACTTGCGCGGTATAGCAGTTGGCTATAGTGTACACTTGGGCCTGCTCGGGAACGAATTGATGCTCCTTTTTCGGAGAGAGCGAAACGCCGTTATACCGCAGCGTGCAGGGGCTTTTTCGTGAGGACCCCGCGCGATGTTTGCAGGCTGGTCGATCGGTGGTGCACGCGAGCTCTGCGAAGACGTTTACGACGTCGCATGCAGATGCTTTGGCTTCCTGCGTCGGCAGGCACAGCTGTTCGGACGGGGCGGCAAAAATGTGACGGCCGTTAACCTTCCTCCCATGAATTCGCCGCGCGCCCTTGATAATCGGCCAGTCGTTTCGGTCGGCGTTGCCGCCACGCGATTTGCTTCCTCTGTTTTGTTTTTTTTTTTCTTTTTTGTTAGTCTGTCACTTAATTCGGCCTTCTCTTGTCTATAAGAAACCCATTGGCTACGGTGCCTCCAATGCTGTTTTAATCGCAAGGAGTGCTGGCACCGGGGGCTCCTTCTTCCGTCGCCGTCAGGCCCTTACTTTTGATCGTGTGTTCGTTACTTGGTGGTTAGGCCTATGTATATGTTATTTTCCTCCGTGTCTGATCGCGCCTGTCAAAAGACCGGCCACTCGAAGCAAGCGGTTGCAGGCACGACCGCGTGGCTGGCATGGCAAATAAATTGAGTCCAGCCAGCGCAAGTAATGCGATAAACGCGCCTAACATTTTGCATGGGATTCAAAATGTTAGGCGCGTTGTTCATTGTTGTCGTATTTACGCGAAAAATATAGTGAGGGGTATGTTCTTCCTTTACTCTTTAATTGTCGCTCTCTTCAGGACCGTCCTAAAAATTGTGACTAGCTTGAACGCTCTCTTCTAAATATACATTATATGGTATATGGTAAATATACATTATATGGTAAGTAAAAATTAGTAGCTTGTTGACTGCAGTTACTCGTACATATAAGCGGTGACGCGCGCCCGTGCGTACGACGACGAATTTGCGCAATGGAACATTACTTAGAGCCAACTTAAGCATGGGTGCGTGCTGCAGTTGTCCGCTGCCGCCGCCGGTGGCCGTAACCACTATCTCACTAAACGAAAAAAAAAACTGAGTAAATTAAAACAAGGACACAATGGGATTCGAACCCGGGTCCCCTGCGTGCGAGCCCAGTATCCTACCATTGAGCTTCGTCCTTTTTTTTTATTGCCTTGCATATCAAGACAGTTGTATGGAACTCCATTGCAAACTGGCCTCAGGCAGGCTTGATATAGGGAAAGGAATCGCTTCGATGTGAGTAATACGGTGTTTTAGAACAGCAAAAGAACAACCAGACGTCACATAATGCGAATTGCGCAACGAGTTGGTCGTCGAATGCTCCAACCCTTTATATAAGCTTGACCTTGTTCACCTCTTAACTGGGGCGTATACCCACTGTGTGGGGGATTGTGGGAATTACAAAAACTTCCGGCATAATTCTTCATCGTCCCTAGCCACAGCACAAAAAAAAAAGCAGTTTCTTGTAAGTGTGCAGAACTTGCCCTTTGCCTGCCTCCTACACAATGATTAATGGCGTAGTGGGGACCCTACCAGTGCAAAGTGTGTTAAGAGGCTCTGAAAGGCCGCTCTTCCGGCTTTGACTGTGACAGTGCTGCGTGTTTCGCACAGGCCTGGTTCTTTTTTTTTTTTTCATGCCACAACTAACCGCAAAGTTCGTGACTATACCTGTTCAGCCCACTATAGTAATCAATCACTTGTTTATTTTTTATTTGCAAGAGCATGAAAGCAACTTAGTTTGCCTCTATATACATCTGGATACGTAGGGTAGCCAACCGAGCCAAGCTTGGTTAACCTCCCTGTGTTTCTTCTCTCTCTCTCTCTTGGTGAAATGTATAGGTGCGAAAAACCGAAAGTCACGCGTGAGAGTCCGCTTACCCACATCAGCATTTCTCGTTTTAACCTTTGTGTACTTTGCGTTGCTATAAATAATTCACACATCTGGTGCCGTAACTACAGGCAGCTATTAAAGCGCACTGCCTCTTTGTTTGTCGCGTTTACACCCTCAAGTTTGTCAAGGCACGTGGCGCTTCGACGAGAGGACAGCGCAGACCTCGATGGGATCAAGTTTTGCCCCCGTATTCACAAACGCTCCTCGACTCGACTTTCACCCTTCACTTGACAGAGTTGAGCACAGCGTCACCGCTCGGCCGAAAATGGCGCTGCGCTACTCAAGAATCGCAGCAGACTATCGCTGATATGCAGTGACTTGCCGTGTTTATAGATGGCGCTCCTGTCGGTTTTCTCAAGTGAAGGCGAAGTGTCGAGGGAAGGGAGGTTCTAGAATACGGGCGTAAATCTCGGAAGTTCGATCTTGTGCGGGTTTCGACTGTGCATGCGCTCGTCAGCAACGCGCGTATCAGTCTCAGCTTATGCATAATGGCGCATCACGAGTCGTACGATGTGTGTAGTCGTCTTTCGTCTCTCCATATACGTACGGATCTCGCAATTTCAGTTCTCCGCCTCGACGCCACATGGGGTAAGATTTCGAATTTTCATTCGCTCGTGACCCGAGGAATACCTTTTCCTCATTCATGTTGCTGCCGCTTCGCGTGACAAACTACGCTCTCTGTTGCAAACCCGTCCTTACCTACACTTTACAATTCGTCCCTCTCTCTTTCTTCCTCCACCTTTCGATGCCGCTAGAAAAAAACGGTATAGAGGCATTTGAGCGGGGCGTATTGCGACAACTCTCCGCGTGCAGTTTAACGGTTCCACTGGACCTGCTCTACGGGCTGGAGGTGCTGTAGGGCATCCTGCAGGAGCTGGCACGAATGACCTCGCGCGGTCACCACGCAGGCAGATGCGCTGCGTCAAACCCGTTTCCGCTGCCGCAGAGAGTGCGCTGCACTCGTAGAGTGCGCGCCGACAGCGATTAAGCCCGGTGACAGTCCGCCACGTATAACCCATTGTGCCGCAGTTGGATCAAAGAAAACCCGGAAGAGGAATCTCCTTCGACCCAGAGTGAGGGAGCAGCAAACAAAGAAAAGTGAAGAAAAAAAAAGGAGGATTTCCTGGCGTACTGCAGCGACCTCCGTATAGGTGCACACGGGGTGCACATCCACACGCACGAGCCTGCCATGCGCTGCGCCGGTCGAGAGCGCGGAAACTTCGTGCTGTCTCAGCAGCGAAAGAAATCCTTCGCGCGGTTTTTCTCGCTTTTGAAACGGTGACGTATGCGCGCCGTTTCGTGGGGCGCCTCGTGAAGTGGCGGGGCGCGAAACCCGGGAGCGTTGCCGGCCTGCCGTTGGCACGGTTAACGCTACGCGGGCGCCCGTGTCTCTCTCGGACTGTTTGTGTGCCATCTCGTGCAATTAGGAGCGCCTAGTGAGCTAGTCGCTGTAGAACCGGAAATAATTAATCATCTACCCGACGCCTAACCTCGTTGGTTTGCTGATTCGTATGGGTAACGCGGTTATACGCGAGCGGATCCTGCGATTACCCCGGGCAGCTATATCCGGTCATGCCGGATGAGGAAGAGAGAGAGAGAGAGAAAGGTGCCATTGCATTTGTTTCGCTATGTCGATCGTCTAATTTCTATCATAACATGCTCGTACCACTGTCATCCCCCTCCCCCTTTTCTCGGGTGCTGACCCGAGAGACTTGGGTTCGATTCCAGTTGCCGCGGTCGCATTTCTGTGGAGGCGAGATGTTAGAAGGGCCCATGTATTACAGTATACGATGTCTGTGCACGTTAAAAAACTCCAGGTGATCGAAGTTATACGAAGCCTTTGACTACACGGCGTCTCGTGTATAGCCTAGGCCGCATCGGAACGTTAAACACGGGACGTTCTCCATTTTACAATCTTCTCCCGAAAAGCCGAGGAGTGATATGCTCGGCCCAATTACTCCTCGTGTATATTGTTGCCACTACACCAATCACGGTTTCGCGTATGCAAGAAACTGGCGAGCTCGATTCGTCCGATTTCCTGAACTCTGCCCCTCCGCTGCGAGCCTCTACTCTGCGAGCCGTTATTCTCTGGTACATTTTCGAAGTGTATTTGTATCACGAGCACTAATGGCGCGTGTAGTCTTGATGGGCTCGGCTTCCGTAGCAGGATTGTCACAAATGATCCACGCTGGTTAGGCAGTTTGTCCACGGGAAACTGATGATCTAAACGACTGCCATAATCAAAGTGCTTCTTGTTGTTGCTCCGGCTTGTTCTCCTCATCGGAATATCTACTGTTGCATACAAAGTATTAAAAAAATGATTATGCGAAAAAGAAAGAAAGTACACAATAGAAAGGGACGACTGCACCTGTAGAGACTTCCCACTGCTTCATTACATCTTATATACATGAATGAATATATAGTACACATAAAGCGGCCAAGTCAGGAAGGATGTGCGCAGCGAATTGCAAAAAGAAGATTCAAAGCTGTGTATTTGCATACTCAATATAATAACACACGTTTAAATAGTAGTTCCTAGTTGTGGAGAAAACGTACCGTAAACAGTTGCTGTTTGGTGTATACATACGCCCTCTGTGTTTGAGCTGACGGGTAAAATGCATACCGGACTTCTGTGCTTTCTCTCTCTCTCTCTCTCTTTCTCTCTGCATCGTGTGTTCTACTCCCTCGATGAAGCGACGCGTTTACGACGTCACAGGCTCGGTGAAGTGTGTATGTACAAAATGGCCGTCGACGGCGGTGGTAATATCATCGCGGCTCATTTATGGTCGTCACACCGCTTGCGCTGCCAGCCGCGTCGTGATCATTTCAGAGCTCTGTTATCACTTTCCTCGTGCCCAGATCTCCCTCTCTCTCTTCCTCTCTCTCTCTCTCCAGTGGCGGCTTTCCTGCACCGTGCTTCGTCAACCGCCTGGCGCGCGCACCTTTGCCAACGAAGATCGGAAGAAGCGCGTGTCGCGCACTTTTCCGGTTGCTTGGTTTACGCTTTCTCGACCCCGGCGTGAGGCACGCGACTCGACCTTCCTCTCCTCACTTCCGCTGCGGTCTCTTCCTTCTTCTCGGCCTTCGCTTGTGTCTAGTATAGCGAGTCGCGGGGGTATTTATACTCGACAAGACAAGGGAGGACCCTGCCTCCGTTCCCCTGCTCTTCTCATCCGCGCCCCGGAACCTGATTTGTTCGCATTGTTTCGTTCGTGGCACACGGTCATCGGGCGCACCACGCAGATTCTACGAATCGTGGGCGAGTATATAGACCGCGACGTACGAGGGAGATGGCTCACGGGCCTTGGAAGTGTGTCAAGGATCGCGAGCGTCAGGTCGCGTTCATCTGAGTGAGCGCTCTGCGTGTGTGCTGCGGGAGCCGAGTCTTCCGGTTTGCGCTGTGGGCGCGTGTGTCTGTGCGTACCTGATGGCGCGCCGTGTTATGACTGCCCGTTCTTCGCGGCATGCAGCAGCACCGTGGTCTTGTCTGCATGTGTTACTACTCGCGCTGATTTGTACACATGACGACACATGGACGTGCGAAGCCGATTCCCCGTAACATGAATCGCGGCCGGTATGCCGGTTTTAGAGGGGGGGCAATGCTGCCGTAGAAATACATGGGGTAGTGGCGTGGGAACATTTGACACCCCCCCCCCCCTTACGTTCAGGCCGTGACACTCCTGCTTGGCTATGGCACCGCAGATGCACAAGCTCTTTACAATTACTCATGAAGGCCCGCCGTATCTATATAACTTATCCCGGCAGGAACAGCAGCAGTTGCATCTAGTGGATAACGCGGTAGCTTCCTGTACTTATAGAGCCTCACTAAAAGGAATAATTGCCTTTATTTTGGTAATGAAGGTTTTCTGCCTCATCCCACGTCTTCCGTTGCTTTTATAAGGTAGTGTTTTTTTTTTTTTTCATTTGGTCGCTTACTTATAGCTGTTCACATCGTCAGACAGCGATGCCCTTGCTTCGAAGGTTATCAGCTTGGTTGCACTCGACATGGTTCAGCATTTCTGAGCTCATGTCGAGGCATGGCTCTCTGCTGATTGCCCGTCGTAGCATGCATCGTCCCTGTCGCGGCAGCTGAACATTTTTTAAGCGTTTCGTGGGGATTATTACGCATTTTCCGTGTTTAAATTGCATAATCGCGCAAGCTATATGCATTTTTAAGAGCTATCGCCATCAAGCATAACCTCAGCCATGCTGGCTTGGAGTAAAGCACTTTTCAAGTTACTGACCCATGTTTGTAAGCTAAAAAGCTGAAATGCAGGAACTAAACTTGGAGGAAACGATACGTCACTCATTTATACTTTGCGAAGCAATTCTCCGTGTATAGCCACGGCACACGTAGCTATAAGCCGTCGTTATATCTCACTCTTTCTAGAAAAGTCGGCCCAATACGTGATCCTGCTGTTCGCCCAGGGAGGTTTCATTGATACCCCTTAAGTTTTTTGGGTGCCATGCCAACCGCTTCGTGCAAATTTTGAAGAGGCAAACGGTCGTTTTCACACCCGTCGTCGTTCTAGAAATGCGTGCACAGAGCAGGAAGACGCCACATTGCACTACGACGTAGTCAGTTGTAGCGCTGACTGTACTGAAATTGTTCCTCAACGCTCTTTTCCCCCTTGTCGATTTTTTTTATCCATGTCCGCGGCGGCCAATATGTGTGAACGCATGAACTTTAAGGCGTCATCACTATACGTTTACACATTTGGGACGTTAAACCCCACAAATCAACTATACGTTTACACAAACTTGACTTTGTCGCTTCACGGTGCTGTTCTGTACCTCGCACTAAAGTTCGTAGTGGTGGGCCTGCAGCAGCCTCTAGAAACAGCTACAACATTTCTCGGGTAGTTAACGCCTGTTAATTAAACAATTGTAAATTCAGGCTATATACAGCGCGTAAACAAGCCTGTCTGTGGCTGAAACCGCGGGTAGTCGATCGCTTTCAAGAAAGATTGTACCGATATGGTGTTAAGAGCTTCGGCAAACTGAGAACTGGTTTACTGAGCTATTCAATGTATGGTACGTTCCCTGACCGCATTTTTAAAATGATTTCGTTTAAGGACAAGCCGATGGAGAACAAGTTCTTTTCAAATATTCGCTGCGCGCTCTTCGGTCTGTCACGCATACTCATGGATGTGATTATGTGCGAATACGACGTGGTAAGCGAGTGCCGTCTTAGCAGTCCGCATTCCTGCATACTTAATGTTATAATCTGCATGAATCCAAGAGCTTGCACTATCGACGGATAAGTGACGGATCAGGTCCTGTGCAGCGTGATTTCCATAGGCGAAGTGCGTCTCCAAAGCTCGCCAAAACGATATATTTAGAAAAAAGCATGTGGAATGGCAGTAAAGCCTTCTTTTCGTGCCAATTACTCAACTCGATTGATATGCGGTACGAAGACCTTCGTACACGGCTTCTTTGCGGGGGTCAAACGAAGAGTTCATTCCTCTACTTTGCATTTATACGTGCGCGTTCCTGCCTCTTTGAATAAACGGCGCTCTCAATGCCATTCCCTGTGTCGATGTCGTCATGCTGCTTGCATTGCCACTGTGTGGCTTTTCGACTGCTTGCAATTCAGCGAGTGTTCGATGTCCCCGCATTCCTTGAAAATTCAGGTAGCGCATCACACAACGCATAATGAAATTCGGTCGGGGCTTCGCAAAGCGTTGCGCCGAGCGAGTTGCCAACGTCGCGACCACTGCTAGCCAGACTTGTCGCTTCTGTGCACGGGGCTGACACGTGGCAACTGGACACCCCCTCGTCGGCAACTGGCGGCTCGGATGCGAGAAAGCTTATGCCGGAGCTTGTACAAGCTGCGCAGCCAGTCCCTCGTAACACAGTATACTAGCTGCCAAGATGTGAGCGAGCTGCTATCGTCTCGGCGAGGCCGCCGTTTCCTTCGAGATAAGAGATTTCTCCGAGCCTCCCGCTTGCATGCGAGGCACGACGTTTCAGAACGAAGAGACCACCCCAGTGCGCGGTTGTGCGTATACAGCTATGTCACGGTAGAATTTCTCGGCCTCTCCTGTGAACGCAGTATGTGCGGTGCGATATAATGGTGGCGTTCCGTGTGTGGAGACGTCTATTTTCGGCCCGCCCATGTATAAAAAGGGGAGGGGGGTCATCTGTGGGAAGAGGGGGATGACGGGGTTGCAGCGATCAACCGATGAAGACGGCCCCGCGGCGCTGTCCTGTCTTGTGATGCGCGTCACCGGGTGGTGGAGCTGCGCGTGCCTCGTGCATATATAAATAACAGCTCTCAAATGTATACAACGACAGCTGGCGGCGCGTGCAGACAGCGCGTCGAGGGACCTAGCTCTGGTGCTAATGACCCGAGGCCCTCCGGCGCCCTTCGTTTTGTCATAGGAACTCTCACGTTCTTTTAAAGCGGTTCCTGTTTTGGCTTCCCCCTTGCATCCTATAGCAACCAGTGCCTCGGATTCGTGTTTGTATGGCTGTTATAGCAGCTGCTTTGCGGTCTCGTACGGGTGTGAGGTAGCTGACTTAAGATATTAGCGCTGAATATCGTGGAAACTGTGACTTCGCCCACATTCGTTAAATACTAGTAGAGTGCAGTCCAAGGGAATGTCTACAAAAGCCACTCCTAATTCACTTGCATGACAGCACGGCTTATTCGTAATAGTCGTGCTGGCACATTTGCCGGACGCGATGAACGTACTACCGCCGCATCGACTCGGTGTATGCATAACAGGGGAATTTCGCTCCTCCTGAGCACCAAGGACACAGGATTCAACTCCTTGCCACAGCCATGTACGGTATCCTTTTGTGCGGATCTGTATATGATGTTCTATAAGAGTACCGCAATATACGAAAGGGCACGCTGCCGTTCTTCTTGTTTAACTTTTAGAGGCACCTATTGCACGGCTATAGAGTTAGCCTGATTATCTACATAGCCATCAATTATTTATTGTACATAGTCATCATTTTTGCTCTGGTTGCTGAGCTCTAGCCGCAGCCAACAACCACGCACACGGTATCTTCTTGGGCGTGAACGGTGTACTTTTTTTTTCCCCTAGCGCAAGGGCACGCAAACATACGAAGTAAACAGTATAGACCGCCACTTCACACCCATCGCTCGCTCGTCACTTGTCGCAGTTTATATTGCGCACTGGCTCGCGATTTCGAGTGTCTCGCTCGAGAGGGGGTAAACGGTGACATGTGACTGATCATGTTGCAGTCACGCGACGGGGATGGGAGCCTATACGTGGGCGTCATGTGTCTCCTGCGGCCGTCAGCGCACGCCCGTTGGATGCGTTTGAGCGCGTAACACGAGAACTCCATTGCCCTTTTATCTCTTCGCGACGGCTGATGCGGTGCACAGCGGCGCAGCGATGGTGTACACATTTGTCGTCGCCGCGTGCCCGCTGGCGAGCGACAGCGTGCTGCGACGCCCGTTGTGTACATGGCGCTGGGAGATGGCGTGTTTCGTTGTGACTTGCGTGTAACCAGCATTCACTACTTAGGTATCACGGTATCGCTTGAGTCATCATCATCATCATCATCAGCCTGACTACGTCCACTGCAGGACAAAGGCCTCTCCCATGTTCCGCCAGTTAACCCGGTCCTGTGCTTGCTGCTACCAATTTATACCCGCAAACTTCTTAATCTTTTCTGCCCACCTAACCTTCTGTCTCCCTCTAACCCGCTTCCCTTCTCTGGGAATCCAGTTAGTTACCCTTAATGACCAGCGGTTATCCTGTCTACGCGCTACATGCCCGGCCCATGTCTATATCCTCTTCTTTATATCAACTATGATATCCTTAACCCCCGTTTGTACCCTAATCCACTCTGCTCTCTTCTTGAGTGTGCTTAAGTGTGCAGCTGCAAAACCTTTTGCACGTTTGGTCTCTGTTTTGTTTTCGAACGTTCGCTTGATTTTCACACTCGTGATTCACCAGACGCTATAGCGGTCGATGTTGACAGCTGCCAGTTGCAGAAAGGGCTTTGAAGATTCAGCCCCATGCATCTGAATAGTGATGAATATATACAAGGGTGCTCTACAGTTCCCAGGCTGCGTTGCCGTAGGATTATAAATGAGATAGCGGCCTGGGAACTTTTGGTCAACCCTGTGCGTCCGATACAACTGTGCGGATATCGCAGTCGCAAGTCTTTGATTGTCAGCGTTTGATATAATCTTGCGAGTTTCGCGTATAGAATACGCAACTCTCCCCTGCTTGCCCCCGCAGAGATTCAAACTTGTACGCAGCACTGTCGAAGAAGCCTTCTGTTATAGTTTAAGATACATCGTGCTTCCATCTGCAGATGCCGACAATTTCGAAAAGCAGAGATGCGTGCCGGGTGAATAAGCTCGAAACGTGTAATTTTGAGACCTCTTATCGCTCCTCAAAACTCGACAAAGCCTTTGCCTATGAATGTGTTAGCCCTCAGGGTCGTTTTTCATGCTTGTAATCCTTGCAATTTTCTTCAGGTAGTCGCAGTGTAGCCACTGCTACCGGGGCCCGAACCTTTTTTTTTTTTTTTAATGTGAGTGGGACATCGGAGTCAATGAGCACCCTGCGATGGGTATATTTTATCAAGAAGAAACTATATTCTGTCTGTTGACTACAACGTCAAGCGTAATGTGTACATTAATCAATTATGTAGGGTATCCGGATAGAATTGGCAAAAAGGCAGTTTAATGCTTGACAAAGTGCCGTGAATTGTCCCCATTAAACTGCACAAGGAGCAGATGACGTACTCGACATTGAACATTAGCGACGAGACAGCAGCAATTTATAGTAATAAAAATTATATCAGTAAACGAAACATCGCCAGAACGTTCATACTTTCATTCATGCTTACCCTTATTAACGTTCATGATTTGCGTTATTTTCCTAATGGCCAGTCTGCAAGCGTCATTCTAGAAGCTTGTGCAGCGGTGTCCTATATAAGAACTTTTCCTCCAGCGGAAGTACCCACTTACTTGTCGTCCCGACATCCATTCGCGAGGAGATCCTGAGAGCTTGCCCCGATGAGCCGACCTCCGGCCACCTCAGATACACGCGCACGTTGGCCAGAACCCAACAAAAGTATTACTGGCCGAAGCTTCCAGGCACTGTAAAACATTACGTCTGCACGTGCCACGATTCTCAACGACAAAAATTGCTACCTTTAAAACCAGCCGGTTTTTTTTTTTTTCACCTAGCCTTTTGCTCAAATCGGAATGGACCTCCTTGGACCATTTCCGACTTCGCGTGCTTGAAACAAGTGGGTAATTGTCGCTGCCATCTTACTCGTTATGCATAAACAAAGGCTTTATCAAGCGGCACTGCAGTAGAAGCGGTACAATTCTTCATTGAAAATATCATTCTGAGGCATGGTTCTCCTGGGATCATAATAACGGACATAGGTACCACTTTCACGGCCGTGCTCCTGAAGTCGGTGCTTGAGCTCAGTGGAACAGCTCATTGAAAGACTACCTCCTACCACCCAAAAACCAGCGGCTTAACAGAACGCCTCAACGAGACAATTGACGATATGCTTAGAATGTACATCGACGTGGATCATAAAAATTTGGACGATGTTCTACCATACGTGACGTTTGCCTATATAATATGGCGCATCAGGAAACTACCCGAAGCACGCCATTTAGTCTTCTTCGTGCAAGACCGCGAAGTGACGACAATGCTTGATGTCATTTTGCTGCACAACTGCGATGACACAGACACGTATGCTCAAGTTTTTACTCAACGAGCTGAAGTGGCGAAGCAGCTTGCACGCGTGCGAATCGCCCGGCAGCAGAGACAACGTACATAACCTGCGACACCGATACGTCACTTATCAACGAGGCGAGAAAGTGTGAGTCTGGAGCCTTATTCGCCGACGCGACCTTTTTGAAAAGTTTAACGAATAAGTATTTTGGCCCCTACAATGTTGTGCGGCGCGCATAAGTGACGTGAACTATGAGGTAATCCCTGACAGTCTTTCGTAAATTCGGCAGCACCAATCAGAAATGGTACACGTTGTGCGGATCATTGTAGCAGAGCATTGGGACTATGCTCTTCCTGGAGGGAGGCAAATGCCCCATTCAATCTGCAGAGAAGAGCTCGCACAGCAAGAAAGGAAAACGAACTTCTTGCCCGGTCCCCTTTGTGAGTGCCTTGCATATGATCGAAATGATCTCTCCAATATGAGACTTCGGCTGTTTCTGCGTCGTGACAATATATGCACACATTTTATCAACATAACGAGGAGGAGACCAACTTTTTTCTTGTTCGATGCTTGTGTCGCCGAAGCCTGGCGAAAATCGCACGCTCGAAGACATCGCTAGAAGGCAGCGGGCGTGCGTGAATGCACGCTCGGATGCCGATGTACGTACACGAGCATCTATCGCGTGCTTCACGCGCATCTTATTTGCATAAGAACACTCTACGTGGTGACGTAAAGAGCGTTCTTCGAACTGCGCGTCATGGTGTTTCCGGCGACGGTGTGGCAGAGAGGTGACGCGAACACATACCAGCTTTTGTCGGCGCGCGAAAAACTTGGCCCAGGCATGTGATTCGCGCTGTTCGATACGAGGTGGCGCGCTGCTGGTTGCAGCGTGTGACGTCATTCTCACGCGGCCACGGCGTAATCGCGCTCAATCTCCGCACAGATTACGCAATCTGTTTTTTTTTCCTCCTTTTTTTGGGCTCGCTGGTATATGTCATGCTCGAAAGAAGTAGTGCTGTCTTATCATCATTTTCTCGTCGTTTAGGCTCTTTAATAATATCTGGGGTTTTACGTCCCAAAACCGCGATATCATTATGAGAGAAGCCGTATGGGGGAGAGCTCCAGAAATCCGCGGCTTGCCCTTCCCTAACGGAAAAGTCGCATAGCTCCTGGTCTCGGAGGTTTTCTTTCTAACAATGCCAGTTCTCCTTGCCTCTATCAACCAAAGCACCAGAGGGTGCTGGAAAAAGTGAGTTTAGACAATCTGGTGTTGGCCGGGTGGCGCGGGGTCTCCCCTGCGTCTTCTCTGGACCCCAATGAAGTTATCATTATTATCTAGTGTACTTTAACTTGCAATGACACGCATGGCACACGGGCCTCCACCGTTTTGCCTCCGTCGAAATACGATCGCCGCGGTCGAAATCGAATCCGCGGCCTTTGGGTTAGCAGCCAAACAAGCCACTGTTTCACTGAGGTGAACTCGTCGTTTAGGACTACTTAGTGTTTCTATAGAAACGTTGATTTCTACCGTAGCACGCGCTTATAGTTTATCGATAACTCATATTTTGTAGTTACCAGCTTCTTCATAACGGCGCCGAAAAGGGATCGGAGCAGTGCATGATAAACATACATGCATAAGACTTCGTTGATCAAGAGTTGGCGTATTGGTCAGGCCTCGTCATATTGAGTGCCTTCTTGTTTGCATATTGCATGCCGCTTGTTCACGCATTGCTCTGCCTGGAGAGTGATGTCGAGTCGCTCAAGATAGGCTTCCTAGATAAACGCGCAAGTGAGTGCGTTGAGTTAGCTTTGGCCTGAGGAACATGCATGGCGTCGTTGTTTCAGCATCCACGTGCGATCCTTTTGTTTCGTTATATTTTGTGGAGCATTTAGGAAATTTGCCATCGACTCCTTTAAAGGGGCCCTGCAACACTTTTTGAGCATGGTCAGAAAATGCTTGCCGATCGGTAGTACAGGCTTCCGACAACACGCGAACCAAATATTATAGTTCAGCACGTGGCCTGGAATTCACAATAAATTATGAAAGTCAGCTAAAAATTGCTTTCTCTTCTCTCGACAAATCACGCAGTATTATATACCGAAAAATCACACGTAACAAGCCCATCTATCAGCCATTTGCTGATGCCGCGCTCACTCGTTACAGATTACGTTACAGGCCGCTACTTGTACACGCGTGCGCGCACGATTACACTGAAAAAGCCGCGTATTAGAAGAAAAAAAGTGCTCAAGGTCACGGGGCTCGTGTGACGTTTCCCTGTGGCCTTGCCATCTCTCCCTGCTTACCTCCAGCCCTTTCGTCGGGGCGAGAGAAGAGAGAGTCCAATTGCAGTGTGTGACAAATATTTGTAACTCCACTCGTACTGGATGGATTCTTAAATTTTGTGCGGCGTAGAATTCGTGAGGCAATAAGCTCTTCCAGTGAATTCATTGAAAAAGTGTTTCAGGGCCCCTTTAAAATCGGTATGTATGGATGGTAAAGCAACGCACAGAACACTCATTCACGCGTGCATGAAAAAAATGATATAAATATAAGGTACACATAATGCTCGATCGTCCACCATGGTGGAACGGTGGCACCGTGGTGGACGTCCACCATCGTGTTCAGCTGCAGACTTAAGGTGGTGGGTTTGATCCCGGCCGTGCCGGTCGCATCTCGGTGATGTGGAATGGTAACAGGTTCGTGCACATTGTCAGTGCACTCTAAAAGGACGCCACGGGGTTGAAATTTCCGGAGCTCACCATTACGGCGTCCCCTTTCATCATATCGAGGTCTCAAAACGTGGAAACCGAGACATTACTGGAGGAGGAGAAAAACTTTATTCAACAGAGGAGTTTGGAGCACGCCGGCTCCCGGGCCCCCGCACGACCCCTTTGCGCTCAAGCGTTCATTTGGTGGTGGTCCATGACGCTGGCAGCCCGGTCGGCCGCCATGGTCTGCTCAACCGGGTCCTCTGAGCGCAGTAGGGTCTCCCAATCCTCCCAAGTCTTTAGGTGCTCTAGGGCCCGCGGGGGAGGATCCGCCGGGCAGTGAGAAAGGATGTGTATAGCAGAAGCATGAGGTTCAGGGCAAAGGGTACAGGCTGAGGTGAGGAAAAGGGGGTGATAGTGCGATAGAATGAGAGGAGAGGGAAGAGTGTGAGTTTGTAGCTGGCGCCAGAGGGTTGCCTGTCGGTTGCTCAGGGACTTGTGCGGTGGGGGATATAGCTGACGTGCTGCCCTATAGGCCTGAGTCAGCTCGTTGAAAGTGTGCGCGCGGTCCTTCGTGAATCCCAGATCGGAGGCCGCGGGAGCCCGGTTTAAAGAACCTCGGGCTAAGAGGTTGGCGGCCTCGTTTCCAGGATTCCCGCAGTGCGCGGGCACCCAAATCAACTCCACTTGACGGGGCGGGGTTGCAGCGGGCGAATCCAGTATGCAAAAAGCAGGGACGTGAACTCGGCCTCGTGCAAAATTTAAGATTGCGGTTTTGGAATCTGATAAGACGTACCGTGCTTCTGTGTTTACGATTGCTAAGGCAATGGCAGCTTCCTCTGCAGCTTCGGGGGACGTGTCTGGAGGGAGTGTGTGTGTACCTATGGGAGAGAGATTGTGATCCACCGCGGCAGCGACCGCTTCATCACCCACGCAGGCTGCGTCTACCCATACGGCGTCTGGTTCGGCGCCGTAACATAGGTGTAGAGTTTTAGCGCGAGCTCTGCGACGTTTATCGTGGTGGTCGGGGTGCATGTTACGGGGAAGTGGTGTAATGAGGAGTTCGCGGTGCAGGGGGAGTTGCGGCTTTTGGGGCAGATGCAGAGCAGTCCGGACTTCTCTGGAGAACAGGTTAGTCCTACGCTAACTGCATAATTTTGCGTTAGGTTGGCGGCTGTTTGGATGGTGTCCTGTATGTCACCGTCACTGCCATGGGTAGACCAGAGCGTGATGTCGTCTGCGTATAGGGTATGTTTCAGATGAGGAACAGTTGCCAATTGTCGAGCTAGGGGGATGAGGGTGATATTAAACAAGAAAGGTGAGAGGACATTACTGGAATAACGCGTGACCATGGATCGAGACTGTTATCCGTTGTTTACCGGCAACGATTGAATATATGTCTATATACACACAGCTGGCAGAAGTGTACACCTCCCATTAACTCTCGGCGTGTACAGATTGCCAGGACAAACTTGGCAGTTGACCCTGGCTCTTTGTCCCTGTGTGTCAATCTGCCGTCTCTTGTGGTCCGTTTTCGGTGCGTCTGACGTCGTGTGCGCGTGCAGACGCGCTGTCTGTGTTGACCTTGGCTGCAGCTGCTTTGCTCGGCGTCCTTTCCTCTCGTCGCGACAGCTCCACCCTTCCTTATCCTGTGTACGCGGATGGTTCTTCTTGCTGGCGTACGTATGTGGAAATGCCGCGTTCTTCTTCCTCTTTTTTTTTCTTCGACACGTGCGTCGACGCATCGCACAAAGCGCTCACAAAACTTCGAAAAATGGGGACCACCAACACGTCTCTTTCGCTGAGCGCTATAAAGAGCACCGTTTCAAATTGGCAGTTTAGTTCTCGAGTTTCATTATTTTGCGCGCATTATTTCATTATTTGATGCATCACGTCACATGTACACAGGAAACACGATATTTCGACACCCACCACTCCACATGTGATCTGCGCCTCACTTCGATTGCGTTTCCGTACGAGTTTCGCGTATATGTCGGGCGATATGTCTGGTGCAGATATCTCTGAGAATTTGCAGCAGACTGCCTCGCTATCGTTGAGCTTCGGGGTCGTCATTTTTTTCGCCGATAAATGTTTATTCATTCGCTCCATAGATTTGAGTCGTGAGTCGCGTTTTGTGTCTCATACACCATTCGCGTGCGTATTTTTGGGCTATCTGTGTCAGCTTTCTGTAGCGAGTTCATTGCAGCCCTGCTGAGTAGCAAGATGGAACTGTTAAAGCGTGTGATGAAAAAGGAATTAGGTGCTCCATCGCAGGCAGGACCTATACGAAAGCGCCGCGTCCTTGCGGATATCTGCGCGCGCGCGAAAAGAAAACAAGAATGTCGACAGCCGCTTGCGAAGACGCTGTCTGTGTCGCGTATTTGGCAGCCCTGAGCTTCGTGCTCGAGGTTGCATGCGGCCCCCACCTGCTGTCTGTTTCGGTTGATATTCTGTCGGGCTGCATAAAAACTGGTCGCACTTACTGCCAGTAAAAGAAAAACGAAGCAGCTGGCGTGCGCTGTGTGCCGAGTTGCGGATGGTCACCGACTCAGTCGTATTTATATTTGTATATTTATATGCGAGCAAACGTAAAGCGCGAAGGCAAGATCAAGATAACCGCTGGTCATTAAGGATCACGAACTAAATTTGAGAAAAGGCAAGTGGGTGAAGGAAAGTCAGGTGGGCTGATAAGATTAAAAAGTTTGCGAGCGGCAGCAGCAACAACGTGACCGAGTTCACCATTCATTTCTAATATAGTTTGTCGGTTCAAGTTAAATCTGTGCCCTCATTTTCATATTTGAAAACATCAATAACATCTTTCCTTCAAACTCCTGATTGCTCGCCTTAGTTACGGTATATAATTTTTTCCCCACTTGTCTTGATTTCTTTTGTGTTTATTTTCGTTTACCGTGTAAAAAATCCATTTCTTCCCCTTTCATTTTCATTTTGTGCACATTTTCTATTAAATTCATTATTACTTGTGTGTGTCGTATTTAACTTTTCATTGCATTGTTTTTCTATTATATATCGTATTGTGCCTTTCATTTCATTTTATTTCATTTTTTTATTTCATTTGTTCTAGCATGTTGCTGCTTGTTGTGCCTAGTATAAGATCACCTGCTAATGTTCTGCCAATCGTTTTCAATTCATTTTTGTTATAGTGTTTAACTGAGGGTTCTGTTTTCAGTATTCATACTGTGGGACCCTCATCTGTATACAAGTGTTATGTACTTGAAGCTTATGTAACTAATAAAACTGAAACTGAGACTGGTGGAACGTGGGAGAGGCCTTTGTCCTGCAGTGGGCGTAGTCAGGCTGATGTGCAAACAAACAAACAAAATACAGAGTGGAACTTTTCTCGTTCGTTTTTTTTTTTTCAAGTCCGTGTTAGTCTAGCAGAATCATTGTGCTGAGGGGCCATGACAGCAAATGTTAGTGACACAGTAGGCACAAACATATGTTGCACAACATAAAATTTTGCTGCATGCCCCTGCTCATTTTCCCTGACAACAGCATTCAATTGAGCGCTCTTGTAACGTGATTGAGAGTCAACGACGTGTTCCATAGGTTTTTGCGCTACTGACGTAAATAATTTGTAGCCAATTTTAAGAGTTCTACGTAATTTCTAACCGCTCGGGATTTGATACACAGAGGGGTCAAATCCCAAACGACTCAGAATTAATCGAAAAGGAGCCCCTGTCGCGTTTATCAATATTATATCGTGGTTTCAATACGTAGAAACCCGAAATCTACTATTGATCGGTCATTCCCTTTAAGTTGTCGCATCGCGCTGTACGTTATAGCAATGTTAATTATAGCTATAAATTCCTTGTCTTGACTGCTTGACTTCTGACCCGAAGGTCGTCGGATTAGACCGTGGTAGCTGCTGTGACGTTTCGATGGAGGCGAAATGCCGGTGTCCCGTCTGCTTAGATGTATGTGTCCGTCGAAGAACTCAAGGTTGTCGAAATTACCGAAACCGTCCACAACGACGCCCCTCACAGTCATAGTGGTTCTTGGACGTCAATGCCCATCGATTATTTGGCTTGAGAGAGGATGAGCATGAGTTCGTGATTAATTGGTGATTTCATTTCGGATGAATGGGGCTACATGACACGGGCGTAGTTTAGGGGGGATTGAGAGGTTCAGCGACCCCTCTAGAATTTCCGTTTCTCTTGCGTAGATATGCGCACACATGCAAGCGTAGGTACTAACATACATGAAGTATAATTGAACCCCCTCTCTCCCTTGAAAAAAAATTCTACCTATGTCCCTGCTACACTACTTTGCACAGACAATGACGACAGCCTTGCACACGCTATCCGGCCGGCGTGTCGCATTCTGCGCGTACGAACGGGCAGATCCCTGTTTCACCCGTGGGCGGCCTCGACCGGCGGCGGTCCCGTGAAGCCGGTCGCTGAGTGATTCTTAAGAAAAGAGAAAGGAAGAGAAAAGTGAGCCCCGTTATTGTCTGCTTCAGTGAGCGACACTGCCACAGAGCTCACAATGGATGGGGTGAGGAGGGATAAAAAAAGGGTAGAAGTAAAGGTGTAGAAAAGAGGAAGAAGAAGCAACAACAAACTGAGGGGATAGGAGAGACAGGAAAGATGGAAGCACGGTCACTGGAGTCCGAGGACGGGGTGCACTTGCGAGAGATGTTGTCGGCGTCTGTAGATGGCGTAGAGCAGGTCCAGTAAGTCAGAGCTACACTGTCGTCGAAGGTCGTCGGCGGCAGGAGGTGACGTAGGGCGAGCCCAGTCGGCCAGAGCTACGGTGACGCCGAAGATCGCAAGCGCGCGGAGTGCGCGGGCGCACAACCGGTCGGCACGGAATCCAGCAAGCGAGTGCGAAGCTGGTCGCATTCGTGTGGGGACACCACACAGCTGGGATTGTCATTCCGCAGACGATCGCGAACGTTCGACCTTGTCCGACGGCACATGCGACACCGAGGCCCTGTTCGGTGCATCTTGGAGGGGCCGTTGGGCAGGTTCTCGTTGCGACACACTCGTACACGGGCTGCTGTAGTTTCGCTTTTTTTTTGTATGTGCGTTTTCCCTTCCACCTTATGTGATGGTTTGAAGGGCGGCGCAGTCGGGGCCAGCGAGTTTCTCGGCTATCGAATGTTCTTGAATCTTCCTCCCCGCTATGTGCGTATACTGGTATTCGCAAATACTGTTGAGTAGTGAGAGAGGGAGGGAGGGGGGGGGGGGGCGAGGCTGATGCTGGCCCGACAACCTTCACGTTACTTTATGTGGTGTATACTCGTGCGTCGTGTCACTGAATGCTTATTGTGGAGCTGGATACGATAGAGAGAGAGACATGTTTCAATTGTGTGTGACTATAAAACGTACGTCGATGAGATTAGTTCTGGTGGAAAGCTAATATCAAGCAGGTACTTTCAACTAAAAGTGTCTTCGCAGCGAGACGGCGTGAGAAAGCATCCGAACGTAATGTTTCGACAATACCAGTAATCAAAGCGGTGACCTCGATTATTTCAAGAGATTTTTTTCGTGTCTTCAGACCTCCTGCTGAACCAGATCTTTTGCCTTTCTTGGTAGCCGCGAGACCACAATTCACATCTCTTCGTAGAATTCGACAATTTGTCATCTAGTGAGGAGGATTCTATTGAAACTTGTTGTTGGTCTAGTTGATAATTCGTCATATTGCATAAATAAATTTAGCTCAACCGTGGAATCCCTTGAAACACTCACACATTCACACTCTCCCAGCGCTGTGTGTGTGGTGTTTCTTGAGTGAAAGAGTGTGTGAATTTGTGACCGTTTCAAAAGACTTTCAAGTTGCGCCAAACTTAAAACTACGAAGGAGCAAAGGCTTCGCTTTCATATGCTGTTGCCGTCGGAGCTATAGACCAGTCCTCTGAATAAAATACGCCAGCACTCAGTCGCGTAATGTTGTTTCACCGCTGCAGCTTCTCGCAGCTGACCTTTTACAGGCCGCTACGTGAACGGGCGGACCTACACGCTTCAGATGAAGTATGCGTCCGGTGAAACTGTATCCGTGGCCCTCGTCCGTTCGAAAGGGAGCCGCTGCTGCGTGTTTCGCACGAGGAGTGCCATTCATGTGGTCGCTATAGTTCGTTATTCGTGCGTGAATACACGTACGGCTCCGTGAATGTATCGCGACGCGTTGTTCACGCGTTTCCGTAAATGCTGGCTTCGTATGCCTCCGCCTTTTCATCGGCTTTCCGGCGGCTGCAGCTCGTGATCAGCGGCGCTGGAGACTGTCGAGAGCGTCGGCTCCTGCTCGCGGTGAAGATCGCAACAGCTCGGCTAGCGTAATTGTATATTACCAGCGGTATGCGCGTCACCGTATCAATAATTTCGCTGAATATTTGTTGTATTCACAGGCCAGCACTGAACGAGACGTCTGCAATGAGCTTGCTAGACAGCTGTAGCTTGACACCACGAAAAAAACTGTTAACACACGTCCTCATTCAATGGTAATAGAGGTGGCCTTTTCCTTTCTTTTCTTTTTATTCGAACATCTATATTTACAATTCGTCTTTTTTCTCTCTCTCTCTTCTTATTTGTACTTTCAATCTTCCATCCCCTTCCCCACGCAGAGTAGCTAGTCAGCGAAGTTTACATGCCGGCTAAATTCTCTGCATTTCAATAAAGAGTTCTCTCTCTCTCGATGAGCTTGCCTTTAATTTTGCGTAACAGTATTTTATTTGGCTATACGCCATTTGAACAAAAAAAAAAAATGAGGCTTGGAGGGGCTGGGTTTCCGTTAGTCATTATCACCTGAACCCAGTTCATCGAATAAAACAGTTACCTTATTCTGAAGCGATGACGATGGAGCTGTCTCCTAGTCTCTCTTGTGAAGGCTGGCCATAATTAGTCAGTTGCAACTTCTAAAGTGTTGAATCGGCACTGCAAGAACCCAGCGATGCTTCCGACAAAATGTGAGATGAAAACCTGTCCGTATTCGCGTGACTGTAACAGCTAATTTGTCCTGTCGTCTTGGCGCGAATTTAGCAGCCTAAAATTATGCGCGTCGGTTAAGTTCTCAGACGTCTCGTTTTCCCTTTTAATTGATTATTGAACGTATATATATTGTTGCATCGCGCGTCCATTGTGCCTGCAAAGGTGAATAAGCCTAGCGTGATATGTAGGTTTTGTCTCGGACGCAGCTGTCGTGGATAAGATTCTTGTGCTGAGCTGCCCTATTGTGTGCAGGTGCTGTCGCTCTCCTTTCAGGGTGTTTTTTTTTTCTTCTGCGTCCCGTGATGGATGACATCTTACGACATTTCCCCGGAGTTTGCGTACATCGTAACCCCGTGGGGTTGTGTAGTATGGGCATTGTGGTACTTTCGCTATATAGTATACCTTGCAGAGAAAGAGAGAGAAAGGTACGGGAGGGGGGGAGTGCACTTTCTTGTGTAATTTATTAGCGCTCAGTGTTATCCAACCGCCTTGAATATTTTTGTTCACGTCGAGGAATATAACTAATTCTCGCAGTGGGAAAGATAAATAATGAAGTGTCATATCCCAAAATGCTCTTGTTTGTTTTGGAAAGAGACGGATGTCTTTGGCTCAAACGTAAATGTTAAATAAACAGGATGATGCAAGATATATTGCGCGCACACTATAAATATAAAAAATGATGTTGTTGCTGGGAAGGGGGTCACTCTGATGAAAGTCACAGTAGTAAAAAAAAAAAAGCGGTAAGAATGAGAAGGTTCAGATATAGCTTCTTCGTACTGTGCTTTGGCGCGTCAATTTTTTACCTTGATGTGTGCTCCGCCTCTGTTGATCAGTGGTTATGTTTCTGGGCTACTTGCTAGATGACGCGAAGTTCGCGGTGGTTTCAATTCGGTGTGCGAGGTTGGGGCACGTTAAGGAACACCAGTTGGTCGAAACTTCCGGAGCCCTTCGCTATACGGCGCCCCCTTTATTATCGTATCGTCGTTTCGGGACGTGAAACCCCAGCTATTATTTTTGTCTGCGGTGATGTGTTTGTGTGTATGTTGGCAGGCAACTTGTCGCGCTTTTTTTTTTTCATTTTGGCTTTACTCTGCTGTCACATTAGATTTCGTGAGCAGCTGCAGCCGAGTGTGATGCCGCTTGGCGCCGGTTTGAGTCTCTTTTTTTTTTTTTCTACGGTCTGTAATTGTCGGTCTTTTCGGCGCCGCAAGAGTGTCGTTTCACTTAACGAGCTCCGCCCCTTTAGCTGTCGTCGAACTCGCTCTCGAAAGACTTGTCTTGAGGAGTGTTCACGTGTTTTCTGTGTGTCGTACATACGTGTATGTTATATATAGGCGAACTCCCCTTTTACCAAACTGATATTTGAGACCAAAATAGGCTTTCTTTATTTATTTCCTTTTTTTTCTGCAAAAATGTCATTAAACATTAACTTTTGTGCGTTTTTCGGGGGTCGCCTAACTGTTCAGCTCCACTTACACCAGGGGTGTAAACTGACCGCCCTGGTATATCTGCGGCTCAGTTCACATGCTGCAGTTGCATGTATACCGAGATCAACACTGCTATAGAAACGGTGCAAGTTAACGACGGCGAAACATTCCGAAAAGCACACAGTTGTGTTAGAGCCAAGAGGCACTAAAGTTCGGGTGAATGACTATTCGGAGGAAATCCTGCGTCGTTTGTCGAGCCCCAATCAATCTTATAACTCGAGCACTTCCTTTCTCTACCTACAAACGATGTGTGGCGCTTTTTTACAGCCGTCTTAAATGGCGCCGTAATGCGTGTTTACGGCTTGTGTGGGCCCAACCGCGTTGTCTTGCGCAACGTGCTTTTCAGCTCGACGCCCATTTTGTGGCCGTGGTCGGCCAGATACTTGTGCTGTGCACCATTACCCTTGGTTGGCGAAATGGCGGGGGCCGATGTATATACACGCATTGTCGAGAACAGCTACTTTCTCTCGCCTATAGTAAAAAACTTTTACTTGTAGTAGCGTCGGTGCGGTTTACATCTGTACTTGCTTTTTCACCCGCTCCCGCTGGACGTTGCGAATAGGTGGCATAAGCTCCGTCATCCTTGATTCGCAGTCTTTTAAGACGCAGATATAGCGTTGCCAAGCTAGGCGATGACACTGGGAAGTTGTGCGTTATAATCTATTGAAGTGGGAATCTACTGCTGATTGATTTTATTTAATTTGCTCTATTTATTTTTTAGTGGAGGGGGGGGGCGGTTCGAGTCGTGTGCCGGGGTCATGTCATGTCATCGCAATCCTGCGGAACGTTCATTAAAGGGAGAAAAAATTACCCCTTCTCAGTTTAGATTGTTGCTCTGGGAGACTTCTTCAGTGTCTTACTTTGCACGGTATGTTGGAAGCATAGAAATGCGTTGCGAATGTTTTTGTTTATGTCGCTTATGGCGTCCATCTTCGAGTGCCTATGACAGGAGCCCTCCTCTTCCTCCTTCTCCCCCGCACATTCGTTAAAACAACGTTCAGCGCAAGGACACCTGGTGTCAGTATATAGAACTTTGTTAATTGTATCCCATTTCACCGCTTGTGTATACGTACACGTTTGAAAAGCACTTGTTCGAACTTCTCCAGCAGCTGCTTCAACAGTTCGTTGACCCCGTAACATATTGTAGCCGCGCATTGCGGTAATACGTGGGGATGTTTGTTCATCACGTATCGTTCTCTCTGACGTTTCATTGACTTTCGAACGTGATGTCGTCAACTGAAGCGTGCGCGAGTATGGCTTGTACTCGCAATTCGGTTGCGCGTGCTTACAGAAAGGAAACCGGTGCTGGTCGATTGCGATGTCGGACTTGGCGAGGATTGTCATGCCAGTTGCGAGAAGTTTAAACAAACCTAATTAAAAAGCTAATATAGTGGCATGTGCATATAATTCGAACGTGTAATCGCTAATACCCTTCTGTATAGCTTCCATTAGTGAGGTCAAACGTTCGCAGGCAGGCAGTGACGTACTGAATACTTCGTCTTGTAAGGGATGTTCTTGGTATCGGCACTGTTGATACTCTGTTTACTTGATGAGGTCATCATGTGCTCGTGCTGCATGTATAAAAAAGTATAAATGTAATCCCGTAGAATGTCGAACACTGAAGCCTATCACACAGTCTGGCCGCAGTGCGACTGAGTATACGTGTGCAGTATTGTCATGCGCGCAGTTACTGTACGTATATCGTTTCGACTTACTCCAGGCCTTCTGATGCATGACTTCGAAAACATACGCTTTAGTTTTGCGGTGTGGTCAGCAGCAATCGACCTCTCTTACATCGTTTTGCTTCAATATACGACGACTACGTATACTGCGGCCAATAGGAAAAATCCGACGCCGTCCGCCGTTCTTTTCACACGCGTCAAGGAACTCATTTCAATATTGCGGCCAGACGCGCACGCTTCGGCACGTCCTTGCTAGAAGCTTATCGTCAGCCTGATCTCATTCATCGTGCGACTCGCTCGTTTTTCGTCGTTTGTTTTGCGCCAGTCGCGTCTCAGGTTTTTTGCGCAACGAACTCGTCGTCCGTTTCGATAACGTCATATGCCCTCCTCCCTCCATCATCACACTCGCTGGCATCTTTCCACGCTCCGCCCGCTCCCTAATAGCTCATTGTCGGCGTCGACCTCCATCATTCCCCGCACCGGAGGAAGGCTCGTGTGTGCTCTCTATTCAGGACTCGTTTGCGTCGCCGCAGTTGCGTAAGGTCTTGGTTGGTTGGCAGCCGTCCCTTCGGACGTTCTCTTCCTGGAAGGCCGGGAGAGATTCCCCGCTAGCATCTCCCAATATCGCGAAGTTATATCAGTTCCGTCGCTGAAAAAACGTAACGACGCGTGTCGACTCGCGTCCATGGTGCCCGATAACGCTTGCTGTGGAAGCCAGGCTGTCAGATCGGGTGGACTCGCGCCCATAATTTTTCTCGCTGGTCCCGTGTCATTGCTTTTCCTTTATGTGTGAAAACACAGCAAAGCCTCCCCCCCCCTCCCCTCCGCCTTCTTTGCCATTTGTAAAGGGCGTATGACGTAGCATACCGTATATTAATTAGTTGCTCGCACTTTAATGCACCCAGCAGTTAGAGGCCATTTGCTAATTTCGTAATAATAATTAGGGTTTTTACGTTACATCATGATGTCATTATAAGAGATGCCGTAGTAGAGGGCTCCGGAAATTTATACCAGTGGATGTTCTTCAACGTGTAGCTAGATCTAAGCACGTGGGCTTTTCGCTTCCATCGAAATACGGCTGCTGGTAATCATCCCGCGACTCTCGGGCTTACAGTGAAGCATCGTGACACCACCGCGGCGAGTGCTGGTTAATACCGACCGCTGTTGCCGAAATTGTATGTCCGCTATAGTGTTGGATGAATGATCGTTATAGTGTTAGCTAGCATCAGCTGTTGTAACGACGGTATACGTCGTCTTCACTCGATCCAGTGATAAAGTTGTTGCGTTGACACACGCACACACACACGCACACACACACGCACGCACACACACACACGCACGCACGTACACACGCACGCACGTACACGCGTACACGCGTACACACGTACACGCGTACACACGTACACGCGTACACGCGTACACGCGTACACGCGCACACGCGTACACGCGCACACGCGTACACGCGTACACGCGTACACGCGCACACGCGCACACGCACGCACACGCACACACACACGCACACGCACACACACGCACACGCACACGCACACGCACACACACGCACACACACACGCGCACACACACACACACACTATTATTATTATTATGCCAGGATCTAGTTTATTGGCTGTCAGGTTCCCGTAAACTTATTTTTACGATGCTCAGATGGATGATTGAAAGGATAGGGTTGGCTTTGACGGGATCGCGAGCTGCATATCGGAGAGGGTAAATGAAACTAGTTGTATACGTTTGGTGATTACGCAATGCGTACGATGATTATTCATGCATGAAAGAAACTACTGCGATAGGTGTGTTGTGTCGCTAATTGTATTAGAGTGTGCACAACGTGCTTGAATAAATTACAATAATGGCAGTGGCGCTGTGCTTCGTTTTTAGTATAGAGTTCAGTAAATAGCCGGACGGATTATTTCTCTTCTGTTCGCCTTAACGGGGCTTGCGAAAATGGCACACGCTGTGGTGCCTTGCCTTAGTATTGGTTGATTGATTGATATGTGGGGTTTAACGTCCCAAAACCACTATATGATTATGAGAGACGCCGTAGTGGAGGGCTCCGGAAATTTAGACCACCTGGGGTTCTTTAACGTGCACTTAGTATTGGTTGGACAAAGTAAATATGTGAAGTCGTTAAGAGGCAAATAGTGACACCAGTGAACCGTGACAGTGTATAGCACAGAATGCGCGTCGTTCGGTGATACGTGCTGGCACGAAATAAACTGACTCGCACTGCTTAAAATATACGCTCTTTAACACATACACAATGTTACTTCGATAGTGTTAATCAAAGCGTTTCAGGACACGTTACATGGCGTTGGAGTTAAGCTTGGTGGCGACAGTATGCGGTAGTATAGGGTATGTGCGAGGAGCTATATCATATGCCGCATTCAGGAACTGCCACTCTAATATACAGCGAAAGATACCGCTCATGTCGCATTGCTGTTGCATTGATGCATCGTCTACTCGTGGTGTTGGAGTGATTTGACGATTTACATAACCATTTACTAACTTTATAGTATAGGGCCATCAGGACCGTTTTATAGTATTGGAATAAAGCTGAAACATCAGAAAGTAGTAACTAAGAAAGGGAAAGTAGACAACCACTCGATTGTATATTACGAAGTCACAAGGCTTCATGACAAAAAAACTATAGTTCATGTATAGTAACTATTTGATAAGCATTTATTATGAAAAGAAGTAGGCGTGTAAATGCGAACACAACAGATCAAGACAACATAGTTAAGGCCGGCGTTTTGTGTTGTCTTGATGGATTTTCCATGTGTATGCAGCCGAGTTGTCTCCATTTGTCTACACAGCGTTCTTTTATGACATTCACCGAAATCTCGGGGGCCGATTTTCTTTTTCTCTTTCCGCTGCATTCGCGCCTGGAATGAGTCTTCCGTGTCGCAGGATACCGAACTTTTCCTTTGTTCACCTAATAGCTAAATCGTGTATGCGGAACGAGGGACAACGGCGAATTAATGCTTTCATTCATGGTTCGGAGACACTACAGCACATGTCAGCTTGTCTGAAGCGCGTTGCGCAATTCGGGCTCCCGCTAGGGCGATTTCTCATCTGTCGAGGCGTTGAGAAATGTGCCGCTTTACCGGAGGAATGAGCGTGCAGTCGTCGAACGCTCGTAACCCTCCACTCTTCCGAGGAACGCTCGTAACCCTCCACTCTTCCGAGCTGACCCCGCCGACCGAGTCGGGCACGATGAGGAACGCTGCTGGTCTCCTTCCGGCAGGACTGCGCACGTAATGGCTGCGTACGCTTCGTTATTTTTTCTTCTTTTTTTTTCTTTCGTCTGAACGCGCTTCTTGAACGGACACCTGTAAGCAACCCCCCGCCTAAAGGTGAGATCTCGGCCTTTTCCTCGCTCGTTCGGCCCGTCTCTACACTGGCGCTCTCTTTCGCGACGAGTGTAGTGTGAACCTGTATCAGACTTCCTGTTTTTATTCTTTATTTTTTTGTAGAACGGTTGGCACGTTAACCTGCGCCTAGCTCCCTTGAAGTGAATCCATCACTCTGTGCGTGCGTGCGCTTCGTGTATGCACTCCGGTATCGCGCCGCATCTTTTGCGAAGGGAACGTGACTAACAGCTTGCCACGCGATCTGGACTCGGATGCGTCTGAAAGAAGCACCGGAAAGGATATTTTTTTCTTTGAGAGTATATATACGTCAAAGTTGGGAATGACGCGGCTATACTGCTGTTCGCGTATCCCATATGCCGTCTTTCCCGGTCGGTATAACGGTCTCTGTTTTTGCACGCGCTTGCAGTGAAAGCGCCGCCGATGCGGCGCAAATACCTGCAGTGTTATAGCGACGCCTATAGCTGCGTAAAACACCCTGCAACTACGACGCAATCAGCACTCAGACTTGAAGTGTATTATTATTTCTTCTAGCACAGACTAAAAACGTCCTCCTGGGCTAAAAGCTTCTCTCAACGTACCGAATATCGCGCATCCTGCTCTGCATCGCAAATCACCAACCAGCTTCTGTTTCTGAACCTAAATTAGACACGCTTATCTGAACCTGACCCTCTGCTTTATAGCACGTGCACCTCAACACTTCGATCGGATGATCCGGTTCTGCAAGCGCGCACCGCGGTTATGCATATACACACAAGTATCTCCACATTGTGTGCACCCATGTCACGCCCCAGGTGCCGACCATTACGTACACGTTTGGAGAGGCTGTGTGCCCTATTGGCGGCTCTTGTTCGGGATGCCAGCCGTCTTTGCTGGCGGCGTTATCGCGGAGAACTTACAGGGCCTCAGTAATGGGGGGCTGCCACCTCCCTTCCTCTTCAACTCTTGTCTCCTCGTTTAACTGGCTCCTTACGTTCTCGCGTCTGTGCATGAATATGTCTCTGCGTCCCTGCTTTTATGATGTTTTTTTCATTCTTCGACGTTAGCTCTGTGGACCTGTGCTTTCTCGAAGGACCGGTTTCTGTGGGGACCCCAGCTGCGTTAAGCGCAGCCGAGCCGTTAAGAATTTTTCTTACGTATATTTCTTTTTTATTCTTATGTTCTGCTTCTGCTTGACACGTTCTTTGTGAATATGCAAGCACTGTGAGCTTCGCTGGCTTTTTTTTTTCTCGTTTTGACTGGTTATTTTTCTGTTCTGTTTTCCTGGTATGCTCTTCAGTGACGGCCTAGCTCTCTTGTGGTCGTGAGGCAGCTGCGTACGTATACCTCGGAGTGTCGGCGACGTCCTATGTACGCGACGCCTTGTCCGTCCATGCACAAACTCTCCTTCGTGTCATCTTTACGTTTTTTGGTTTTTCTTTACCGCGAGAACCACTTAGTACGGGTTCTTTTCTTTCTTTTTTTTCCTTTTTTTCCATACCATTTGCATAAAGGCATCGCGCTCGAGAGCACATTTGTAAAGTGTCTCCGAGAAACTAGAGAAGAGTCTATCCCTTTCTTTTTCCCCCTCTCTATCTGTCTGCGACGTGGTGAATTCATTCGTAGTGCATGAAATGATGCAGACGTCATGCTTTCCACGAAACACACACGGAACGCGTACGTGTTAATCTGATAGCGTGGGTGTAATAGACTCCGGCGACTGACTGTACCGACTGTTTGAGCTGATTGTATGAGGCCCTCCGAATGACTGCATGGTCGCGCAACAGTGTCCGTCTGACACGTCTGGGCATGCGCGCGACGGATGACGTCACACCTAAATCAATTGGGTGTGCGGAAGCTTAAAGGAATGCACGTGGGAAGAACGACAGTTCATTATTTAGTAGTCTCATAGGCCACCCGGTTATTTGCAAGTTATGCTTAGTATTTCCGATGGAGGCGCAAATGTTGTAGGCCCGTGTACTCAGATTTGGGTGCACGTTAAAGAACCCCAGGTGGTCGAAATTTCCGGAGCCCTCCACTACGGCGTCTCTCATAATCAAATGATTGTTTTGGGACGTTAAACCCCACAAATCAATCAATCAATCAAGTTATGCTTAGTATATGGTAAGGTTGACTGCTTTCATACAGCTAGAGCAGCAGGTCTTAAGTCGGGAGCTGTCGGGCTGGGGTATAGGCGTTGCTGACTTTGCATTAAATTTTAGGAAGAGGCTTCTCTTTGCCCTAGACTGTTAAGTATGCGTACAGTACGGTCTACTGCTAGCGGGAACACGTGAGCTCGCGGCCGGCTTGCCGCGCGGCGCTAATTGGTGGTGAGATTTGCAAGAGCAGTGCATGCGCGTAAATTCGTAAGGTTGTGCGCGCGTAGTATCGTCTGCTGCATCTCATCCTATACGCATGCATGAAAGGGTTGGAAAGCGCTTCCGTACTTCTGCGGTGCGATTTCTTTAGTTCTCACTCTTCCTGATGCTCGTAGAATTTCTAACAAGCACGAAAAATATGTGGTTTTGTTTACTGCCGTAGTTTTTTCACAAGCCATCACCGCTGAGCCCATCATATTTTTCACGTGTACTGCTCGCTGCAACTGGCCGTTTTTGATAACAGATAAGGCTACAGAATCCTGATGCAGCGAACCTTTTTTTTTTTTTACCATGAAATGTCGGTTTAATAAAGAAGAGAGAAGCCGCGTCGGTATCAGTTGACTTACAGTGCGAAAACTTTCATATAAAATGTCTAATGTCTTTATTCGATAACCCCAGTTACTCTGTATTTCATGAGATTTTAAAATACCACTCACGTTTTGGTCAATACCTCACGGTGGGTATATGAGCACCAAGGGAAGGGAGATGAATGGATGGAACAACTTTCTATAGTACTGGGAAACGTGACTAGCGCGCAGTGGACTTCTCCCACGTTAACAGAACAAGAAACGCAAAGTGCGAAGGGTCATGGCTCTTTAGCGCACGCGTGCATGGGCACAGAACTAGCAGAACTAGCAGACACGGAGCGCGCACCACCTTGATGAATCAATGCGCATGCGCCGTATTTTGAAGTCTCGCCAGCAGTGAGTGCTCCGCAGACTGCCGGCTGGACCGTGTTGTACACATACATACATACATGCATACATACATACATACATACATACATACATACATACATACATACATACATACATACATACATACATACATACATACATATTTACATACATACATATTTACATACATACATATTTACATACATACATATTTACATACATATTTACATACATATTTACATACATATTTACATACATACATACATACATACATACATACATACATGCAGGCATACATACATATTTACACACATGCAGGCATATTTACATACATGCAGGCATACATACATATTTACACACATACATACATACATACATACATACATACATACATACATACATACATACATACATACATACATACATACATACATACATACATACATACATACATACATACATACATACATACATACATACATACATACATACATACATACATACATACATACACACAGACACACTGATGTATATATGTATATATACATACACACAGACACACTGATGTATATATGTATATATACATACATAGATACATAAAGGGCTTATGGGTTGGAGTAGTGTTGCCCTACATTCGCCCCCCCCCCCCACTTTCTTTAGTAAGGGTCTGCTATTGGTACCGACGTGTGCAACTGAGCGAATAACTATTTTGACAGTTTTCCAATGCGCACTTATTATTAGTCCACAGAACTTATGAATATGCTAGTGAGCAATGCAAGCGTTTGCCTTATTGTGCGCGATTTCTTCGTCTCGTCGCATGGTTACCGAGTTCACTTTGAAAAGATGCTCGTATACCACGCACGCATCGTGCTACGCATTACCTGACTAAAGTGTGGAAGTGACCTGGAATATTATCAGCCGAGAACTGCATTGGACCGCCGTGACGAACGCTATCCTGCCGTACAACAGCACCGATAACGTGCGGTTGTTTATGATAACTCGTCCCTGAACTGCGCTGTCAGGGCGAGTGCGTGTGCGCCAGAAACCAGCAGGCAAGTGTTAGTCAAGTCGTTGTATATATACACGGGGCTGTGTTGAGCTCTTTTCTTATACGGTGGGCCTCCTGCTCTTTTTATAAAGAAACTCTTGCGAGGATTTCCCACTCGCAGCTGTCATTGACTTGAGCGTCGCGATTGCTCATGGCTTATTGCGAGAATGTCGCCACAGCGTGAATACGAAAAGAACCCTCCGCATTGATATGTGGGGTGTGACGTCCCAAAACCACCATATGATTATGAGAGGGACGCCGTAGTGGAGGGCTCCGGAAATTTCGACCACCTGGGGTTCTTTAACGTGCACCCAAATCTGAGCACACGGGCCTACAACATTTCCGCCTCCGTCGGAAATGCGGCCGCCGCAGCCGGGATTCGATCCCGCCACCTGCGGGTCAACAGCCGAGTACCTTAGCCGCTATAGCAGAAGAACCCTCCGCATTAATCGTGCCATCCACCCTGCAGTGCGCGCAGTCTGCAGGCCGCGCCAGCGAACACACGAATATAGCACCGCCACTCTCGGTGCAAAATATACGGGCGGCCTATGCGCGACGAGGCGATGCCGTTTTTGTTCCTGCATGCGCACACGCTTCTTTGATCGGCTGCATACCGCTGCGTGTACACTCCGAGAGCGAAAAAAGCCTGACGCACACGTGTTGTGCATATGTCTGTGGCAGAAAAGAAATCCTGGGAGTTATTTGTGAAGGGTCTTTCGTGCCTTAGTATTAAAGAGGAGAGGGAGAAGTTTTGTGAGGCTACTATACGAAACATAATATCGACAAGGCGGAGCTTTGTTATTATCGCAAGGCGCGTCTGGAATACAGTGACCCATCCTCGGTAATTTATACCCGAGATGTCAACTTCTTCTGCAGTCGATTATTTTTCCGAGCCCTCGGAAGGATCATCTGTTGTATAGTATTCAACTTTATCAGCATATGGCGACTTTAGCCATTTTTGATTATAGCTAGCTCGTTTCGTCAACAACCCAGTCGTGCATGGGCATTGCTGGAAGGCCTTGAGGCACACGTGTCACTTATCAGTCCTGTTTCTTTTTTCTTTTTGTATTTATGCAACGATTGCAGATTGAAGTTACGTACGAACCGTCGGGTAAAAAAAACTTCTACCTTTTCTTTTTCTTCTCTGTGACTGACTGACCCCGTATTCTAGAACGTCCCTTCACTCAACGCTTCACCTTCACTTGAGAAAGCCGATGGGAGCGCCGTCTATAGGCACGACAAGTCACTGCATATCAGCGATAATCTGCTGCGATTTTTGAGTAGCGCGGCGTCATTTTTGAGCCGAGCTTTGGCGCACTGCTCAACTCTGTCAAGTGAAGGGTGAAAGTCGAGTTGAGGAGCGTCTGTGAATACGGGCCTGATTTCCTCGACCAAAGAGCGGTGTTCCCCTTCCGAACATTTTATTTACGCAGCCGCCTGTCGCCGCACACGCATGCTTGCTCCGTTCGCATTACTGTTCGACGTCGCGTGCACGAATGCTATTCGGTGTGGCCTGCATGCAGGAGCCTCGCAAAAGCAGTGCGCTCTGGTGGCCGCGCTGTTCGTTTGTCCAGGCGTTTGCCCAAAGAGCGCGTGGCCGTCGTTTCGCCGCTTGCTTGTCGGCTGTGTACGCCTTTTCGTGAGCCACTAATTGTCCGCGATGAAACTCAGCAGCGGCGCGCGCCATTAGTTCTGTGCGTATCTATCCTTTGGTTCCCGAACAAATGAACCGCGACTTCAATTGCTTCGGTGTTGCTTATTTTCAGAAAGCTTTGTGGTAGTATACTAAGGTAATCATAAATGTGTTGGAAACCGAGACTGAGTTTTAGTACGTTCCGTAATTCCTTTGGTGGCATTATTCAGTGAGTTTCCCGCATATATGTGAATTTTGTCGGTCGTGCGTTCTCTCCATCAAAAAATGGTATCGGTTCCCGTTGCTTCCCTCGTCAAACGTCTACGCTGCGGTGTTAATCGCAAGGGCGTAGCCCCTTTCATGCATAGATAAATTCACTTCTTTCCGGCAGCCCTTCAGTGCGTTCTGCAATATTTTAATATCTTCTGTCAGTGTCGCTTTACTTTGCCTCGTACGGAAGCTAATGTATTCCTCCAAACATGGTATGCTGCCAGTCTCGCACAGGTCCGTTTAGTATATATTTGCACGTGTTAACAGTGTCCTTACGTATTGTTTTCATTCACTACGAGTCTAGCGCTCATTAAGTGAATTATCCATTTAAAAATAAAACCGTAATATCATACGATTCTAGCTATAATTAGATTGATGTTTCCTGGTTTCTAGCGATTTCCTGAACGAAGTGTGCGAACACGGGGTTTTCTACGAAGTCTAAATTTGTGTGCTGTAACTTTCTTTTCGAGCCTGCACATCACGACGTCTTTACGATGACCTCAGTTATAATCGCATTTATGGGAACTAACACAACAGCCCTGCCACGACCTATTCGATTATGGAATTCACTTCCTAACACCACTGTTACACAAACAAGTAGGGACAGATCTACGGAACACCTATCCCTATACAGTACTCATCATAACAAATATTCGCACTTGTCATGTTCACATTCCGTTTTGTAACACGTAATGCAATTTGTTTTTTTTTCTCCCTCTTGTCAAGCTGTGTGCATGCTACCATAAAAATGATTCATCTTTATTTCTCTTTTTTTTTGCTGGGTGTTTTTCGGCATCATTGTTGTATTTATCCTAATTTTAGCTTTGCTTCGCAGTCTTCTGTCTAGTTTACCCTTTGATGTTTTTGTGTGTGCTCATGCTGCGTGCATTTTTAAACGTGTCCTTTTGTAGCAATTCATATTATTTATTATTTACTCATTAATTTTAAGCAGTCCTAATAATATTTGCCTCCTAATTATATTTCTTACATCGCATTGCCAGCACGTGATTATTGTATACCGATTTTGCACTTATGTAATTGGTTTCTTTAGTTGTTTCTTATCTTGTGATGTTCCCCTTACTCAATGCTCCCCATGGGGTCTGTAAGGTGCTTTTTAAATAAAAAATAAATATGTAATTTTTACTCTCATTGCGCAAAAGAGGCATGGCAGTTTGGTGGGGTAATATCTACGGGCATTTTTGTTTTTTACAACTTTTGTCTCATTGTTGATCGGGTAGTTATCTCAACCTAATGAAATAAAAACAGCGATGCTTTTTTGAGAGCGTTTCCTTTGCAGTTCCTACGAATGTCACGAACCGACCAAATAAAAAGCACATGCCCACCTATGTTCTACAAATACGGGTCAAAAGAACGTCGCGATCAGCACGTACACCGTCCTCTCGATCCGTTGATCCCGACGGCGTCTTACCGTGAGCGCGCGCCTGCGCGTCGATATTGCTGCGTCCGCGGTCAGTCGGGCGATATATGTGGTCGGCGTGCGTATATGCACGCGGCAATGAATCTCTCGTTTTCACGTTTCGTGCTTCGCCGACTGCTAGCAAAGAGCCCTCAACGTCCGGTGTTGTGGCCGCGATGCTTGCGCACCGATATTGCACGTTTCCGAGCCCGTGGATTTGATCGGACAGAATCTGTATACCGTCTACGTCGCCTCGTGGCTCCATTCCGTCTCATTCTCATCTCTCACAGACACCTCAGCTTGCAACGTGGGCGAGAGATTCGCGGTGTCGGCTTCTGCTGCCCGCCAGTTGTTTGTGCGGTGACGTTTTTTCGTTTCGACGCAGCATGGCAGAATAGTGGTTCCCATACTCTTGCGTGGATACACAACGCACACGAGAAACACCAACGTCGCATAGAAAAAAAAAATCTAGATGGTGTTAGAAGCACTGGATCGCTGGCATGGCGTTCGGCTCTATCGCACTCCACTCGATACGGCTTGGTTGACTGTTTGATCTTCGTTCGGGCAGCATGGAAGTTCCTTGACTTGAGTGTTCTTTCGTCTTCTCAGAGTGTGCTACACCGCGGCGTCTTATTTGCGCCTAGTTTTCTTGTGCTTCTTGGCTCGTTTGGTGTTGCAGTGCCGGAAATCGAGTTGAGAGCTGTACGGTGGACTTGTGTAGTGCTGGCTTAGTTGTATCGATCTATAGCCTCGATGCGTTGTTCTCGAGTGGTGACGTGACGATACCGCGTGAGTGATCTGGTTTGGTTACGTCGGTGCAGTTTTTTTTTTTTTTTTGGCACCTTACTGGCCTTCCGTTTGTTGACATCTGCTGATGTCGTTCTCGGAATGCGTGTCTTGGGACGCTAAAAGTCGCTCGATATTTTTTTTTTCTTTCGGAGGGCGGAAATAATGTCCAGAAAGAGCAAGCCATCACGTGTGTGGGTAACAAGCAGCGTCTGGCCTGGTTTGAACTATCTCTGCATGGCGACAGTGGTTGCGCTGCGCGATGAAACCGTGAGGCGCGAGGGAAAAGCCGAGTTTGCATCATGTATACGATTACGGTTTAGCACTTTGTAGGCGTGGGACAGTAAAACCTCATTGCCGATGGTCATATTTCTGAATACTATCACTACTGCTTTCTAAACCACGTGCTTAAGTTTATTCTCGTCACCATATCACCCTTCGAAGTTTTAATGACCAATAATAGGAACAGTCCGATCCCGGCCATGCATTGTCATCTTGACACTGTCAGCTGGACGCTGCCAAAGAACATTGATGTAAGCTTCACATCAAATAATTGTTCGTTTCTCTCTCTTTCCGCTACCCCTTCCTCCATGATGCGTTACATTCTGCTTACAGTGATTGTTTCTCTTTAAGAGCGACATCATGTCCTCGATGAAGTGTTACATTCTGGTTACAGTGAATGCTTTCCTTTATGAGCGACATGATTTCTTCCATGAAGTGTTACATTATGCTTACAGTAATCGCTTCTCTTTATGAGCGACATCATGTCATAACGCTCGTTGCACTACAGCAAATTAGCATCGTCCCATGCCAGTGAAAGCAGAGAGTGGCGCTTTTGGGCGTCGGCAGGAGGGTGCAAAAAGGGCACATGGCCCCCTCAAGCCTCACCAGCACTTGCCCCCACTCAAGTTACACCAGTGAGTTCCCCTTCCCCCAACCACGATGCCACCCTGACCTGCACACCCAAGAAAGAAAAAAATGATGCCGACTACCATGTTGACTGCGCGTCTTGTGGAAGATGAGCTTATCCGTGTATATATAGCTTGCTGCTGACTAAATATTCCTGTAATTGCTCTTCTCTACCGCTTCAGAGCATGACTTGTCGATTACGCCTTCCTGGTTGGTTTCCGCTGCATGCGCGGAAGGTACAATTTGCGTGATGTAACGTTGGCAAGTTTCTGTGGTTTACATTCTCTGCCGTATTATATCCTACGAGTGAGTTTCAATTGACAGTAAACTTGCCGCTCCCCTTCTGTCGACACATGTGTGTTTGGATGTGTACAAGTTCGGCGAACAAGCGGTATTCCCTGTCTTCGAAGAAGCCTTTCTCGCTCCAAGTCTGCGGGCCACTCGGTAATTCCATCGAGCTTCTGTCTTCCACGGCTGCAGTTTCCTCAGTCGCGGGAAAAGCGACAGCTTTAAGAAGGATCAGCTGCAGCGACGTTGCAAAACACTGTCGTGGCATCCTGCCATTCAGGGGAAAGGAAAGATTAGGAGAGCGACACGTTGCTGCGTGGCGGATTGCTGTAAGCACTTTCGAGAAGTGATAGGATTTCCCTAACTGCTTGGTTGCATTATACGCTGGCCGACGATGTGCAACCTCGTGAAATATGACCCCGTGGTGCTTTGCATCTATCAATGCAAGCTGGCTTCACATATAGGCTTCACCGTTATGCAGCAGGGAAGTTATACTATATTGAGACTAATGCCTCCGAGGGTCGCGGGGCTATGTATGCAGATACGTCGCCATTTTCTTTCCTCTTTTTTTTTGCAAGAAAGACGAGATGCCTTTGTGTTCGGACTTTTTCTCATTCCTCGAAATTCGACCTTACCTCACTTAAACAAGTTGTACCCGCTCGGACAGCTGAAATCGTAAGCCATATACGTCACCGACCCTACAGTACCCGACATCACTTTCGTTTTCCCTGTGTAGTGAAACGCGCCACACAAATAAGAAGAGAACTGCAATGTTCACACATTACTATCGAAGTACAGTGATAGCAGGACCAGGATCTGAGCAGTTTTTGCAACATCATCGCAGTCGAACTTGTTCGACCGTCTGCCCGACCTGCATGCCCCGCCTGATATATCTGCATCCCCTTAGTTTTGATCGCCATGCCCTCCCACTAATCATTGTATAACCCAATCTCAGCCACCTGCGCCATACACATGTCTACTTCTTCCCCCGAGAGAAAAAAAAAAGAAACAGAAAATGATACGTGAGGTTATGGTCCGGTAGAGTATCGCGTAATAGTGTGACGTATATCTTTCAGATATGATAGGGCTCTTTCTGTAGTAATGAACTTGTGAGGAATTTCATTTTCGAAAAGCGTCAGGCATCCTTCGTCGAGTTGTCGCGCGTGTAGTCTGCGCAGACCATCCTTTTCAGCTCGGCTTTTTTTTTTTCCTTTTATTTTTACCCACGGCGACGCTCTGAGCAGTGCAGGCTTTCACGGCCCAGCTGTGCGACAACTTCGCTTCCACATGCCTTCGTGGAAGAGGCCTCGGTGCTTGCGAGCATCTCGCACTCGGCAGCGTCGGATTTCGAGCTTGTGTGCTGCCCTGCTGAATATGCGAAATTTTCTTAACTTCGCATAAATTTAGATACAGAGAAAGACGGAAGGTAATGAACATTTATTAACTAAACAGCTAGGCTTCAATTTTGTTCTTTAGTTTCTTTTTAAGCTGTGTTTCGTAAAAACGAAACGTAATTCAAGTTGCCACTATCTTTTGAAAAGGTGGTGTCACTATCTTTTGAAAGGTGGCGCAAACTTTTTTTTTCCTTTTCTTTTTTTTAGGGGGGGAGGGAGGGGGAGGGGGAGGCTAAACAAAACTATTACGAATTCGCTCGAGCTTCTAACCTTTCATGCAGTGTACTGCAAACTTAGTACGAGATGAAATTGAATGAGTTGAACTTGAACTTTCTATCAGACACTGTGTGAGATCATATGAAAGTCGATATGTTTCATTTGCCTGACAATGAATATTAGTGCGTGTTATGTACCGCTATTTAACGTGACATCGAAATTCAAGTTTCGCGTGAACGTACGCAGCAAAAGTCTAAAAACCCAAACACTTGCTAGAACGAAACGCTAACGTTATGCTTATTTTAGTGTCGGCATCACTGTTTTGGTTCGTTTGAAGACTCGGTGTGGAAGACAAGGACCAAGCGGGATGTTCTTGTGTAAAAGTGCAAGCTTTATTTTGATAAAGCTTACGTTTCAAGTTCTAGGTCGATCATATTAGGGTGACTGCTTCGAAAACTTTTTATAAAACTTATCAGGTGGCTTGAGGACAAAGTGGAAAAAATTGCTGTTTGTTCTCGCACTATTCTTCTCTCTCTCTCTCTCTCTCTCTCTCTCTCTCTCTCTCTCTCTCTCTCAAAAAAAAAATTACGGTCCTCCTTTCTATATGATGCATACTCATCAAACTTCACGCAGATCTAGCCTTGCAAAAAAAAAAAAGAAACTGCAGCTGCTGTGAAGTCGACTGACGTTGGCTCGAGCGTGGTGCGCCGTTATCGCGGGGAAAGCCCGGTTGACGTGATACGGAATAAAGTACAAAGTGAGGTCGGGAGAAGCTGATATTTTGAGAACTGATGTCGCAGGCGCGTGCGCGATTTCACGTGCGAAGTTGCGCGTTGCGTTGCTTGTGGCAATGCGTGGCAGCAAACGCTTGTAGGGCGCAGAGCGTGAGTATTTGATCGGTGTGGTATGGTATATGAATAACTTTATTAAGCTCTTGAGAGTCAGTGTAAGACTGATGCTGGCTGCTCCCGCTTCGGAACAGAGAGGCAAAGGCCCCTCCGCCGCCACACGGGCCCTTTGGGCAGCCCCGTGTCGGTCCGTCAGCACGTCACTGTGCAGCAGTCGCCGCCACTACTGTTCACCGAGAGAAGCATCACCGGCCGGTGCCGAGCAGTGCCAGAGCATGTGGTCAAAATCGAGCAAGCCCCCACCATTAATATGCACTGTAATCGTGAAGACTCGCGCTCCGGATTAATTTTTGTGTGTGCGTGTGCGTTTTTTTTTTCATCGTGTGAATGGAATAAAAGATAAAGAATTCTTCGCAATAGCAGGGTCCGCGCGGGGTCAGCATGTTCCATGCACATGTGAATTGAGGGCACTCGTGCGGATGCTTATTACATCACAGAGGTTTTCATGCGATCACTATTTTTCATGCGCATCATGTCGTGCTTAAACAGCGGCTATTTCTATGTATTCGTTACAGGACACTTTATTAACTAATGAATAGGTGCCCGTTATATACGATTACGGGTGTTAGCAAAACTTTGGAATGCGGAATTAAAGAGAGGGTTTTCGTGAATTCGCTGTGCGGTCTGCCAGGTTGTTAACTTTTCTTTTCTTCTTTTTCTTTTTGCCAAAGCTCGCACAGGGCAGGGCTCGTTAGAGATTGAGACATACACCTCCATCTGGCAGTGTATATCATATAGGAATGAAATGATGATGATGGAGATGGTGATGACGACGATAGTGGCGAAACTAGCATGAGACTGATGGGTAGCTTCCTTTTTCTTCTTTTCTACGATATTGGGATTTTTGCCTATAACTAACAAACCATTATAAGTAGCGCCATTTGCAATCATTGCACGAATACCAATGGCCTTGCTGTGTGTGGGGAACTGCAAAACCTCACGCGGTGCTTCCGAACTAGTGTCCGCACGTACGCCTTTAATCTCCTAGCCGTCTCGCATTGCCTGTAACGGCGGTTAGCCTTCGATGCATCTGTGTATCGCCTTCCCTCGCACGACATCTTGCAACCCGGCGCTGGGTCGCCTTGCTACAGGGTCTTTGCGTATACATTTCGCGCACTGCGACTTCGATGGCAGCGGTGTATACCGAAAACCCGTTGTATCTACGGCGCATGCATTCGTGTTACCGCCGGAGCCGCTCTCGCATTACCATGTGCGAGAATCGAGTGTGTCCGTCCATACTGCCGGTATGGGCATGCCGGCGCCTCCTGTTAAGATAGCCATTGGTTTCCCACGGTGTACGAGCCGTCGTCCTTCTCGCGTTGCTTCGCGTAGCGGCTTCGTCCGGCGCCGCCTTATACTTTTTGTGGTGGCCTTATGTCCCGGCCATGCTCCTGGTGGTGCATGCATGCAGAGGAGCTCTAGGCGGCCTCTTTAGCGAGCCGCCGCGTGACCTTGCAAGTCTCGGCGCTTCCCTTCGCTCTTCCGGCAAACGCCCCGCGCGTACTCGTCCATGTGAACTGGTGCATGGGGCGAACGTAGGAGCAAGACTGAAGCGTTGTTCCCGTCGTTCTTATCTTTGTAATGCCAACGGCATTCTTGAATTGCGTCCCTCGGGTGACCATGCGTTCGTTCCTTTGTAAGGTAACGCGTTGTGGTCAACTTGGCAGAATCTTTTGTGTAGGCGTGACCGTGCTGGTTTGCCTGAGTAAAGAAGCAGCACCGTACAGTTGGTGCAGCAAGTAACTAATAAAGTGGCCGCTCCAAATATCACACGTGACATGTGATATCTAATGTCTGGTAGAGTCGGCAAGGTGGTAGCTGATGCCGGCTAGTGCTTGGCAAACGTAGGTTGTATACTACCTCACTTGACATTTGCAAACAATGCTTTGCTTATGTGACAACTGTTAACCACGTACGAGTTTTTCGCTCCGGTGTAAATTGTTTCATTACGTTAAATAGTATTGGGAGCAAGCGTTCTACCCAAGGCGGACTACCCGGATGACTGTCAACAGCATTCATCTTCCGTGCTCGCAAAGGTGGGTAGCACCGACCATTGCCGAGTGCTTCCGTGTAGCGTATACGTCTTCTCCACACATCCCCAAGTCTCTGGTTGTTTTGAAAGTTGAGCGAAAACGACAAACTCACTCATATTCAGAAAAGTGGCTCCAGAATTAAAAAAAAGATTACAAAACGAAGTTCGGTTGCTAAGCGCAGTATAGACGTCCACGGCAGGATTGCGATGTTTGGGCTCTGGTGTGTGCTAATAGGCCTTGCGCCGGCGCAGGGTTGGGTCGCATGTCAGCGCGCCTATTTTCTTCGGGAGACGCCTGCCAGTCGGAAGTCTCGACAGTTCAGGTGTCCGGCTACGGCGTCCGGTGTTCGCCCTGCTGCTTCTGTCTTCGGCTCAGCTATAGGGCAGACATCTGGAGCGTCCTTTCTTTGTGCAATCGGTGGCGGCGGTGTCCAATGGCGCGTAGTTCTCTTGTGTGCCGAGGGGGGGCCCGTCTGGTCTGCGTTGGCGTGAAGGCTCCGTCTTGTCTGCACTACTGTCTGTTTGCGATATGTTTTACGTGTATTTTATTCTTACTTTTGAAGTCTTCGTTTTGTCGTGGAGAGAGGGCCTGGCGCCGAGCAAATACGATGCTCTTCAAGGCTGCAGTGTTCGGTTTCCTTCCTTGTACTTTTTTTCTTTTTTCTTTTCTGTTCAAGCGTTGTTCGAACGGTTTCCATGCTGCTGCCGTCGTTCCCACGTCCGGCTTCCAGATGTACACTATATTGTTTGTAGAAAGACGTCGCCTACACAACCCTTCGAGTCTACAGCGTTTGATTACGTGTGTTTGGCTCAAGCAGTCAGCGGGACACCTTATCCGGTGTTTGTCCGCGCGCGTTGTTGTCCGCGGCGATCGATTTCCACGGCTGGCCCAGTGGCTTGCGTGAGTTACCATTAGAGATATATCATTACGTATGATGCTATCTCGAGCGCTGACAAAATAGTCCGTAATAGACTCCCTGATAGACCAAGACAAGCGGGGAGCTTTGTCTGGTGGAAGTCATCATAGGGGAGCCCACAGAAAACTAGATTTATGCAACCTTTGTTATGCGTATACGTAGCGTCAGAGACTGTGTGATTGTTAAATGTTACGTGAATCCAGGTACACGTTGGTGTACCTTTTACGTATGGTGCTGCATGCATGCATTTCGTCAGCGTTATTTAAGAGGGAAGTCAGCCACAATACAAGCCGATGCCTTTGCTCCAAGCGCCACCGTCCGTTCACTTTTCCATCTTATCTTTACTATGTCGCCGTCAAGCACGGGTGGATACACGAAGCTCGTTGTTACCGTCTGCGCTGGTTAGGAGATGGTCAAGAACATTGTGACAACGTGAAATTAGTTTCGGCATCGCGTGTCACTCACGTACATTTGTCCGTACGAGAGTATTTGAGTACGGTGGTTGTCAGCCTCCTATGAGATGTGCTTTCGCCATTTTCTCTCATTCCCCTTTACACCCGTTGCCGGGACAGAGTAGCCTATTTGGTTGAGGTTCTTTCTCCGTGGGTTTAGCCGTGATTAACCTCTCTGTCTTTCTCTCTTCCTCATTATCTCTCTCTTTAGCCCTTCGTATTGGTGTGACTCGTACAACGGGGCCGGTACTTCGGCGAAATTTTATTGCTGTGCGTAGGTGCGATTCAAGGGTGCTGCGCATAATGATATGCATGGCTGATACAGTTCGCGTGTGAAGAAAGATTATCTGCTTTCGGCGTGAGCCTGCATGCAGTGATCGATTGATATGTGGGGTTTAACGTCCCAAAACCACCATATGATTATGAGAGACGCCGTAGTGGAGGGCTCCGGAAATTTCGACCACCTGGGGTTCTTAAACGTGCTCCCAAATCTGAGCACACGAGCCTACAACATTTCTGCCTCCATCGGAAATGCAGCCGCCGCAGCCGGGATTCGAACCCGCGACCTGCGGGTCAGCAGCCGAGTACCTTAGCCACTAGACCACCACGGCGGGGCTTGTTGCGCCTTTGGGTAGCGTGGTGCGGACTCGGGCCATCCGAGTCCCCGGAGAGGACGAGTAGAGAAGCCGGAGAAGGAGAAAAAAATGTTTATATACAGTATTTACATGGTAGCGTGGTACAACATGAAAAGAGAATCACACACGAGCGCCTCTGCGCTAGCGTTTTTATACATCGTCCGCCTTCCCAAGATCCCTTGCAAAGAAAATTTATGCGCAGGATACTCCAATGAGATCGTCGTCTTCCTCTCCGTCCCCGAAGAGGGAAAGCCAAACACCGCCTCCCTCTGAACCTAGGAAAGGGGCAAGACATGCCCAGTTCGCTGTTTGGTGAGGGAGACCCCACGCGCCAGCGTGGCACCACAGTGAGATGACGTGGAATCCCATGCGCAAAGTCGCTCCCTGATGCAGCCAGGTTGACTCAAGCAAGGCAGAATACCCCGTACAGCTGCTGGGTCGACGCTGCTTCGGAGTGTTGCTCTCGGCGGCTGACAAAAGCTTGGCCAACGACTTTTGTGTCAAGAGGAGCCGGCGACGTGGTTTTTCCAGATTGTCCGCGTCCGTCGCCGTCCCGGTGCAGGGTTGACTCATCAACAGCTGCCAGGTGCCAGCAGGCCGCGAAGACCACGTGGAACTTGGGCGAGGCACAACAGCACCCCCGCCGCCAGATGATACATCGGGAGGTCGAGTTGTTCCATGCAGCTCGGCCGGGTCGATGTCGGCGACGTTCCGGCAAGGCTCTTGCTTTCTCGAAGGGCCTGGTCAAACTGGAATGCTCCAAGAGCTGGCCTCTGCGCCCTGCTTCGGTGAAAAGTGGGTGACAAGCTCCAAGAAACGACCTTTGTCAGCCACACACAATGCGACAAGCACCGCGTGCACGCCACTCTCATCGCCAGGCCTCCGATTTTACAAAGCAAACATCTTATCTTAATAACTTAAGCTCAAGGAAACAATGTGCATACCAATCGGGACAAGTGTCCAGTAACTCTTTCATACGTAACTCCATTTGGAATCGAGATAACATTATAATCAAGCTAAACAAGCAAACTGTAGAGCTCGGGACAACGAGGGAGTCAGTGAAAAATTTCTCTACGCCCTCACTGTAACACATTGAAAAAAAAGTACACATAAACTAGGTAAAGGTAAACAAAATAAATCAAACAAACCTTCCGCGTCTTTTGACGAGTCAAAACGCTCGACTTAGGGCGTCTGCATTTGTATGAAGGCCACCTCTCTTGTAGCGCACCTCGAAATTGTGCTGCTGCAGTGCTATGCTCCATCTGAGCAAACGACCATTCTTAAGTGACATTTGGTGTAACCAGGTTAGTGGAGAGTGATCAGTTTCTATAATAAACTTAGAGCCAGCAACATAGCAGCCTAGTTTTCGTACGGCCCAAACAATGCAAGCACATTCTTTTTCCGAAGTGCTATAAGCCTCTTCCCTGCTGCTCAATTTGCGACTCAAATACAAAACCGGCCGCTCCTCTCCACTCTGGTCCGTCTGACATAGCACTGCTCCTAAACCGCGTTCGCTTGCATCACACTGAATAGTGAAAGGTTTTGCAAAATCCGGTGCCCTCAAGACGGGTTTCTCACTCAATGCGAGCTTCAGCTTCTGAAAAGCGTCTTCCTTTTTAGAGTCCCATTGAATGTTCACAGGTTCGGTCTTGCGTAAACTATCTGTCAAAGGGCTGGCAATCTCGGAGTAATTCGGGACGTAATGCTGATAGTAACCTGTGAGGCCGAGGAATGCTCTCATCTCGGTCTTAGTGCTGGGACGACGATAACCGACCACCGCGGCTACCTTGAGTTCGGACGGTCGACGACGCCCATTTCCTACAATGTGCCCTAAATAGCTTACTTCAGCACAGCCCAAATGACATTTCTCTCTCTTTACCGTAAGACCTGCATTTTTGACCCGTTCCAAAACCATCCGAAGGTGTTCAACATGGTCTTCCCATTTGTCCGAAAATATCGCCACATCGTCTAGGTAAGGCAGCGCAAATTTCTCGAGCCCGTGGAGAACCTTATCCATCAGGTGGCTGAAACAATACGGCGCGTTCTTGAGCCCAAAGCTCATCATCAAAGGACGAAAAGTGCCCAGGGGTGAGATAAAAGCAGCGTATCGACTCGCGCGCTCTGTCAAAGGGACCTGCCAATACCCTTTAACAAGGTCTAACGTAGAAATGTATTTCGCCTTAGACACTGTCTCTACCCTCTCTTCAATGTTAGGAATAGGGTAAGTCTGGTCGACTGTTACAGAGTTCAGGCGGCGATAGTCCACGCATGGCCTTGGATCACGGCCCGGAATCTCAACCAAAATCAAAGGCGAGGTGAAATCACTGTCTGCTTCGATGATAACACCTAGGTCGATCATGCGGCGAATTTCGGCCTCTAGTATCTCTCTCTGTCTAGGTGACACCCGATACGGCTTACAGCTGATCGGCTTGTTAACCGTCAGCTCAATGTCGTGCTTAATCACATCCGTTTTGCCTGGCTTCTCGGAGAAAACGGTAGCGAATTCCTGTACTAAAAGCTCTAAATCTTCCTCTTGAGCCTTACTTAGGGTGTTCCCTGTGTCTACCCTATCGGACAATGTGCTGCTGACCGTGCCATCGGAAAGACAAAGGATTTCCGCGCCCTCATCCTCAGGAACATTGAGTGCAAGGTTTACTACTGCTTTTCGTCGCATGTAGGGTTTCATTAGGTTACTGTGATACACTTTGGGGCATTTCCGGCCCCACTTTACCTCGTAGTTGGTGTCTGAAAGCACTGACAACACTGTCGCTGGTCCCTCCCATTGTACGTCCAGCTTGTTTTTTCTTGAAGGGCACAACAGCATCACCTCATCGCCCACTCTAAAGACTCGCTTTCGAGCTGACTTATCGTAACGGGCCTTGGAAAGCGCCTGTGCTGCGCGCATGTTGCTCTCCACCACTTCGCGTGTAGTCCCCAGTCGCCCCAATAAATCCAGTACATAGGAAACTACATTAGGGTCCTCCCCATATCCAGTCCATGACTCTCGTATTAAGTGCAGCGGACCTCTCAAGTTCCTGCCGTAGACAAGTTCAGCCGGACTAAAACCCGTACTCTCGTGTGGGGCCGACCTCAGAGAAAACATCGCAGCTGGTATACACCCCTCCCAGTCACTTTTATGCTCAAAGCACAAAGCTCGCAAAACGCGTTTCATGACCGAGTGCATGCGTTCCACAGGGTTCGACTGTGGATGGTGAATAGAGCTATGCGCGATTTTTATCCCGCAGCGTTCTAGGAATGTAGTCGTAAGGCAGCTTGTGAACACACTTCCGTTGTCACACTGTATCTCCGAGGGAAAACCCACCCGAGAAAAAATAGACAGCAATGCGTCCACCACGCATACTGAACTCAACTCTTTCAGTGCGATTGCCTCCGGGAACTTGGTGGCAACGCACAGCGCGGTCAGGACGTACCGATATCCTGATTTAGATGGAGGCAGAGGCCCCACGATGTCAATCACGAGCCGACGGAAGGGTTCTGTGACTATTGGCACTAGTTTCATTGGTGCCTTCCATTTGTCTGTTGATTTTCCTATCCGCTGACAAGTGTCGCATCCACGGACAAACATCTCTACATCCTTCCAGCACCCGGGCCAGTAGAACTCCTGAGCCAGCTTAGCTTTCGTTTTCTTTATACCTAAGTGGCCCGCCCAGGCGTTGCTGTGGGCCAGGTCGAGAATGTTCCGCCGGTATTTTAGTGGAACTACCACTTGGTTGTAGACCCGCCCTTTAGCGTTCTCATACCTGCGATGCAACACCTCGTTTTGGGTGTAGAACGAAACGTTCTTCCTAGAGTTACCTTCCTTATGTATGGCATCTAGCAGCATAGAGAGTGCGAGATCCGCCTTTTGATCGACCACTAGCGTTGTACGGTCGGTTCTGGCTAGCTGACACCAACTGGTGGACGCGGGTGTTAACACCGAGCCTGTCACCAAGTCCTCGTTTTCGGGCGTTAGAGATATTTCCTCGCTGTTGTCGACCATAGCCCCAGTTTCCGTCTCGACAACTCGCATGGCAGACTCATTTTCCGTCGCAACTACCTCAGGTTTTCCTACACTGCCCTCGGACGTCTGTTCCCCAGAGGGTGAGCTGCTCAGCTGTTGCGTCAGCTCGCGCGCCTTCGAACGGGTAAGGGCCATGCAAGCTATTTCGGTGGCAAATGATTCTCCACGTGTTTTTAACATTTCCTCAGACTTATTTGAAAATAGGTAAGGGAAGTGCTCCGGGAGGTTGGCTGAAATTGCTGCTTCCGTACACAATTGGCCGAAAGGGCCCTCGATTACAACCCTCGCTATCGGTAGGCAGACGCTTTGCTTTTCTGCCACTTGCCGAATCCAGGCACACTCTCCTATATAGTCTTCGGAAGATACGCAACTTGGATGCGCTACATCCATTGTGGCCGCCGAGTCCCTCAATACCCTACACATTCGGCCGTTCACTGAGAGTGTCCTCATGTAAGGCTTCAACAGCTTTAAGCTATCCTCTGACTCCTGAATTGTGGCAAATGCCATGTGCCTCTTACAGCTCCTGGCCATGTGGCCCTTTTCTCCGCAGCTGTAGCAAACAACTGGCTTCCGCGCTTCTAACGCATGCGCTATGTCACCAGGCGCCTTTGAACCTGATGAAGGTGCCGCCTTAGTCCCCTCACTGTCCTTTCCCTGCTGATTGTCTAATAACTTGGAATTTTCGGGTTTCCAGTTATTTCTTGCAAACCTCTTGCGTCCCTGGTTTCCCGACCAGCTTTCTACCTTTTCATTTTTTTCCGAAGTTCGTGGTGTATTGCGGAGACTACGGCGTGAGCAGTAATCTTCGGCGAGTTCTGCTGCCCTGTTCATGTCTACGTCTTTCATCCTATCCTGCACCCAAAGCCTTACCTCCTCGGGAATTCCCCGGTAAAACTGCTCAAGTACCATCAACTCAATGACCTTGTCATGGTTGCCATAGACTTGCGCGCTTTTGAGCCACTCTTCAAAGTTGGCTCTAATTTGGTAGGCATAGTCTGAATGAGATTCGTTGCCCCTCTTAGAGTGCCTGAACCGCAGGCGGAAAGCCTCTGTCGATAGGCGACATTTTCGTAGCAATGCAGCCTTTACCCTGTCATACACCTCGGAGTCCTCTTTATTCATTCTTGCGATAACATCGGACACTTCGCCTGGTAGTACGCATATCAGTTTTTGTGGCCAAGTCTCCCTACTAAACCCTGCCTTTTCGCATGCTCGCTCAAAATGCACGAGGTATAATGCAATGTCGTCACCCGCCTTGAAGGTGTGGATTAGATCCTTTATCTTTGATTCTCCACCCCCTGAATTTTGATTTCCCACGGACATACGAAGCTCCAGTTCTTTCAGACGGATTTCATGTTCTTTATCCTCGCGATCCCTCCTTATTTCCTCCTCTCTTTGTTCACGGGCTAAGCGCTCACGCTCCTCTTTCTTTGCCAAAATGGTTTCTCTGGCCTCAATGGCCTCTTCTAAACTCACTTCCTCTTTTCCCAAGTGCTCCAAAATTTGTTGTTTTCTTTTAACCGAGCCGACCGAAATATTCAGCTCCTGACAAATTTCGAGGAGTTCTTGGACCTTAAACTTCTCCATCTTAGATATGCACACCGTTTCTCTTCTAAGGTAATTTTGCCCACGAGCCACCCAATTCTTGGTCTGCGAATCAAAATTTACCAAAATCACCCTACCACGTTACCGACCATCTGCGCTAACGAGTCTGGCGAAAAGAAGAGCAAACACGCGGCACTCACCACTTCGATGCAGCCGACGCAGGCGAATCCCATAAGCTGCCAGCCACTGTTGCGCCTTTGGGTAGCGTGGTGCGGACTCGGGCCATCCGAGTCCCCGGAGAGGACGAGTAGAGAAGCCGGAGAAGGAGAAAAAAATGTTTATATACAGTATTTACATGGTAGCGTGGTACAACATGAAAAGAGAATCACACACGAGCGCCTCTGCGCTAGCGTTTTTATACATCGTCCGCCTTCCCAAGATCCCTTGCAAAGAAAATTTATGCGCAGGATACTCCAATGAGATCGTCGTCTTCCTCTCCGTCCCCGAAGAGGGAAAGCCAAACACCGCCTCCCTCTGAACCTAGGAAAGGGGCAAGACATGCCCAGTTCGCTGTTTGGTGAGGGAGACCCCACGCGCCAGCGTGGCACCACAGTGAGATGACGTGGAATCCCATGCGCAAAGTCGCTCCCTGATGCAGCCAGGTTGACTCAAGCAAGGCAGAATACCCCGTACAGCTGCTGGGTCGACGCTGCTTCGGAGTGTTGCTCTCGGCGGCTGACAAAAGCTTGGCCAACGACTTTTGTGTCAAGAGGAGCCGGCGACGTGGTTTTTCCAGATTGTCCGCGTCCGTCGCCGTCCCGGTGCAGGGTTGACTCATCAACAGCTGCCAGGTGCCAGCAGGCCGCGAAGACCACGTGGAACTTGGGCGAGGCACAACAGGCTGCATGCAGTGAGTCTCTGCAACGAGAGACCCGCCGTTCGTGTTGTTCGCCTGTTTTCAATACTCGATCTGAACCGGTACTGTCCGGTCGTTTTTAGTGTATACGTGTATACCTTTATACTTCGCACAACCTTCCAGCTTTATGCGGGCGATGGCGCTATGAGCGCGTATACAGTGGCCGATGTTACATGCTTTACATAATACCTGTGCCTCACTCCAATTACGGCTAAATCTCCCGAAGACATTAACATTTATAGTTGCTGCAAGTGCTTCTTTCTCGTGCCACGAACGTATCTCTGTCGCATCAGTTTATGTGTGTACGACTGCCGTTCTTCTCAGCGGTGCTCTTGCAGTCGTGAATTTCGCCTGCTGGAGACGTCACGCTATAACGAGTCTACCTCCTGGGTGCGCGCCCTTATAAATTCTTGAAAATGCGAGCATTAAATACTCGCACTCCGGAAAAAAAGAAATTGTAACGCTTGCGCTTTACGCGTGCCGAGTTTTACGGCTTTTCGAGCCTTTTGTGCGTGGGCGTGATCGTGGCGTGGTGCATGGCTGCCCCTTTGCACCCGTTATTTAGAGTGTACTTGTATTTTTCTTTGCGTGTGGTTATGCCGTGCCGTCTCCGTCAGTGCTTGGCGGTGCATGCGACCGATGTATACGCAAGTGTTTCACGGTCGCCGTTCCGCAAGCATCTGCACAACGGCGCTGGCGTCCCCTGCGTGAATTAAATCAACAGGTTGGCAGCGGCCCGGTCTTTTTTGTGTCTTTGCGTCGGTGGCCGCCGCCGCTTGAAGTTAACGTCGCAATCCGCCGTTCGGTGCATCGACGCGTGGGGTCGCTGTGCTCAGGCCTTTGTTGCTATAGCTGTTTTTTTTTTTTTTTTACGCCAGCTCTTCTTCAGACTTGTCGGGATGACACACTGCTTTCGAAAAAAAAAAAAAACTCTGAGAAATGAAAAACTCTTTTATTTTCCGCTGATCTATAGCTTTCTGCACTGCGCGCTCCGTGCTTCACATTTTCTACTTATTTAGGAATGTTTATGAGCGCAGCGCATCTGTTCCTGTTTAGGCGCAGCTTGCGACGTTCGCGATAGCGTTGCCCTCGATTGATCTATCCCGAGGAAAACGGCTTACTTAGATCAGCAATATCTCAATATCGAAGACGGTGAAAGTGCTGAATTCAGCGTGCTAGTTTTTTTTTTTTTTTTGAAAAGAATACGCGTATGCATAGCGTCGCACGTTTGGTTGTAATGCAACGGCGTCGCTGTATAGAGGTTTCAGCATGGCATATCTCTGCAAACGCTGTAAAATGATCCGCAAATTAAAAGTATATTGCGATAAAACATCGTAGGACTCTAAAGTTTGAGAGAATCCTCGCGCCGTGTGCACGCGAATACACACATACGTCAGTGCTTTCGGACGTTAGTGTCTAACGCGTTCGTATATAAATCCATATAAGACACGGCAAGTTGCTTAGTGGGATGGTGTCCTTTACGTGGTGCGGGACAGTTCTGTTCAATATTACTGCGGTGTATCGATGGGTGCTCTCAAAGGACAATTGTTTGAATGCGTTTTAGGTCGTTCCCAATGCGACGGCATGCTGAAAAGGTGGAGGTTTTTTTTGTTTTTGTTTTTCAAACCTGTTGAACGCGCATCATGTGACTGTAAATCCATGGAACACGGGGGACATCGTATATGATGCTCGCTCGCTGGATTCCGTGCCGACCGGTTGTGCCCTCGCGATCTCCGACGACAGCGCAGCTCTGGCCGACTGGATTAGCTCTACGCCACCTCCTGTTGCCGACAAGAGCTCTCGCAAGTCATGCCCCGCCCACGGACTCCTGTAGCCGTGTTTCCATCTTGCCTATCTCTCTTATGTCGTCGCTCAGTATCCTTGCGCATCTCTCTCTCTCTCTCTCTCTCTCTCTCTCCATACGTTTAATCCTATCCTTTTGATCCCACCTCACCCCCATCCCTTGTGAGCTACCGTTGAGGTGTCGCACGCTGATGCAGACAGTTACGGGGCTCACTTTTCTCTTCTTTCCGCTCTTATAACCACAATCTCATAATAGTGCCATGTTTCGTGTTTCACAGCATATCGTGCGTGTATTCTCACGGTATGCGTGTTATATCGCGATGTTCGCTCTATAAGACTCGGCGTGTCTCTCGAAGAAGGAGCACGATGCGGTCGCCGCCCGCGATCTGTGCACCGTCGACAGCAGCGTCCGCATCTGGACCGTGACCGGCCCTCTAATCGCTTGGGTGATCCTCGGTGTCGTCTTCGGTGCCGCCGTGGCGCGATGACCTTCTTTTGATATGCATAAATAGACGGGGTGACGCGCCCCGCGACTCCTGTATAGGAGCGGGCACGGTCTTCTCTCTCTTTCTTTCTCTCGGCGTTTCCTTTCATGCAAGGCGGCAGCACCGTCGCGTGCAGCGCACTTCTCATATATTGTTGTAAGCGCTCGTTTCCTCAACCCGAAGCTACACCACGCTACCACAGCACCCCGGGATCACAACAACTGGTGATCAGCGGTGGGATCGCGACAACTGGTGGCAGCGGTGGGATCACAACAATATGCACACGTGTCGATTGCAGTGCCAATATGTATAGGCAAGCGGACGTCGACCTATAAGACGATGCTTCTTAATGCAAATGCAGGCATTTGATATGCGAGACGGATGCCCGAGAAAGCGAAATTGTGGATTTTAGATCCGGAGCATCTTATACTCGCGCCTTGTAGTGCGCCGTCCGCGCCGTCCGCACCGCTTCTCGAACATTCGACAGCTGACGCGCGCGCATGCGCCGTCGCGCCGTCGCCCACTCTTCCACCATCTGTGCATCCCTTCCTCCTCTACACACCGCGCGCGCTTCACTCCTCCACCATCTGTGCACCCTTCCTCCTCTACACACCGCGTTCGACATCTACAATTCTCCTGATTCTCCAGTGGACGCGCATGTGGCGTCGCGCTTCGAGAACATTCAACAGCTGACAGTGCATGCGCCGTCGTGCTGTATATATACTCAAGGTCGGCGCTCGCTCGCTCAGTTGCCGCTCGTCGGTTGGTTTGTACGGCGCGTCGACGTCCAAGGTCGCGGTGAAATGAATTCCAACGAATCGACAAACACAATGATCGACGTCCCTTCGACCAGCGCCGCCCTTTCGCATACGTGTGTACGTGTTCACTCATTTAACACCCCCTCCTACAACCACGTTAACCAATTTAGCCATCGACCCAAGTAAGTCGCACTTTAACACCCCGTTAACCAATTATATGGTCCGCATCCTCCTCAGTGTTCCCCCGAGGGAAGCTGCGGGCAATTTTTTTTTCGTGGTCGTAGGGCAAAACAGCATGGTAAATCTGTGTATATATACGCCTTATAGTCATCTAATCGATCATCAAATCGAGAACGTCAATGATCCACGCCGGTATCGCGTGAGCATATCGGCCTCGCATGCGAATGCTCCTTATGCCGAGGTGGCGCAAATGGTCTGCATGCTGGCGCGAAAGGCTGTATTGGCCGAATATGACGCAACGCTTTGGGCTGACGTCGGTATAAGCGAAGAAGAGCCAGAGCGGTTTGCAAGACCGAAAGCGACACCGTCCGCCTTACGGGCAATACCTCTCCTATCGCGTGCGGGTGTAATCGTGCGATTGATTGTGTATACTTCAACTCATGAGCGGTTGATTGATTGATTTGCGGGGTTTAACGTCCCAAAACCACCATTTATGAGAGACGCCGTATTGGAGGACTCCGGAAATTTCGACCACCTGGGGTTCTTTAACGTGCACCCAAATCTGAGCACACGGGCCTACGACATTTCCGCCTCCATCGGAAATGCAGCCGCCGCCGCCGGGATTTGAACCCGCGACCTGCGGGTCAGCAGCCGAGTACCTTAGCCACTAGACCACCGCGGCGGGGCAACTCATGAGCGGTCATCACGTATTGGCTTCACGGCGCGGTGTTAAAAGCGGCGTGCATAATATTCGCACAGAAGCTCTGCAGGAAATGCGCAAACGCCTTACCTATGTATACAGCGGTACATTTTACCGTTTTACCGGCCGCGAGATGAAAATGGGATGTTTGTCCACGCGACGTGTTCTAGCTTTCTTGCGTGTTTCTCGCTTTGTTCATATAGACAGCTAAACATTGAGCGGGTTCCGGTAGCTTTGCGCCTCATTATTGTTGCTCACGAAGTTGCGTATAGGCTGGGAGAAAAGTGTAATAGAAGCGGATTGCTGGCTCTATAGTACAGGAAACATACAGGCATAATAAATACCGGGTCACTTCTCGTGTTACCGGCACGGAAGCGAGTTTCTGCATGTATGTACCCTGACTCGTTCGCACCGTGCACCTAATCTGACGCATTTGTGCTCGCCAGTGTTCGAATGGCATGGTTTTCCATTGTGCCCGTGAGCTTGGGATTTCCGCGTTCGAAGTTTATTGTCCTATGAAGCTGGCATTCGTCTCAAGATGCGCCGGCGAGTTACTTTCATACATCACGCGCGCGCGAATTATTCCGAGTGACACGTCTAGTGCGGCCTATAGAAGCGACTTCGCGGAAGCAGAGAATTTCGTGAGCGGGAAATTGTGAACGTGCGCAGTTCATGGAGCTTCTGCTCGCATAATCGCTTACACCTTGTTTGACATCGTGGTTTTCTCTTGCGGAAACTGCGGCATTGTATTTTCCGGCCGCCTGCATGCTTGTGGCCACTCTTCGCGCAGTTTTCCGTTAAGTCTGCGGCGCTGTAATTACTGACGCTGTCGGATTACGGAAGCTCAAGTCCATGGCGTAATCGCGATGTTTCACAACTGGTGCCCTCGTTCAGTGCCACGTCTCGTAAAAAAAAAATGAATTTGTCGCGCGTGTGTTATACGGGCGAATTCGAAGGGATCGAGTCTCAAACAGTTTTTGTCTTTGCATTCTATAAATCGATAGCTGTATGCTTCCCGTATCTGCACTGTAAACAGAAATAAGCCGAAATGGGAGTAAATGACCTTGTCCTCTAGCGCACACCCAGATGGGAGTTTTAAAAAACCCGTCTCTGGGAGTAAAAAATTTACTCCCCATCAGAAGGGGGTTTTCGCATGGTGTCAGGGGGGTTTTTATTTACATCCATAGGGGAACTTTTTTGGTCAGTATGGGAGTAAATTTTTTGCATCGACCGAGAAAAAAAAATTACGTCAGCAGCCGTACCATGCGCAAGCGTAACTTTAATTACATTACATTTAATACGCACAACAATGATTACACTACACAAACATTATCACAACGTTCACGTAATATCACTACACTCGCACTCACCACAGCTTGCCACACGCAGTACACACCTACCATATAGTCACCGAGTATATATAGGCACCACATTCTGACCTCCTGTAACCCAGGTGAAAGCCTTTTTTTTCTAATAATTAAGCAATAAATACGCACGGCGTAAGTATGAACTTGCGGTGGTCTGATGTAAGCACTTCAACACACATGCCTTTTATCCTAATCCTGCCTTATATTTAATATTTTTTTACTATAACGAAAAAGTTTTATCAGTTGACGCTCTATCGTACAGGCTGAATTCGCATCAGCAGTGCTGTTTGTGGACCCGTAAAATGCACTGAATCATACGCAAAGTGCGCGCGGCCTTGAATGAACACATTAACGAGGCTCATTCAGCAGCTCCAGCGATGAACCGAGGTAGACCGCCGCTACCGCGTTCGACGACTAGGCCTCACTCACGAGTACGGCACGGTGATTCGATGAATGACAGCTGGCGATCACAAAATGCTTGCTGATGTGCAGTTTACGTCTCGTTTTTCCCATGCACAGAAATAGGTGTCCGCTATCCACACAGTTTAAGCTACGGAGCGATAGACTTAAACGAATGAGACGGTTCGCAGTCGCTGTTCCCGTTGCTCGCATGCATTGTATGTATAGCTCGCAGAGCTCGCCACGGCGGCCGGTGCACAGTGCGAGCTCGATACGATGCCGGCTTGATACCGACGCCATAGCGAGGCCTTCCTACCGCTTAGATGTTGCAACCGCTGAAATACCGGTGACACTCCGAGAAGCCACTATCGGAGGAGACGGGGCGAGCGCGTCGCCGGCGCAACTCTCAGACCGGTTGCCGGCCAGCCTGCCGTAGTCGAGCGAAGCCTACTTCGAACCGCTTCGAAGTTTTACGGTGCAATCGCTGACGATCGTACTCCGCCTCGTTCGGCGCTCCCCTTGTAGTTAGTCATTAACAGCTGCGGTGGCAAGGCGCAGAAGACTGTTATACATCCCAGCAGCCTTCATTTTTTGTGAAACACATTCTTTGCATCGCCGGTGGTCGGTGCTAGCTCGTAGCGCTTGCCGCGGTGGCCAGCGCACAGTGCGAGTTCGATACGATGCCGGCTTGATACCGACGGCATAGCGAGGCCTTCTTACCACTTAGATGTTACAGCCGGTGAAATACCGGTGACACTCCGAGAAGCCACTATTGGCAGAGACGGGGCGAGCGCGTCGCCGGCGCAACTCTCAGACCGGTTGCCGGCCAGCCTGCCGTAGTCGAGCGAAGCCTACTTCAGACCACTTCGAAGTTTCTGATGGTGAAACTCCAGGAGCAGCCGCTGACGATCGTAACAGCTTACTTTTGCTACCATTAATTTATTCTTCGAAGTTTTTTGTTACTCGGCCCTTTGAAGCGTGGCATTCAGGACGTTTCGTTGAGGAATCGTACCGATGTCCAGCGTGGTTTAAGGTGCGAAATATATTGATATGTTCCCAGTAAATACCAACCGGTCGTTGCTATTCTTCGCTGCACTTATAATTTCGTTGCCTGTTGACAGATGCTTACACGGTTAGCCACACAAATCACATGTGTTTCACACCGACGTGCAAACATATGCCCGTACAGACACACACACACACACACACACACACACACACACACACACACACACACACACACACACACACACACACACACACACACACACACACACACACACACACACACACACACACACACACACACACACACACACACACACACACACACACACACACACACACACACCACACACACACACACACACACACACACACACACACACACACACACACACACACACACACACACACACACACACACACACACACACACACACACACACACACACACACACACACACACACACACACACACACACACACACACACACACACACACACACACACACACACACACACACACACACACACACACACACACACACACACACACACACACACACACACACACACACACACACACACACACACACACACACACACACACACACACACACACACACACACCTCACGCCCAAAGAGGGTTTTTAAAGCTCCTATAGGGAGTTTGTAACCACGTGACCTGAAACTCCCTGGGGAGTTTAACAAGGTCATGTCGTTCATAAAATCTGTGATTAAGGAGGGGGCGTTTTACGATGACATGTGCCGAGTTCACTCCCTACCAGGGAGTAAATAATTGGGGCAGGGGAGTTTTGTGGGCTCATGTGCTGGAGAAACTCCCATTTCGGCTAACTTTTGTTTACAGTGTGGGGTCCATCGTGTTCGATTTTTCGCGATTTCCCGTGATCAGCGTGCCGCTCACCTCCCGTGTCCTTCCCCTTTCGCGTTCGTGCCTTTCATGTGTTTCATTATTTATGTTTGTATGTAAACTTTATTTGAGACCTGTGCTCACTGTAGCAAGAGAAGCAGGCAAGCGTCAGTTTGATTTTCGTGCGTTAAATATAATCGAAAGGCCATTCGACTGAGTGGCGCCAGCCCTCACTCTGAGATCACGGTCATTATATCAAAGATCACGAAGTTTGGAAACGCAGGTTGCAGACCTATCATTTAACAGGCGCTTGCATGCTCCCCTCCAAAGTTTTCGAAACAGTTTTCTTTTTTTTTTTGGGGGGGGGGGGGGTCATTTGATTCATTATATATATATATATATACTCCGTTCCTAGGACTATACTTACTGATTGCGAAGTCTGTGCCATCCGGCGTTTCAATATTGGGAGTTCTCCAACAGAAACCGGTCAACGCCCTGTATAGTGCGGGCGAAACCGTCGCTCTTGTAAGTTCAGAGCCCTGCATGCTCCTAAATAGAGCACCCACACCCGCCCAATTTCATCTCATCTCTCTTGATTCTTTCGGTGCTTCGCGTGGCACTCGATGAGTGGAAGGCGTTGTCGACGTATATACGTATACAATCGCGCTTTGCATGACCCGACCACGTGACCCGATTCCGACCGAAGCAACGAATGCGCGTGAATCTGATAGTTGAAAGAAAATAAAAGGAACCCACGGTGTTCGTATAGCCATGTTCGAGAAGGGTCTTGGTGGAGGGTTTGGAGATCACGTGGTCAGCTGTGCCCCGATGCTTTTCTAATGAACCACTCAACCCACGCCGCGCCCGCGTGCCCGGTGTTCGTTAATGCGCTGACGACCCTCTTTGGCGTGGTCGCCCGAGCTTCGGAGGGTCACTTCCATTTGGCGTGTCGTCGCGGCGTGCTCTAATAACGGCTGCGTCTGCTTTGTCTCCTCCGCCTGGGTTTTGTTTCAATTCACGCGCTGTGCTACCGGACCTGCGTGTTCTGCGATATACGCGACGCTAATGCACGCGCTATTGTTGCACGTTCAGTCACGCCTTGAAGTACGGAGAACTTGGTGTATAAGACAATGTCCAAGTCAAAAAGAGAGCGGGATAATAAAGAGACTATCAAGCAGGTTACTATAGGTCGCGTCGTTTGGTTAACTATACATACCGTGTGCTGGTGAAAGGAAAATGGGAGGAAGGTGGGTGGAACACCAAAAAGTCCGCAACGCTTGCATGGAATCAATCGAATACGCTGAAAATAACTTTCGTCCTTACAGTTAGCGCACATCCTTTTTTTTTCTTTCTTTTTCTGATCCTTGAATCGAACTGAAGCCAAAGTTACCCGATTCGTCGTCGGGCAAGTACTCCCTTTGCGCACTCATGTGCTTCTTTATATAAGATGGTATTTTCATTAAAGTCAAAACTTGCCTATAAGCATACGTATTTGTGCAAGCAGCGGTATGCCCCCAACTTATAAAGTGAGCCACGATGGTCATAGTGTGTCAATTCAATTGCGTTACATAACGTCACCGTCATAAAGACATGATAGGTCTATGGTGTTTTGTAACACCTCCCTTACTTCGACAGAAGCGCTTGCGTATATAGGTATACGTATGAAGGAGCGCCAGTGCACATGTGTAGAGGTTTATCTGTTTTTCTGCCTGCGCTCGAAATAAACAGTCGATAGTTTAGCGCTCGTCAGTCTCTTTCCTACCCTCTTTTTTCATGTTCCCATAGCTATGCGCCAGCTACAAAATGTTAGCAATCTAAGGCATCGACTCGCTCAAAAACAAGTTCTTTTATATAACCTTTTACCAGACGTGCAAATAAACAAAGCGTGCAAGCGTACAGCATATAAATACAGCAAAATGGTGCAACACGTATACCCGAATTTCTGTTCTTTCGGTTCACCTATCTTCGGCCCTCGCACAAAAACACGCAAAAGCTGCGATCCCTGTTTGTGCCGCTTAAATTACCTTTTTTTCATTCGTCTTCGGCGCATCTCTCCGCAGACCATTCTTCCGCCCTCACATCTCTCGGTGAATCCGCGCTTTGTTTCCACCCCGATGGCACGCCGGTCCGATGGCAGCACTTCGCGACGGTGCTCGCGGCGGGCCCATAATTAAGGCTGTCTCTCGCGCTCGCTGCCTCTGCTCTCGTATTGCACGTTTGCGATGGGGGGTTTCTGACAAGGAGGAGGTCGATAACGAGGGCTGAATAAGCAGCCCGAGGAACTGAATACGGCGTTTCGAATGTGCGCGTCCCCCCCGATGAGGAGGTGTATAGCAGGAGGATGGGAAAGGTGCTCGCCCTCTTCTTCGGCGTCCACTGGTCGCCGAATGAGTGTGTGCGGCATTTCGAGGGCTCAGCTGCCCCCCTCTTTTTTTTTTTTTTTCGAACCACGCAGCGGACCGTGACCGCTGCCTGTCAGTGCGGCTTCGCCGCTGCCCCCGCGAATTATACCTGTTGGCGCCGGCTTTTCCCATCTGTGCTTTCCGGTGCAATGCGAGCGGTGTGTTCTTGGAAGCGCGGACGGGGGCGGCAAACAGCTGCGTTTGCATATACGGTGCTTGAAGTCGTGCACTTTCTTCTGTCTTTGTGTTTGACAAATCATACGAACCCGCAGGTCGCGGGTTCGATTCCCGGCTGCGGCGGCTGCATTTCCGATGGAGGCGAAAATGTTGTAGGCCCGTGTGCTCAGATTTGGGTGCACGTTAAAGAACCCCAGGTGGTCGAAATTTCCGGAGCCCTCCACTACGGCGTCTCTCATAATCATATGGTGGTTTTGGGACGTTAAACCCGACATATCAATCAATCAATCAATCAATCAATCAATCAACAAATCATACGACGGTACCCCCCCCCCCCCCATATAGATGGTCTATAAGGCTTTGGGAAAGCTGTAACTTGCTCGTTTCAGTAGGCACTTGAAAGGGTTCTCTGCGCGTGGCATTGGGGAATGCGACAGACTAATAGGCACTCCACGCAAACGAGAGTTGTCGGACGCGTCCGGTGACAACATCGGCATGTAGTCCGCGAAGTACGTGGGAACGTTAGTTCTGAGTGGGTAAATTAAGGAGACGTCTGAAGATATGCTTGGCTGCGTCATAATTGACCTGCACTCTGATTATAACGACAGTGAATCTGTCAAATGCCGAGTATGGTCACTTTAGTAGTCTCACCGCGGTGGCCTTTGATTAATCGCGTTGCCGACATAGGTCATAGCCGAGTGCTGTAGGTACCTATATTGGCCAACTGGGTGCTGATCACGTGAATGACGCCACCGCTATTATTGGACAGTGATTAGACAGTTATCGTTTACTGTCAGCGTGATAGCGGGGCTGAAGGGAATAGTTTTACCGTGCCGCAAACGTTTGTTGCGGACAGCGCACATAGTTTAGCGGGATAGCGCCTACGTGGTTGAAGTGTCCCAGCTAGGAATTTTGCCTGTGTCACTGCATGAAGCAACGTTAGAAGGTTTTTTCTTTAGTAATAATAAAAGTACATGAATATGAACCACGCACCAAATGCGAAAATATGTGTTGCCAATTTGTTTACATATATATCTTCTAGTTACGCCTAGAAACGTTCGAAGTGGGAAGCTATCTCAAAAAACTATAGGCTAACTTACTTTTATAATACTCGGTCATCGAAGCTAACTGAAGGCAAGCGATTGATATGTGGGGTTTAACGTCCCAAAACCACCGTATGATTATGAGAGACGCCGTAGTGAAGGGCTCCGGAAATTTCGCTGAAGGCAAACGAAGCCATTTTAAACAGTCGTTTGCTGCGAACAAAGAGAATCTTTCGTGAACTACGCCAAAATCACTTCGAAGCGGGCGTCCGAAACCGCCACCTTGTTAGACGTTCACTACGTAAGCCACGCCAACACGGTAACGTTAAATCTTCAAAGTACCACCGTACGGTGAGCGGTACGGGTCACGCATACGGTACTGCGATTGTGCGCCTCGATCCCGCTATTCCGCTACGCCCGCTATCCCGCTCAACTATAAATGCCCATTTCGTGGCAACGGAGCTTCTTAGTTTGAGGCAAGAAAAGAGATTTATCGCGCCAAGCCTGTCGATTGTGGCATCCAAAGCTTGCCCTGTGCGTTTAAAAAGGATTTCTCTGTTTTTCTTTTTTTAAGGACGGTTCTGTCAGTACGTTGGCAGGCTCGTGGTTTCGCAACGGTTACGTAAACAAAGGCCGCATGTAGAGAGGAAAATTAAAGCAGTGGTATTGATTATAGCTTCGACTTGGCCTCGGAGACCGCGGGGTTAACCTAGGCGGTGCGCCATCGGCATGTCCCGAACTCAATCTTCGGTTGTGTGCATCCACGTCATCCGCTGTCACTTTCTGTTTGCGCCGCGCTTCGCATGTTGGCGCTCCGGGAGCCGCCTTGCATGTAGCGGCGATATAAGTCTGGGCGTCGTCGAAGGACTTCGGGAAACCGCATTGTGACAGGTTCCGACCGAGCGAAGAAGCTGTGACGGGTCCGTTGCCGGCCGCGAACAAGACCGAATAGAAAAATACACCCAACCGCAGGCAAACAACCTCCGGGATCGGTTGAGTTGACTGCCTTGTTGAGCCCAGAAAGAACGAAAACCCTGCGAACAAAAGGAAGATCACGGTGGGAAAGAATGGAGGGAGACAGATTGGTTTGAAGAAGCACTTCTACTGAACAATTCGGCTTCGTTGTTCCTTTCGTTCTTTTTTCGTGGAAGTTTGCCGTGCGTTGCGCGCGGCAGAGCAATTTCGCTGTCCTGCGGCATTTCAAACTTCAGGAGGCACGCGAGACTCTTGTTTAACCTTTTTGACAGCTGCCGCCCTGTTTCTGTGTCGTAATCGGCGCCCTATGCGGGCTTTTTTTTTTTCCTTGCTGATAAGCCTTTTAACTTTACTTTATTGCATAATGCACGCATCCTCTGGTCTGCATAAGCTCGACGCATAGAAGCTCTTTAGACTTACATGGACACTCATTTTACGGGTTTTTCTTTTGTTTTGTTTTTTTAACTTCAAGCGATTTGAGTAACTATTTGCCCTCCTGTGATTACATATTCTCAACCGGGCCGCAGATCGTGCGTATTGCAAAACCCGTAATACTCAACCGCAGGCCGCTGCGCGTGGGTGTTTTCGCTCTTTGCATTCATCACGCACATCGCTGTACACTGTATAGGCGGGACTGTCTGAACTGAAGTATTCAGTGACTCCGGCTTTCTAATGTCCGGACGTAATAGTTTCGAAATCACCCTCTGTGTATGCCGTATAGAGGCAAGATACCTATATCGATTTGACCTTTCCGTCGGTGCGCTGTCTGAGCGTTTACGTTAGTCTATATACGCTCCCTTTGTCACAGCTAGCACTCGTGCCTCGCTTCGTTTACGCTCGCAATGCCGACGCGTGCGACTCACCGGCTTGGAAGGTTGTTTGTTCCCGCGCACTATGTAGAGTCACTCGCGCAACGCAATGAAACACTGTCGTGCACATACAGCCTGTTTCTTGACGTACAGCATGTGCCGTGTAAACATCTTCGTGTCGTTCGCGTGACGATGCAGCCGCCTCGTACAGCTTGTTTGCGTTATGTTCTTATCTGGATTTGCCTCGCGCCCCACTTATTTTTCTTTGTTTGGTCCATGATCTCGGTTATTTGTCTCGCTTGTTTGCAGTGGGCGTATAGCAACAACGTTTATGCCCCTTTTATCGATCTGTTCAAGCTGTGCAACACCGCGAGCGCGGGATACACGTCCGTGTACAACCTTTTGAGAAAAGCTGTAGGTGCCTATGGGCAAAGAACTCCCGAAGGTTTTCTTCGAGGAAGGAGCTGCATTAGAGAAATAATCAATATCGTGGGAAATGGCGTAACTTTAGCGTGCTGCGAGGGCTTTATTCTTGCAATAGCTGTGGTGTCCAAACTCGTTCGGTGCAACCTCCGCATTTTTATCGGTATTCGATTAGCTTCGAATCGTACTCGTTGTAACGGTTTTTCACAAGACTTGAATGGGAAAGCGTAAGCCAAGTGTTAGTTTTTTTTTTATCTTACATCGGTTTTTAGCAATTCGGAGAAAACTTTTTTTTTTTTTTGCAGATGACGTGCTTTCAGAGAGGTCGCCCTTTGTTTCAAGGAATCTTTGATCGCCATGCCTTATCTATCCTGCGACGGTCACTCGGTGCAGTGTTTGTCGTTGTCTCGTACTGTGTATAACGCATATTCTAAGCGCCGTGTGATGACTCTTGTTGTGGCTAGAAAAAAAAAAAAACCGCAGGAAAGTGGGATGACTCCGTGATATGGCGTGAAATCCAGAGCACGACCCTGTAGGTAGTCATTCCTGCCGTGGGATCCGCATTATCGTTGGTTCAAATCGCGAAAACACTTCGCAATTAAATTAGGTCCGTGAAACTATACACGTAATTAAAGGGTCATAATGGTGGCACTATATATATATATATATATATATATATATATATATATATATATATATATATATATATATATACCAAAAACAAAAGTGCTGCTGGGTCCGGGAAAGATTATTCGTATAGGGAAGAAGACGCACGTACGAAGTGATTTTATTGACGTTTCGGCCGTGGGTCCGGCCTTCATCATTCTGATGAAGGCCGGACCCACGGCGAAACGTCAATAAAATCACTTCGTACGTGCGTCTTCTTCCCTATACGAATATATATATATATATATATATATATATATATATATATATATATATATATATATATATATATATATATATATATATATATATTCAAGCACCGTGGCTACGGCGTGCTTTGTTTGTTGACCCGTGGAATCGAGTCTCTGCCGTGGCGTCACCATTTTAAATGGAAGCAAGGTTGTAGATACCCATTTGCTGATTTACGCGTACGTTAAAGCACCTTATCGGGGGTTCTCAATTTGCGGAGTTCTCCACTACGGCGATTAATGTCATAATCATATCGTAGTTTGGAGACGCGAAACCCCGGCAATTACTATATTGATCGCGACATTCTTTCGCCTCATTTGCCCCTGTCGCTCCGCGCAGCCACGGAGGCAGCGCTGACCGCCCACGCGGTACAAATTGTTCGCTCCCGAACTTTCCTGCAGCCGCTCTGGATACTGCTTCCCGTTGCGTAAGTTACACCAAGTTGTTCGCGACGGAAGTGACGTGTGTCAACGTTACTAGATGAATGCGTGGCAGGCTCAGCGCGAGCGTGAATAAGCGCCTGTGATCGCGAGCCCGTTGCAACACTTAGTGTTGGTCGACGAACTGCGACTTCGTAACTTGGCGTATGTGCGTATATACGCGTACACGCGCTAAGGCAGCGGGCTGTTGTCGTAGTACAGCGTTACGTTGTTAATTCCTAATGTCACAGAAACGCTGTTGTGTGCGCGTGCTGTAATGAGCGAGCTGGCGCCTTTTATTGCTCTCCGTCGACTTTGTCTGACAGAGTTATGCGTTCTGTGCCGTCGCACTTCGCTTTGTATGAAGCGCTTTGGTGGGGTTACCGTATTGCACTATTCTAGCGCGCCTCTGATTGTGACGTGCGAGTAATTTCGCAGGAAAATTGAAAAGCACTACGTGATTCCGATTTTGCTTTTGAGCCAATAGTTGGGCGCGCACAGATGTGGATGCCATATTTAGCGGGTGACAAAAAGTGTGTGATAGAATCGTGAAAATACCGTTTATGGAATCGGAGACCACTCATGACTTTTTTTTTTGAAAAGTTTTCGTGAGGGTGGATGCTTGGACTGGTTGTATTAATAGCTGAATTAGCACCGCTATACGCTCGATTATCATACTATAGTGTTTTGTCTAGCTCTATTCTTATAGAGGTCTTGAATCTGACATTTTATCGGGAGGCACTTAAAGGGTGTCTGTGCAGTTTTACAGCCGCGCGATCGTATTGTGAATTGTTGTCAAATAAGAAGAATTATGGATGAATCTCGGATAAATCGCGTTGGACTACGACAAGATACCATGACATTTGCTTTGCGACAGTCGAGCGACCGCGAACTACAGTGGTTCGCAGTTCCGCCAGTGAGACTCGCCCCATGCGTATTCGACCCTGTACTATATATTCATAACTCGTACTCTCCAAGGCAAGCGTGTCTCATTGTTGCTTGTTCTTCGCCGTTTTTTTTTTCTTTTCTTCTCAGTTTTCTTTACTCGGGCGAAGGCTGCATGGTGCGCGTTTTTGAACGCCACCTTGAACCTCACACGAGATTTCATTGCGCAGATGCCTTATCGCACCATCGTCAAGGTAAACCGAAAGTTCGCTTTATTGTCGGCCGATTCTTTCCACGTATACGTACGTGATACACAATTATCCTTGAACTTTCTCCATCTTAACGCGCCGTGTTGGGCGCAATGCCGAAGGTATCGCGATTGGCTTCGTGACCTTCATCGTATATGGGCTCGATCGTAAAACAGTCCATGCGGTCATCGTGGAATGACTAGATAGGCTCTGAATATGTTTCATTCTGGAAACAGGAAGTGTTGCCGAAGGAAATACATGTTTTTGATACCGAATAGCACCCGTTGTTGTCGTTTCCGCTTCTGTGCTGTTTCGATATAAGGTTCGCGTACTCTTTCTTTCCTTCAAGGACAGCTGTGAGTTGAGCTGACGTAGTATAGCATACTATATAAGAGCGTAAACACTTCGCCACTTTGCATTGCTTATGTAAACACAGTGTCGGCATTCGAAGATTTGTCAGCCTTTGAACATTCATAGAAACAAGTTTGGCAGAATATAGGCGACTTTCAGAGCGTGCATGTTTCTCTTCATCGCCCGAGATCTAAACCCAGTACGCCGCTAGCCTATAGTATTCTATGGATAAGTGAGGCTATATGCTGTTGTCGGTAGAAGAGAAGCTTTCATCGCGAAGCACAGAGTTTGTCATCAACTGTAGGGCAGTTAGAGAGACCATGCATGTTAGTCTATAGTCCCACCGGGCCCTAGCTGCGGCGCCGTTGTTCTCGCTACATTTCCCTTAACGAATGGAAACACAGCCTCGTGCATCAGTGGCTTTGTGTCTGCAGACGGCTTCGTACTCTATATATGTATGCTGCGGCGCGCCTACGCGCACACGTGTCGTGTTTACCCTGCGCTGTCCCGTCGTGGCACCCTCGGGGTGCGTCCGCGACAGTATGGTTGTGCTGGTCGCGATGATGACAAAGCCCGGACGCCCGACGGTGCTCCTGGGCTTCCGAAGCTTCCCTCGTTCGCCGGTCAATATTGCGCCCGTCGAAGCGGCGTCCCTGTGTGCTCTCTGTACACACGTGCGTTTGCTTCAGGGTGCGCGCTTGTTCGCGCGTCCTCCTTTGTGGCGGACCAAACGTATAGCTGAGGTGGGCCGTCTGTCGAGGCGAGTCTCGGGTCATGCGACAGTGGACTGGCTTAATCGAACTTGCGCACTGACCGGTGCCCTCGGGATGTTTTTTGGTCTCTGTCTGTGTCCGATCTTCTTGCCAGTGTTGCAGCATTTCTGAAAAGTGTCGCGGTACGTTACCAGTTGGGAGGTCGCTTATACCAGCTCCCTCTATTGTATCATGATGACAACACTGCAGTGCACGAGGTATACAGTGCTGCCGGCCACCCGGGATACTCGGCGTCTGCCCCTTCTGAGTGCATGTGTGTGCAGTTTTGAAAATTACTCTTCGCAACTGTGCTTTCTAGTAGCACCGTTATTTGCCCTCTTCGCGATTGAGTCGTGAACTCGGGATTGAGATAGCACGCGGTATTTCTCTTTGGTTGTTTCGCTATATCGAGAAATGCCGTGCTATCTCTACGCTAATTGGAGTGCGCTACTCGTCATCTGCACGCATTTCGCCTGTGGAATTTTGTGCACTTCGCTGAAATGTTCTACTTATCGAATGCGAACTGAACTCATTGTTCTGACTGGCGCACTTATACCCATCGCTACCTAATATAACCAAAATCGTTTTTTTTTTCTTTTGCACGTGCGCCCCTTTGGTGCCTGTTGCGTCCCAGCACACAAACGACATGCGTACACGCTGCACCTTATACTGTCTGTCGGTTGGCGCGTCACATCGCGCTGCCTCAGCCTTCCTTCGTATAGGCTGTCGTTCAGCATTCATTCCGAACATCGATCACGGTGACTGCTCTGTGTCTCTTCGAATGCTTTTCATCGACTCTCGGTGCGGAATGAAATCATTACAAATCGCGCTTGCCTGCCAAGTCTGTTCGCCCGTATAGCTTCAGTTTATGCGCATCATAAAGGATCTTGCTTTACTCTTCGCTGTCCATTTCATGTATTTAGTGCGCGTTCGTCCGCGAATGAGGCTCTATAGTGTATTGCCATGTATGCAAGCGTGCCGCGCATTTCGTATCAGCTCGCAGATCAATCGTATTTCGTCTCTTACTGCTCGAATGTCCCCGTGTGGGGCGTAGTTCGCTGTCCCTTGACGACGCTTAAAGATTAATTTCGCCTTCAGTTAGAGGAGAGCCCAGAGAGACAGAGGGCGTGTATATAGAGGGAGAGATGTCTATACGCGGTTTGATAAATGCTGGCCCTATTTCTAATGAAACGGCATGCTGCGTGGCCGAAATAAGTGATTGTGATTGAGCTTTGCTGTCTGGCGGCTGTCAGCGCCTGAAGCCCTTCTACTGGATATTTAATTCAAGAGGCGCGCAAGGGGGCGCAGAGCCGAACACGTATACGTTCTTTGCGCTTTACTTTCGCAGCATCCGCGCGGCTGTACTTTCCAATCCGGGCGCGTCTTATAGCCTCGAAGGAACCTCGTTTCCTACGGTCGTCTTTTTCCGTTTTTGCTTTGCCTCCGTTGCTACTGTTCGGAGTTTACTTGTAGCGTCGTGCCCATATATGTGCGACGTAGGCCACGAGATTTCGCAACGTCATTTTGGAATCTTGTCTTACATTTTTTTCTCTAAGTTTGCTGCATATGCCATAGCCGTATAGACTGTGAGTTGGTAAGACCGCGGGAAACGTTGCCCGCTTTTATTTTTCTCTTGCGCCTTCCTCTTTCGTGACAGGTGAGGTTGCAGCTGTTGCGCGGAATGATTTTCCAGGGTTCTTAATTCTCTTGAAACATGCTCCTTCTTCTTCTTCCCCCCTCCCCCTCCACTTGCTTATGAACCGATCTTATTTTGTAAACTGCCATCTACAACGGCCATCTACAACGTGCTGGTGGCTTTGTAAAACCACTGTTTGTTTGCGGCTTTGTTTTGAAAACGAGGCGCTCTGTTAAGCGTCGTCGGTGAACGCGAAGCAACGAGGTCTCGTGCACTCGCGTTCCCGACTTGGTTTCCTGCTTTTATCGCGAGCGAAAACGAGGCGGGGTTTTCTGCGATATTCTGGGACCTGTCGGCGCATACGAAACACGCAGAGGCTCTACCGAATCGGATAGCGTTCTCTATTCCATCTACTATATTCAATTTCTAGCCATGGACAGACGGACAAACGCAATGCACTGTACACGCCACTACGCGTCTACAATGCAAGAGGAGCACATTACGAACAAGCCTTTGTGTGGGCAGAGTTTGTACGCGAGACTTATTATACAACAGCTCGCCTGCTACTGAATTCTAGGTGGTGTTTGCGCGCGGGTTGGTAGATGCATGCTGTCCAATATATGCAGGGGGGGCGGGGTGGAGTTGGATAATGTGGCCCTAAAGCTCCAGTGAGAAGCGTGAGGGAAGGAAATGTTCGAATGCCGTAGCCAGCAGATGTGAACGCGCTGCTTCCTGCACTGCACGCGGGTTTCTTGGTCTCCGGCACAGCGAAACACGTATGTGCGTCTTCCCCGCGGCACATCCGCAACTCTTGAGATGCGAATGCGTGTCCGCTTCCTCTGCACCACCGCACCCAACGCTTGTGTACAAGCTGTGAGTGTGGTATACAGCAAATATAATAGATCCGCTTTATCCGCCTTTTACGACCCGCTCAATCGAGCTATCCTCCCCTCCCACCCACCCACACACACACACACGTTCTGCTAGTGCGCGCTGTGTTTGCGCGTGTGCCCGCGCTCCTGATTTGCATAGATAGTGCGACTAGCCCCTCTTGTTTTTTTTTTCTTTTACATTTCGGAAGCGTCTTCACGCTTCTCGCTCTGTTCCTCCTCCACATTGGTGCCGTCCGCTTGCGACGCGGACTCTTCTGCAGGTGCTATCGAAAGGACAAAAAGGATGCCTTGATCCGTTGCATTGCACGAATGAAACCTGTCGATATCTGGCGGTGTCTTCGAAAGGCTTAAGGTTTGTGCCTCGCTACAGGCCCCTTCCAGCGCATCCTGGTAATATGCAATTGTGTACCTTTGTGAAGCAGAATTTTTAGACGTTTTGGCCTTGTATGTATATAACTATTTATACGTAAGATTAAAATTGTTTCAGTATCTACTCTCGTATTCTCCAGATTTTCGGATATGCAACGGGCGTTTGTCGTGTGTATACTCATGCTGTAATATACAGTGCTGTCTACGAAGGTGACTATACTTTAAGAGGAACCGAGGAAAGTAATTAAGCTGCGATATATTAGAGTAGTTAGTGCCACTGTTGCAGCCTCTAACGACTTCACCTGCTGCGCTTGTGTTAGCACACGTCACTTCTTCGCTTCCAAGTTCCATGATGAAATGTCGACCAAGATGCGGTTATCTTTAACCGAGAGGCACGCAGTTCTCGACGCTATAGCGCGGGATCTTGTCCCAGCAAGATTGCAATGTCTTCCCTCGTGGTCAGTATAACGGGCGCACAGTGTTATGCTTATTGAACTGTACATTATGAACAAATTTTGGTTCAATAGCCATGTGATCAGTGAGCTATTGAGTGACGTGGTATCACAGTCGTCTCATATTTAACAATTAAATCCTGCGGAGGAAGAGTTTTTAGAAATTAAGGGTGCAATTTTTGCTTCCTGCACCGAGAGCATGGCACTCCCGCGTCATGGGTCTAATGCATGCACAGTTAGCACTGAGACGTATACTATGTCTGAATAACAAATCTCATTACGCAGGCGCACTCCGCTATAGCGCGTCGTTCCCTATGAAGGGACAATACCCTGTTGCCCCTGCACGGAAGATAGACTATATATGTGTATACAGTGCACGAGACGCGTTCCTCGATCGTGAAACTATATATGCGCGGCAATGACATTTGTCTTAACTCCGACTCCCGGTGAACTCGTTCACTTCCCTCGGCTCTATATCACCGTGAGCGTATATGTAAGCAAGCTGCAGTTTCACTCCGCGCTTATCGTATACGACGCAGTATATATTTGATGCCTCCTGCCCGCCTCTCGGGAGGCAGGCCGCGCACCCGCGTCTCCCAGAAGTAGAGCAGATCGGAATTCGATCTTCAATGGCCCGGTAATTTTCCAACTCCCTTCTTTCGTCCGTTCCTTGCCATCTGCTTCTGCTTTCTTGCCTCCTGCACTGTACAGCACCGGCGCGAATTTATACGACTGCATGCCTATAAGAGCAAGTGAATCAACTCTCCTGGAATGACTTCGTCGCCGACGTGCCGGAACCTGAAGTTCGTCATTGTTTCTTTTTTTTGGGGCCCTCCATTCGCCTTACTTATAAAGGGTCGTATTCGTCTTATCCTCCCGCTGCTTCTCCGAAGCTCTCGGATCCGTCGCCATCTCGCCGTATCGAGATTTTCTTTGCTTCTTCGTCGACATGCAAAACGACCGTCGGTCGGCTTGTATTGAGCGCGCGAGAAGAGCGGCTCGCGCCAACTCCATCCTCGCGGTATACTTTCACCCCGCCCTTCTAGCGCGCATTTTCTTCGAGAGAAAATAGCCTCCAATCCCCACCGCTTTCTTCTCGTCTCGCTTCGTCGTTCGTGCGTCGATTGGAGTACGCGCTGACTTGGCGTCTTTTGGTTTCGTTGAGAAAGCCTGTCCCTGCAGTCTCTATGTGACTGCGCGTGCTTGCTCGTGTTTCTATACGCCGTTCGCAAATCTGCGATGTTCGTTTTATCTGCGGGGTGAAGTACTCTCGCAGCGTCGCGGCTGAATGGAATCCCTTGGTGCATGCATTCGCTCGCGCGTAAGCCGTTATATACGTGCCGCAGTCGAATTTGCTAAGCGCAGCTTTCCAGGGTTGAAAGTACCTTAAGAATGCTTATACTCTGCTCTACTTTAATTTTATCTAAAAGTGTAGTCACTTTCTTCGTTGGCTTTTATCTCGTAGCGTTTACATAGGTTTCGCAATACGATGTACGCCAAGACTGTAATGTTCGACCGCACGTTTGGCAGAAAGAAAGCGATAGATATTCTGTACTTAATTCCTAATGAAGCCTTACAAGCATCCCGGCTTTCAGTAGAGATCTGTATTAAAGTTACCGCGCGCGAATTCGTCATCTGACGGTTCCTTTCTGGTTTAGCTTGAATTATACTTACCTCTGGGACAGTCGTAATGTGACATTTCACATCCGGCTCGCTTACTATAGCAAATTAAAGAATATCCAAGCGTGGTTCCTATAACGCTGCTCCGTTTCCAATGAAACGCGACTTCGCCCCTCGGTGGATATATTATACGGTGTCGCGGTGCAATATCGGTGCCACGCAGTCTTTCGTCAAGAGAGAGAGAGAGAGAGAATTAACTTTAATAAAGGTCCTGAAGGGGACTGGGCATCCCTTACGGGGGCCAGCCCGGTGGCTCCGCCCATGTGGGGACTGGGAGTCGGAGCTCGCCAGCCACCTTTCGGGCCTTCTGGACGGCCTGGTGTTGGAGGGCCCTGTCGGGGCTCCTGAGGTGGTTGAACCAGTCGTCCTCGGTGGCAGGGGACCCGAAGCTAGCGTTTAGCACGGGACACTGCCAAAACATGTGACTTAAATTGCACCTTGAATTTTGGCATTTGGGGCATTCTGGCCTTATATCTGGTAGGTATTTGCTGCAAATATAGGGGCTGGGGTAACTGTGCGTTTGCAGCAGTCGAGATGGAATCGTCCACCTGCCGTGCGTCCGTGCATGTGTGTAAGTGTACTACGTATACACTCGGCGAATATGTGCCGTGACACGGGGTGTGGAGAGACTGTCTCCCGCTGCATATGCGGTGCATCCGTCCGGCAGCTTTTGTTTCGCGCGTGAGAAACGCGGATATGCGCGCATTGCTCGCCGCTTGCCGTGCGCCTTCTGGGCGAATAATGGCGCGGCACGCACGCACGTTGGGTCGTTGCCGTCGCCGGCGTGACATGGGCTTTTTATACGGACACTTCATAGCTGCCACGAATGTCAGTGTTCCCGCCCCGTACGATTCGGTCACCGAAGGTGCTCGGCGTGCGATCCATGGCGCTCCTCGGGTGGCCCTTTTCGAGTCGCGGTAACGGTATGTACAGTCGTCAGCAACATCAACTAGAACGCTCCGCAGCGTGTCTTGAAACAGTTTAATTGGCGTTAGCGGCTTCTGTTGCCGAGATGTTACCCATGCATGCTGACATACTATACAAGCACACTAAAGTATATTATCTCGGAAGCAGCTAGTGCCCAGCGCTTTGCGGCTCGCATCAATCAAAGTAGGCCAGGTAACGTGTTGGAGCGTTCGTGTCAAGTTTGGTAACGACAGCCCCGCCGCGGTGGTCTAGTGGCTAAGGTACTCGGCTGCTGACCCGCTGGTCACGGGGTCAAATCCCGGCTGCGGTGGCTGCATTTCCGATGGAGGCGGAAATGTTGTAGGCCCGTGTGCTCAGATTTGGGTGCACGTTAAATAAAGAACCCCAGGTGGTCTAAGTTTCCGGAGCCCTCCACTACGGCGTCTCTCATAATCATATAGTGGTTTTGGGACGTTAAACCCCACATATCAATCAATCAGTTTGGTGACGACATGCGTCTCAATAATCCAATCGCACCAATACTCCAAGTACAGCGCCCTTGCGGCGAGAGCCAAAAGCAAATTTCGCGGCTTTCCGGTCAACGTGACAGCGTGGGAGCTTGTGCGTTCCTTTGCATCCATAGCCTCCGAGATCATGTGCCGACAGGTTTCGTAGGCCACGAACTGCCAAAATGTTTCGGGGTGGCGCCGTTGAAGCATTTCCGGTGCACATGTGCAGATGGTGCCCGTGAAAAAAGGTTCGTTGTGAGGCCTATCATTCGGAACATTGCATTCATTCAAAGAAAGTCCACAGGAGATACAACGCAATGAGGTATTAGTGGTTGATTTTCGTTATGGCTGACGTGTTGGTCAGTTAATAAATGAATCTCGGCCGTGCGCTAATTGCGCATTCACGCGTCTCAAAGAATGGCAGTAAGGCAGTGCAGCGCGTTTCGATTCGTTGTTTCAGTCTTTATTTTACACGCTTAGAGAAACGAATAATTGCTTCGAGAAACTGCTAGCGCGAATATATGATAAGTTTTCCATCTAGAAAACGATCATAGGCGAGTAATCTCCCCCCCTCCCCCACCCCCTCGTATTCGAGCATTTTGTGGTATCGTATTTGCCTAGCGCTAGTGCCAGATGCGTATACAATAGAGCTGCAGGTATTGTAAAGCTGGTTCCTGTCATATTTTTTTCTCTCTTGTTGTGCGGCGATGTCACGCGCCGTCAAGGGCGTTGGGCCGCCTTTTCGTAATCGTTAGCCGCTCGGGATTACAGTTTAACGGGGCATGCCGTATCTTTCCGCTTGTATACCATTCATTAAATTGGTGAATTTGAACTTTGAAACTTTCAAAACATTCAAAAACCGGTATGTTTGTTTCTCGTCACTCCCATGCAGCATGTCAAAAAGGTGGGCATCTGGGCATCTACACTGCGAGCGCGCTTCTCATAAGCCGGTTCTGATTAGCCTTACATCTATTATTTTGTGATTTCGGTTCAAACACGTGCAAATATTGTCTAAATTCATAAAGCTCGTTGATTTATTGAAAACAAGTCAACATGTTATGTGTTGCAGCAGGTCGACTCAGGCGTAATGTGAGCGTTGATAGAGTTGTTGCGCCGCACTTATCGTATATATATATATATATATATATATATATATATATATATATATATATATATATATATATATATATATATATATATATATATATATGTATATATGTATATATATGTATATATGTATATGTATATATATGTATATGTATATGTATATATATATATTAGCTGAAGCGGTCGTCGCTGCAAACTGAACGCGGGCATTCAATGTATAGCTTGTGCGTTTGCATATACGGGATGCGACTGTAGTTTTTTCCTGCAGTCTTGCGATAGTGACTAAAAGGTTGCTGCTCGCGAAACGTTATGCCTGAAGTGCGTGCCTCGGAGGCAAATGCACGAATTCGTGCCTTCGGGGCATCGTGTCCGCTCGCATAAAACTCGCTTTGTTTGTTACCGCGCGTAACCCAGCGGAGTCTCTTTCGACTGCATGAAAGGCAGCGTGGCTGTCACAATGGAGGATCGCTTATGAGGCCGCGTGAGCGCTGCTTTTTTTTTTTTTTTACTTCTAAGCAGTATAATTCTGACGCTCTGCGTTATTAATATATGACCCAAAATATGAATGACTGAAAGAAGGGGAATTTTTTTTTCGCGGGATTCGTTAATATGTCAGACACAGCTCAAGGAATGATTTTGAAAATTGCGCCATGCAGGGGAACTATTGAGGTCGTTACTTGTCGTGCTTCACTGTAGAACTGTAGTGTACTAATTGTGACGTAAATTGAGGTGAATTGAAGTGGACTACAAAGAGTACCAAGTACTCTAAATCGTTAACAACTTCCTCTAAACACAAAAACCACGATTTTTCAAGCTGACTTAGAGAATCGGATCCCGCCGACGGAACGGTAGGTGTCTCGTCCAATTCAGTTCACGTCTCAATTAGTACAGTACAGCTAAAGACAATAATTAAGCGTCGTCTATATGCGTCCCTCAGCCTGAGTGTCCGTTCGATTCATCACATATGAAATTAGATCACTGCTTTATGATGCAAGCAACGATCTAGAGTTACTACATATGGTTCCTTAAACAAGGGCCTCTAAAGGCGCCGCATAATTTGGGGCATATATTTATTGGTTCGTGTTGATCTGAGAAGCGCTACGACATATACCCAAGTGCTATGCGATTAATATCGAGGCAAGCAGGTCAGCTGCGTTACTACAGCAGTTATAGCACTGTATCCGTGACTCGCTCTTAGTCCGCGCTTCTGTTTGTTAGCGTTGCGTTTTAACTCACAAATTCCAAACATTCTAAACAAACACCCAACTATATTACATTTACTGGAAGACGGAATTTCAGCTAGATCATTTAAAAAAATAACGCAAGAGTTCCTAGTGGATGAAATCGATGCTTTTCTTGATTGTTGAAATTTGTAGGTAATGATGTTTTGTATTCGTTGCACCTTGTTCATTATTGTTCTTGCCTGTTGTTTATTATACTCTAATTTGTCTTGTAGAGCAACTCGATTTCCTAGTCAAGATGTTTCTTGTTAATTTATTTGATAGAGTGCATGCATTTGTTTGTGTTTGCCACCACTCGAATGAGGACTGTTCTGTTCTTTTGTTCGCACTTCTGGTGGTTCCTGTTTGATTATGGTGCCCGTGCAAGATAACACGTGATGTTATAAATTTCTGAGTGCTGTGCTTGCGGTGAGTTTCTGCTTTGCTGCCAGGGTGGCACGACCTAGTCAGGCTTTTACTTAGCCTTTAGTCGTGTCCCCCAAGGCAATCTTGTTCAATTTTGCCTTGAATAAAAGCAAACCAAACCAAACCAACTAAAGGTCAGCGTGCTCTTAAAGTTATTCGTATTTTGTGAACTTCAAACGAATACTGCGTGCATTTCAGGTTCGAGGGTTCAGCACAGCCGGGCAACACTATCGCAGTGAGCGCCTTTTAAGCCAGCCTTGCGGGTATCCGTACTCTTTCTCGATTGCGAATAGGGCTGTGCGTGGAAATAAGCTCCGGGACTGCCTCAGCACGTGTATATACGCGCGCATTCTTCGAATGGAGAACGCGCGTGTTATCTCTGGAAGCTTTGACCCTAAGTGGACGGAACTCGGACGTTCTCGGAAAACGGGTGTTGACAGCGCGAAGGCTCGGCTAGCTAGACCTCCTCCTCAAGTCACGCGAGTGATAGGCGATTGCGCCCGCGCCACGGGTGATTTTCTTCTTCTCCTTCATCTGGCTCGGGTTGCGTGGTGAAAAAACCCGCCTGAATCTCGAATATCAGTTCGCAGCCTCCTCTTTGGCTTGGTATAAGCGTTTTTTTTTACTTACCTTTTTTTTTTTTTTTTTGATGCGTTCGTTTCGACTGCTTCTGTGGAAGGGAATGTGTATATGTCGTCTGAAACGGCCCGCGCGTGCGCTTGACAGATGGCTTCGCGTTGGACGTTTCGCCCCTCTTTCATCTGTCATTAACCCGGCTTTTCCAGGCCATGCTGTTTGTCGCGCGTTCGTGTTTGCGCCCTCCTGCCATCCTTTCGGTCCCGGAGTCCGATTGCGCCGACTCTCCATTCACGCACTTCGTGAATGCTCCGCTCTTGTGTCCTGCTGACGCAGTCGTCCGGTATTTCTCTTTATATCTGTATGCGGCAATTCTTAATCGCATAAGAAGCGGGCGCTTGCCGTCACGTACGTTTCTTATGAAACCCGCTGCTATGTAAGTTATGGTGGTGCGATGCCGCATCATTTTTCGCTGATCTTTGTATAGAAGACGGATTACTATAGTGTGCCTGGCCCCCAGTGGCATTTTATATCCTGGATACCACTCCTGACGCGTCACGCTTGCACACTGCGGGGAAGGTTGAAGCCCTCAAGATGTCGATTTAAGCACTCGAAGCATATCGCATGCGATATTCATAGTATCGTTTTGTACACTGGAATGAACCGACTACTAATTACTCTGCCAGTTTTCCTACTCGAATTGAACTGCGGGCAGCTTTTTTTTTTCTGCGCAAGCTTTTCTCCGCGGCTAAAAAAGTATACGACTATAGTTGTTCAACTATATAGTATTCGACTTCGTCGATTACGGGATTACCTGTATCAGTAATCGACTTTTTCCGAAGGATATACTTCTATGATCTTGCGAGCAGTACTGTCTTGCGCCAGTAATGGGACGATGAAGCCCCCCGCGCATGGTTTGTATGTCTCGCATAGCGTTTCCCGACAAGCAAGGATGGCCACAGAAGTATCCGTCTTCCGTTCGCCTCGCATTGCTTTCTTTAAGCTCAGAAATGTGAACGATCTCGCGTGAGGAAAGAACGGCCTGTCAACGGCCACTGTCATCCTCGCTTTTTTTTTCTTTTGCGTTCTTCTCCCTGGTGACGAGCACATGTATGTCGCCATCGGCATATCTTTCATGACGGGCCCGTCCATTACCGCCTTTAGCTGCGGCATTCCGCGTGATGCGTTCGGTCTGCACTTGCGTCACTCATCCGGCGAACGTGACGCATTCCGGTCACATTTCTCGCATTCCTCTTTTCGACTTCTTCTGCTTGCGTTTTATCTTATTGGTCTTTTAACCTTTTTTTTCCTCCGTTGCCGCAACCGCCTTCTTATCCACCCGAGAATCTACGTCGCGTGTCATTATCGCCATATCGCGTGCGAAACTTGACAGCCCCAATGGACGACGACGACTCTTCTTTCGTCTTGACGACCGACGAGGGCGTGGACACAAAGGGCGCGATATACGTATGTCCGACGTGCGGGAAAAAAATGCGCGAGCTCGGACCGTCGGGGGCAAGAGATGGTGTGCACGATCGAAATCGCTCCACCATCTGTTGCGAAACCTTCCGGTGAGATAACTGACGCACGCCGATGCGCGCTGTGCGTGTACGTGAAGCACGCCTCGAGTGTTCCGAGGACAGAGAAAAAAAACTTCACAACTGACCTTCCACTTTTCCTTCCCTTCCTTTCTCTCTTCGCCTTCTTGCGTGATGATGCGAGATGACGGACTCATCGATGGCTGACGGCTTTCTCGCTCTGCGAGCCCATGGCGACTAGCTAGCACTCCTTTTTGTACGAATAAGATACGGTAAGCGCGCCCACAAAGGTTGTGTACTTCATTAGTGCGATCACGACACGATGTTGTACTTTATCAACGACAAAATTAAGTTTCGGGCTTGTACTGCGCATCAAAACTTCGATATAATTTTGAGCCACGTGGTTTGGTGGAATCCGGTTTTATCTTGATCCCAAGTACCCGAACATCATGTATACTGTTCAGGATGGATCGACTTGCCGAAACCAAGAAGTTGTGGCTGTGACAGAGTACATGATTGTTTTTTTTTTTTGCTTTTTTCCCCCACAGCTAGATGCAACCGCCGTTTGACAATAATCGAGCTAGCGCTCTAAAGAATACCTGCTCTATATACACACAGTCGTTCAGCGACCGTGACGGTTAATGAAAGTTAAAGGTTTCGTACACACACACACACACACACACACACACACACGCATGCACACACACACGCATGCACACACACACACACACACACGCACACACACACACACGCACACGCACACACACACACACACACGCGCGCGCATGCACACACACACGCATGCACGCATGCACGCACACACGCACACACACGCACACACGCACGCACACACACGCACGCACACACGCACGCACGCACAGACACACGCGCACACACACACGCACGCACGCACAGACACACGCGCACACACACACGCACAGACACACACGCACACACAAAAAAAGCGCGCACCAAGGGCCGCTTGTCTGAATGATGTAGGGTCAGATAACGGGGCGTAGGAGGGGGTTCGAATATCCGGTTAGTACGACCCGAACATTCCACGTATAGCGTTGCTTGCCGCTATGTGCCACGTATCAGTATGTTTGGTCACATATCGATACGTGCTATATGTGTTGCGTGCCAATGACTGCACGCTTTTGTCTTGTAGTAAGTTATAAGGAAAGGTATATAGTTTTAATAATGTTCTAAAATTTTTGGTCTTCTCGCTTAAAGGCTCATGAAAGAGACAGAGCTATAGTCTGAGTTAACAGATATATGCCATGTGCGATACAATAAAAAATAAAATAATATAAATATTCTCCTACCGTAAAAAAGTTGCCAAGACAGGAAAAAAAAAAGGGGGGGGGGTTGCTTGACTAACTTTGTTTCACTAAGCCACGAATACACACATCGAAACACCTGGCCACTTCAACATGCGTGACGCCCACTGAACAAGCTGGCGTGAGAAAATTGACTAATGTTACGCTTTCGAATAATAATGCAATTAATATAAACTGCGCTAATTTGTCTCCAAATTGTCACTTTAACGCAGCCAAAGGAATAGCGCAGGATGTGATGGCTGTTTTTGTACCGTTCCGCCTATCACCGTGCGTAAATAGGAATGTCGCCGCCAGTTGTTACGGCTCGTTTACGCCTCGTTTCCTGGTCAACTTGTCTCCTCCTCCTGCGACGTGGCACATTCCTTTTTCTGTCGCTCTTGTGATGCTTGCAGTGCGGCAATAAGGAATGGATACAATGTCCGGCTGGCGTCTTGGAGATAACTGAGGCTCCGAGAAAATGCCTGAATATATGTAATGAGCTTGCTGTCGTGGCGTTTAGAAGCGGCCGCTTCTTCCGACAAAAAATGATCGTTGTGAAGCTGCGCTGTTGCAAGGGTGTATTTTTCAACGTTATACATGGCCGAAAAAAAAAAAAAAACTCGGTCATTGCTCCTTATCGCCATTTGCAGAACTTCACCGCAATACACCAGGGCAATTTGATGAGCAGCGTAGTTTGTATGATTTGGTTGTGAGTGCGTGATTCTCATGATGCAAGAGACGAAAAGTGACGTTGAGGATAACGTGGCTTCAAGCAGCATTCACGGTGGTGCTACACCATCCGATGAAGAAGAAAACAAACTTAAAAAAACCCGTTTGTAGTATAGCTAAAGAGAAATATACAGCCTGTAGTAACAAAGCAAAAAACATATTTAAAGAATACAATTATAATGATATTGAGTATGCTTATTAAATTTCTGTACTTGATTTGTTACATCCTATCTATCAATTTGAGTTATGTGTTGTAGTTGCTTTTCTTATGCTTTATTTTATATTCTGTATTGAAGGTTCTTTTCAGATGACGCTTTTTTTTTATAAAGTGATTTTTCTAATGTTTTCCCTGAAACAGTGTGACAAGACCATGCTAAATTTTGTTGTGTTATGGTTTATTTATTGTGTTTTTTATTTATTTCTGTGTGTTACTTGTTGTGTTATATATTTATTTATGAAATAAAAATGCGACAGATTGAGCGGCCTGCGTGCCAAACTGTATTTAGGAGCAGAGGCCCCATGTCAGGCTATATAGCCTTTAGCCTCTGCTCTCGATCCTGTAAGAATTTCAGGACGAAATAAACTTCAATTCAATTCAATTCAATAATTCAAAAGACCTGACCGCGTGCAGTTACGGCTGTATAGGGAAAACGTGACAAGGGTTGTCTATGAGTATGTTATTTCAGAAGACCCTCTGGGTGTCGCCAACCAAAAGCGTCACCTATCTTTTGCATCGACATATTTCGATGCACTTCGAAAGATGGCGGAAGGGGCGCAGTGTCGGAAATTTCGGGCCACATAGGCGCGACGTTGTACAGTGCCGAGATAAGGCTCGTCGCAGAACAACAGCGGCGCGCAATCGCGCGTGAAGGAAGATCGATGAGCTTCGCCTTATCCTCGTCCATTAACCTGTCAAGACGAAGGGTCCGGGGGACACCCATTCGCTGCTCTCGTACTTTGTGCGTTGGTTCTCTTTACGTGCACTATGTATAAGAATATATAAAGCGCCAGGCGCAGCCCCCGCGGGGCTTCTGGATCACAGCGATCGAGAGCGGGCCCGCTTCTTCTTCTTCGTGTTGTCCGTGTGTGTGTGCGTGCGCGCGCGCTTATGTGTCGCTGTGGGCCTATTTCAGGCCGCCGACACGGCCTAATTGTTCCGAGACTAGACCTCCGTCCGTCGCCCATTGGCTCGAGGACATGTCATTCTTGTTAGTATATTCTGATTCTTCATCACTTTTTTTTTCTTTAGGCAAAAGCCTTCAATGCCTCATCAAACGCGAAAATTGATTGTCGGCGTCAACACGAGTGATGGAGAAAACAAAAACCAATGTCGTGATGACGTCACCATATGACGTCGCGTGATGATATCATCGGATGACGTCGTCACTTAATCCAAGGTGCGCTGATCACGGAGGCAATGTGAAACCAGATGACGTGCAGAATGCTTGCGTGGTGAATCCGATATCGGACTCAGTACAATACCATGTAAGGTGCAAAAAGATTTGGTAAATGGGATAAGGTAATAGGATTAATACAGTAATGATAATAATTTGGGGGGTGGGCGGAAGGGGTGGGGGGGGGGGCACTACAGCTTCTCCCCACGCGTGCGTGTTGAGAGATTGCCTTTCCGGTGCTACATACAGTGAATATAGAGAACTGGGATTCGATGCGGGAGTTCGTCGGCACTTGTTTGTGTCGGACGCTGCTGACAAAAAAAAAAGTAAATGCTACCCGGAGAAGTGTAGTGATTGATTGCGTCCGGAAGATGGAGCGAAACGAGATATCGGAAACGAATGGGCGCCTTTTAGAATCCTTTCGGCGTTTCAGTTTCTTGGGTGTGGCTGCGTCATGAACTTTTCTTTCTTCGCCTCCCTTCCTGTCAGCCCAAAGCATACATTTCACCTGCCTTTCTCACGACAAATCTTGTTCGTTGACATGCGGTTATTCGACATGAACGCCTTACGTGCGCCACGACTAGGGTTTGTGGTATATGCCGCAGTTGATATTACCGATAGCCCGAGCATTGGGTGCCCTTCTCAAGCACTGTCGCGACTTATACCGTAGGCACCGACAACACAAAAGAGGATGACGATATCGGCGTATAATTCCGAATTCAGTATATTGCGCTGATGGGGCGCGATTACACGCACAGCATGCAGGCCGTGTGAGCAATGAACGTACTCTTTTTACCATGAGTATATTACTCTGTGGTGTTTAGTATACTTTATATCCGAGAGTTCGACTCTTAGGACAAGCAAGCGCTTTGCGGTTTGAAAATATAGTATAGGTCAAATCGTCAAAGCTAGCTTCACCCCAATTGACCATTTTTGACAGGAGAAGCCCGCTTCTTTCCTTTCGTGTGTGATGCACGTCGTTCGCACATCATGCACGCGTGTGCGCGCCCATCCGTCCTTCCGTTACGTTACCCGTCTCAGTGAAGACGTTCTCGTTGGAGCCACTCAGAAGAGTTGTTCCCTTGCCATCGTTACGGACTCTGGCCTCGAGCTCTAATTCGCGGCGTCAATTAACGCTTGTCCGTAATGAGGAGGGCGGCCCCGTTGGCACGAGGGCTCCGTTATCTCGGCCGACGCGCGTGGTTTCACAGAACCAGAGAAGCCGATGCGTTGTGCCGCGCTGCGACGCGGGAGGCCCCAGTCTCTCGGCGCACAGGGCGGCTCTTCTCAAGTGCCGTCGCAAACCCCCTCCGACCAAGCCAGCCGTGAAAGTCAAGGGCACTGCCAACATTCAATATCGACCCCGTTGGTAACTGGAGACTGCGGCACTGTCCTTTGTGTTCGTCGAAGTTTTTTTTTCTCCTTTATTATTATTATTTTTCATTCTTTTGGTCCTTTCTAGCGGCGGTTCGCCATCGAACCATGCGCTGGGGTGGTTCGTGTTCCTTCGGGTGTGTCCTTGACTTAATCCGCGGTCGCGTTCTTCGTAGTGGCGAATTGGGGAGCTTATGTTTTATTGCATTTTCGTCTCCTATGCTGCGGGAGCTTCAACTACACTCTGTTTCGCCGAGGAGGCTAATGCATGACAGCGTCTTTTCGATGACCCAGTAGGTCGTTCGCCCGTTCCTTTGGCAGTGATAGACGTTCCAGGATTCTGTGGCTAGCTTGGATTAGAATCCATCTTTGTTTATCGCAGCGCTTCAGTGTTTCTTATTGCCTTGAGGGAGTTAAAAGACATGCCAACATTCTTGCCGCTGCCTCTTTTTAGTTGCCCCTAATTGAGTTTCGTTATTTTTCTCCATTTATTTAATCTTGAAAGGCGTAGTTCTTCACTGTATGCGGGTATTGCCGACATTGAAAGATCGACACATTACTGCCCGGTAGTAACAGGAGAGACAGGAATGCCCTTATTGTCTTGTCCCAAACCTTCTTCTAGTCGGTTCGAGCAAATATCGCAGTCCGAGTCCCATAAGCTCATGCCTGATCAGATATCTCCCGACGCGCCAAGAATCGCTTATGCCAAGGATCACTTATTCTTATGCGATTCTTAAAGGAGCAAAAAAGAGAAAAGTTAGCCCGTAACTGTCTGCATCAGCAATGCGTCACCTCAACAGGAGCTCACGAGGGGAGGGGGGGTAAGGAGGGATTAAAAGGATAGGTTTAAAGATATAGAGATGTAGAGGGCGGAAGGAGAGAGTGTGGTGCAGGAACAGCGACACCCAGAAGCAAGGAGAAGATAGGAAATATTGACATGGTCGCATGAATCCGAGGACGGGGCACAACTCGGCGAGAGCTCTTGTCGGCGGGGTAGGAGATGGCTTAGGGCGAGCCAGTCGGCCAGAGCTGCGCTGTCGTCGGAGGTCGCGGGGGCACAGCCAGTCGGCACGAAAAAATATCGGCTGCATTCTTCTATCTCCTTCGTTGTGTCGCTCGGTTTTTGTGTGTCTGGTCGTCTGTTGTTGCTGTTCCACAGCGTCTGCGCAGTATCTGGTGTTACTGCTGCTTCTGCGCACTTCCGACGCGCATCGTTCCCCTGCTTCCGCGTTCGGAGTGGGCCAGCAGACTTCCGGTGCTCAGATCGTCACCGGCGCCGGACGTAGATGTTTGCCGCTCGCGTCGTCTGCTTCCGGTGGTGGTGGTGCGCCCTGCTGGCTGGGTTCCTCTGTTTCTCGTCTTTTAGGTCGCGTTATCCCAGGCGGCTTGCGCACTGCCTGTGCGCGTGTGTGTATGTATGATGCGAGAGTTATGAAAACGTTACTCGTATCTCGTGCCCCAACTCTCTCCTGGCTTTTCTTTTTCTTTTTTGACATTCTTCCGCGTTGAGGCTCTACCATTCTCGTGTTTCCGAGCTTTGTCGAGCGTCTAGGTGGCTGTCTCCCTCCTCGCCCTTCCTGTGCCCTCTCTGAGCCCCGCGGGCAGACAACTGCACGCAACCTACGCACGTTGCTTTCTTCTTCGTATTTAGCTTAACCTTCTCGCAATGACCGTGCGGAACTCTCTCTCTCGCTCTTCGATGGTGCTCGCGTAAATGGTGCTCGCGTAAAAGCAGAGTCGGAAGGAATCCGTGAAGTACAAATGAAACCGTGGCAAAAGCTATGGGACTCATCGTCACCCACTTACGAGCGCTCGCTGCGAGTCCACATGGGCTTTCGGGTGCGGTTGCGTTAATGAGGTGTCCGCGTCTCTTTTTTTTTCCCCCTTCCTTACCGCCCTTTTCTGCTTCGTATATACGTTAGTTCGCCGCAGTTCCGGTGTCTGATTTCCGCGCGTTCTCTTCTGTCGCCACCGCAGCAGTTCCTCTGCCAGCTTATGTGCGCGCGCTCGTGGGCGCACTGTTTCAATTCTTTTGCTTCGCGATGTGCGAGAATAAAAGAACAAAAAATTACATAAAAGCGGGGAGAAGGTGATTCTCTCGTTCTGTCTCTATTGCGGTGGTTTCGCTCCAGTCGTATCTCTGAGTGGCTTTGCGGATTTGAGCCTCTCTTCTCCTGCCGTTCGTGTGCTTCCGTTCGTCTTTGTATACGTGTATATTCGTGTGTCTCTTTCTCTCTCTCCCACCGCAGCTTTTCCTCACTCGTATACATCGGCCGTGTTTCCGCCGCAACGTCACCGAGCTCCCCGCGCGCGTCGCTCTGTGGGAACTGAGATGAGAATCGGCGCGTGAACGCGGCGGTGCTCTTTGATCCCGCTTTTGTGGCCCCCTCTCTCCCCCGGAGAGGCCTTTACAAGGCTGTGCGGTGGAGGGGAGAGGTGAAGTTGCAGCGCGTGGCGGCGGCACTTGCTTCTCTCGA